>MU403092.1:0-542627 GCA_022695765.1 Annulohypoxylon moriforme | reverse complement strand
GAACAACAACTGAACAACAACTGAACAACAACTGAACAACAACTGAACAACAACTGAACAACAACTGAACAACAACTGAACAACAACTGAACAACAACTGAACAACATGTCAACAGCACTTCAACAACACTTCAACAACAGTTTAACAACAGCTTGGCAACGGTTTATTCCTGGCTCTGATACAATGTAAGCTAGATTCAATCGAAGCCCTTCAGCTAACCATTCGAAATATATTGATTGTAATATTTGGAACATAGGTTTCGCAAGGTTATTAGCTTCAAAGGTCTTAAAGTTCAACTATTGTTGAAGTGTTGTTCAAGTGTTGTTGAACCGTTGTTGAACCTAGGTGCATACTAGGTACACACTTGCGATCTGATTGATCACCTGTAGCTATAGCGCTCAACAGCGCTGAGCCCCTTAATTCTTACAAGGGCTCAGCGATAAAATGCAGTGCATATACAGTATAAGGCCACGTTGACACTGTGTTTTTACTCAATTGGCGGCCTGACTTTCATATCGTGCACCCTGATTATGGATTGCAGAATATTGCGTATCATTTCATTATACAACAAGCACCAAGGTATCTATCTATATGCCTTTTAGTAGCCATCCAGGCTAGCTACTTTCCGGATCGTAAGCCAAATTGGTGCCCAAAATGCAATGATCCACTCAATCAGTAAAAAAGGCGAAACATATCATCAAGTCCCGCCTGGTGTACGTGGCGAACCAGCCAAAACACCATGCCTTAACTCCTTCAAATGAATCCGGAACGCCAAACTTGAAGGCTGACCTTACCAACCAAATATGCACCGTACCAAGTTAGTGAATAAACAACAAAACCGTATGCGTCTCCGCCATGAAGGAAAGACCGCATTACATAGCGCCACCGCGCATATTACGGTCTCCCCACAGTGCATTACCAACGTGAACTTGTGTTGAGGTTCGTTTGCCGGGCCTAGGTGCACCTTGAGGCTCGCTCCAACCTGCCGTGCTTCCACCTTGATATCTATAGGCCTCGTTGGGGTCATACTCGTATCGCGCACGCCCGGCGGCTCCAAGATCGCCGCGGTCGTCGTCATATGGTGTGTAGATTCCTGACGGGCTAGGATCGTATAATTGAGGTTGTCTTGGGTCTCTGTACGGATTAGGTTGTTGTCTTGGGGGGCTCGCAGGGTTCGGTTGCGCATTCGTAATCAACCCAGCGCTCTCCTCGGTAACAGGCTCGCCAGGCGCCTGAGGAAGGCCAAATGCACTTCTGCGGAATTCGTTGGCAATCGGTAAGTGGTCCGTACCTTTAGGACCGGGGCCGGCGGCGTACGGCTTCATAGGATAGCTAGTATCGACATCCTCAGATTTGGTCTGGTAGCTAGGATCTTGTTTACGGCGCTTAACCCCTACAAATAGCCATCGCATACCACGGCCGAAGGCCTTAATAACATCCCATAAGTTGAGAGCATGTGCAAAAGCTTTCAAGCCCATGAAGCCGCCCATTTTAGGGCCATGCTCGTTCTCGCGGGGTGGAATTCCCATCGACGGGTCGGGAACGGGGTAAAAGCTCGTCTTAGCATTTTCGACATACGGGGCATAAGGGAAAGCCCAGAGATGCAAAATCGAAAATAGCGCCATCTCGACACAAAGCATCAAACTCGGTATGCCGACTTTCAAATCCGGATAGGCGAGGACAGCATTCGCGCTCACAATGTGAAGGGTGGACGTTCCGAGAGATATAGCAATGGTTTGCCAGAAAGACAAAAAGATTACTAGTTTGATAGCCAAGACCTTGAGGAATGGCTTATGCTCGGCTAGTGGTTCCCTTAACTGGACGTAGAACTGGATGACGCAGTACATAGCGATAGTCACCGCTATACACTCGATCGCAATAACCTGTAACAATGTAAGAATTCACTCTTAATTTGTGAGGCGAGAAACGTACCCAGATATGCGCGAAAACGGGACTATTAGAGCTCTCGCAGTATTTTTCAAAATACTGTGTAACTACTGCAGTGATAGTCATAGCTACTCTGATGAAACAGTAATGGTAGATACCGATCCAAATAATATTGAACCATGTCAAGCCGCTTTGGGGAGTCCTCCAAGGTCCCCTGTTCCCGCCACAGGCTTTTGCAAACCAATTCACCGGCCAAACCCATGCTTTTATCGGGCGCATATGTCGGAAAAATTCCTTCTGCTCGTGCAAATCCGGTGCTACATAATGGCACAATAAGGCGAAGAAAGAAGCGATAGCGAAGGCCTCGTAGCAGTCGCTGAGGACCTGGAAGTAAACGGCATGCCAGTAGTACCATATACATAGGAAAGCCGAGGTGGCATATACGGGAACCATGAACAAGATGCGAATGATACTAACGTTGGTTAGTAAGACTATTTGCCGACAACACCGGCCGATGGACTTACTGTCTCTGTTCGAGAGGTTTCGTATAGTTAATAGCATGTCGCCACATCAAATAAAAGCTCATAATATATGCGATTATAGTAGAAGCGCCAGCAATGATGAGGGCGAGCTGATGGAAGGTTAAGGGTCCCACGATCTTCTCCTCCGACCCGACTATTCCAAGACATGTCAGCATTGCATCTTGGCGCCATGACTCCGGCATTCTGGGCACGCGGGAAGAGCAACAAAAGAAAAGCTTGTCTAAATACGTACTCTTCATATCCTCCAACGTTGAATTACATGTTAAATTCATCGCGCCGGTTCCGACTCGATCATTCGTGGAGCGTAGCGGATTACAGTGCAAGATTCGGCAGTCGGTTCGTCGTTTGTCGTTTGATCCCTTATCCTATCCTATCCTCCCACCAGTATCGAATTTATTAAGTATTATTTCAATGAGAGTATTGAATTTATGGCTATTTCTTGCGCGTATTCGATATTTACGTGGCCTGCAGTTGTCATGAGCGGGATTCCGCGGGCGTTTGAGGCTGTGCGAATGGTTGCGACAGAAGCGGAAACAGGAGTAAATCGGGACTTTTTGGGTATTTCGTTATCGAACTGACGTAGCCGACCGGCGGGTGAGATTATTTCTGACAGGCTGTCGAAGTTATGGAGATGGAACGGAGAAGGTGAATCGTATAAGTTAGTGCTGATGAAGAGATAAGGTGGAATAATGTAAAAGTGCGGGATGCGTTCTGATGCGTTGTAGAATTGGGCAGAGACAAAGGAAAGAGAGCCCTGAAGGTGATGCTCAGCCCCGTTTGGAAGTTAGGGAAGTCGCACGGGGTCCAGCCAATTCGCGAAGGTTTTGAAATTACAGGCCGGAAAGCCAAGAAACTACTGCCAACAGGTACGTACACCCCTACATCCACATATCCCTACATGCTACACCCTCCAAGAAGAAACGGAGGAAACGGCTTGGCAAGGGGTACCCATATGCACCGATTGCACTGACGCACATCGCACATGCCTGCATATGGTAGTGTACGTCTGCAAGCCTGCATAGTGGCATAGTAGGATCGACCCGGGTCCGGCTGTTGAATATTCGTCGTTACTGGTCAAATCGAAAAGCGGGAACAGAAGAACCCTGACAGCCCCGACGGGTAACCACCGCGCTAACTTTAATTGAATCGGATTCAGACAGCCTCTTTACAAGCCACCTATGTCAGCCACCTATTACGCATTAGATCCTTCTATCTATGGATATCAATCCTTACCTACTCGTCCTCCATCATAAAACCGATGATAATTGGTTCTAAGAAGAGAAGGAATCCTTGATGACGTTCTAGGACGAACTCTGAATTACCTAGGTAGGTATGTGTATATTCTCATAATGGCATTGGATTGATGAGACTATGGTGGCTACCTTTTCGTGTTACGCGTCTAGGAAATGATATTAACTATCACTTCTTAGCTTCGTGACCTGTGTCGCGAGATGGTGGAATGTTTCAGTTGAGATCTCAATTCAAGATAAAACTACCAATCGCGATATCCACAACAGTACTAACTCGAGTTTAAAGAGAACAAAAATAGTTATTATTGACCAGGTTCTCATTTTATTATCGACTTTTTACATTCGCGTAAGAGATTTTGTGGCATACGCAATCGGCGTTTATTAGTTACCAATAGCCATAGGCTGATTCATTTCTAAATCATTTACATAATTATTCATTCCTTTGAACTATCATTACCTCGACGCTTTTCATACGAGTAAGTTAAAATCACCCGATAATAAAGGTTCAAACTAAGCATGTCATATCCATGAATCAGCATAGTTCAATGGGCATGAAAATCTGAAAAACTATTTCATGATTCTATCCTTGATCTTGCCAGAAACTTGTGGGCATCGATCGGTTCTACACTAGCTCCAATCCAATATTCAAAATCTCACTTACAACCAACCCTAATGATAACGTCTCTAGAAAAAATGACCCATTGACATATAGTAATCCTAAAAGCTTAGGTTATATCGCCTTTTTTGCCGCAGCCAATGCCGCAAATTTCTGAGGGGGTTATCGAAGGATGAAAAGTTTGATATCAATGGACCTCCTTCCCTTCTTTGTCATCCAACGTCCGGTAGCCACTACAATTTTGTTTAAAAGATACCGATCACACCAAACGATTTATTTTATCAGTTTATTTGATTTCCTAACCACTCCGATAGATCTTTCATAATTCGCGGGCAGTTGTACCCTGAACTGCTGTTTATGATATAACGACATTCCAATGGTCAAAGGGGGTTCGGGCCCGATCCCTTCTATCTAGGTATATAGACGGGCCCGAACAGCAACAACTTCCCTTGTAACTATCGACTGGCATAGATATGTGTACGAAGAATCGAGATATACACGCGTTGCCCACGTGCTCCGGCTAAAGGTGAGAAGGGCATTCCAGAGAATACATGTGGCGCTTGACATAGACCTCGGATAGGGGTCTACGGGTATCAAGACCCTACAAGTCGGAAAGCGTATCAACAATCTTGAATGTCACTACTACGCAGCATAACCAGTACCGTTTATTTAAGCTTCTAGCCGCATAATTACACATTGGCGTGGACATAAATTTAAAAATAAAAAATATTATTATGGGAACTAATGAAAACCACATTGTGCTCACTATTGCAGAGCCGCAAAAAACGTAGCTAGAAGCTCTTGTGATTATGCGCATTGTTTCCTTTGTCAAGAGATTCGACAATCAGTATAGAATTATCCCTAGGGGCTAGGTATTTTAATTATCATCGAGATTTTCTCTATAATAGGATCTAAGTGAACCACAGATATGGCTACGGGACCGGTCCCAACGGACGAGCAAAGAAAAAAACATGAACCTCGGCCGATATCTCCAAACTTCCATACCTGAGGAAAATTTCGGATCTTTCGGGTCTGAGATAGTCGTTCCCTGTTACCTATCTAGGTAGGGAGATATCGCAAAGAGAGCCTTTCTACATAGGAGGAACAGCACGAGGAAAAAAGTATATATAAAGGGGGGGTCATATCTCGATAAATCGAGTTCTTCTGGTGAAAAGTAGATAACTACTAAGTAAACAAGATAGCAGATTATTCTCATGATACTCAGACTTCAAGATGCAGGTAACTTCGACGCTTCTTAAATCGTTATACTTAGCAGCAGGGGCTTCAGTCATTGCCTCCCCTATTGCTTCCCCACTCAATAGACCTACACAGGCAGAATGTGTTATCGTTAAATGGGTGGTCGATAGACTCCTTGGTATTCCGGAAGCAGTACAGTTCTGTTCGAGTTATCTCCAAGTGCCAACAGTCACGGAGACATCATCCATGTCTACTACGGTCCCAACAACTACAACCACAAATACAACTACAACTAGTAGACCTGGCAACCACAGTATAAGCGCTGTTAATAATACCATGTAAGTACCTATATACTCAATACACAAGGCAAGTCAATAGCGGAAGCTTACCAGATAAACAGATCATCAACCTCAGTAACAACGTACATGCTCAGCTCGGTAAAGCATGAGGTCCCAACAACTTTAGAAGCTCGATGGATATCTAAAGTTACTTCTCTGCCTACCGCTGTGGCTACCGTCAAGCATGACGACCTCTCAAGGGCATGCGAATGCCTCTCAATGCCTAAGCCAACTGTAATAGTCACAAGCACCCTTTCTTCGGCCCCTATTGCAAACAGCTCCGCAGCTGATACCACAACCGCCAACAGCACAACCACCAGCACTATCACCGCTGTTTCAACCGTCACTTCCTGCCTAAAACACCATCATTGCGGGAGTAAAATCTCATGGTCTCCATACACTAGCATCACCGGCCCGACATACAGCACCATCAAGCCCGGGCATCGAAAGACCCATACCCGTGACTACCCCAGCACGATCTCTGCCCCTGAGATCGTCACCAGCATCTCCGTCTCTCTCTATGGCACTAGCACGGACTTTCCTTCTGGGCTTCCCTTCCCCAGCCAAACGACCGGGACCACCACTCTACCCCCCAAGCCGGAACCTACAACCTCGCCACCATTGACAGTAACGGCGCCCTATTCGTATAGCACAGGAGGAAATTATACTCATTTTGTACGCGCGCAAAAGCCAAATTGGCTGCGAGCTGCATAATTGACGTAAGTCGGCAGGGTGGTTGGAGTGCTGGTTCCCAGATAAATACGGGCAAGTATCTGGCGCTTTATATTATGTACATATAAGTCCGAGGTGTCGGAGTTCCCAGGTTCTGATTACGGTGTTGGGTGGTACTTTCTGTTTGGTAAACTCTCGTTACTTTGTCTGTAATTATAGCAATTGGGCTGTCATGTAACTTTTCCTAGTGTTTGGATAGGAGTCGTAAAAGATAGTTCTCCTATGTTGACTGAGGATCGCCATGTAGGCGTTGAGGTGACTGTAAATGTATGGCTCAAAACTGTGGACATATTGTCAGGACTTGGAACTCGTTGAGTTAAATGAAATAGGCTTTATTGTTTCATTTTCGGCTAACTGGGAAATATAACATGTTAAGAGAATGTGTCAGTTGAAACTTCAAACTATCCTACCTACCTCCCTTAGTATGTAAATATCGTGGCCACTGCTGTCACGAGGTGGAACTAACGAGCACGGAAACAACATCGTTGTGCGAGGAGCCTTAAACTCTCGCCTGAGGGGGCAAATATACATACAGGAATGAGCCCTTTGTCTATTTTGCTCTAGAGCCAGTCGTTAACAGGTCTCCCAGAACTTCCCATGATTTCTCGTAGACCAAACCCCTATCCAACCCCAGCTAGGTATATACTGTGTCGTAGATCAACAACCGACGCCGGGTCGGTGTGTGCCAGCCCTCGGCGGAAGGTATTCTTGCTGTCCCATGTATAGGGGGACAAGGATGTAGAGATTTATTGTAAAGGGGGACCTATCGTCGTCACTAAAGGCGCCCTAGATACGGGCAATGAGGGATGATGTATGAGCCTATCCGGTATGCTCTTTATTGTCACTCTCTCGTTTCGCTTGTGTGCGATTGCCGCCTTGTAGAGCCGCTTAATCGTGTATGGTCCTCGAGGATTCTCGAAAACTTGAGGACTGCGAGTCCAACGTGCATCGTTTTTGGTATCATCGTCTTCCGATCTACGGCTACTTGGGTATAGCACTCGAGCTTATATTCAGTATTGGCGACGATCTTGCATCCCGTGTTAGAATTGATGCTAGATCGACACAGGTCTTTATGTTGGCATTGGTGTTGATGTGAATATTACTTACTATGAAAATCCCTCTACGATGTCATCATCCATCGTGGGTGTAGCTTCGGCGATGTACCCAGGCATTTCATAAACTGTCCTTGCATCTTACTCAACGCGCATACGCTGGTTTTCCTGACTGCCATTTGATTGTGTCCGTGTTGGAGAGATATGTAATTCCTCGTGTTGTCAAGAGATGGTATGGTTGGAGTAAAATACTTGCTGCCATTGAAACGAGGTGAGCAAGGTGAGCTTGTCTAACTTGTTTGCAATATAGTGCTGAACTTTTGGAAGCTGAGTCTTAGGAGACCTTTTCGTCAATCCCGCTTTGATTTGTAGAGAGCCTGCGATCGTTTATGTATCGAAGACTATGAGTCTAAGCCTTGAGGAACTCGATTAAAATATTTGAAGCAGTTTAATCGCCCTTTCTTAAACTTAGAAGGGACATGATTAAACCAAGTGCTTTCCATTCTGACAAAGTGGGCTGGCTTCGACTACCTGAGCAGTTGTGGTCAAGAGAATTGTGCCTTCCTCTAACTAATAGAGAGCGTAATTACACTAGGAAACAGCGTTTGCCAAATACAATATCCATGTTGAGAAGGAGAAAGGGAAAAGGGGGGAGGGGGGGGTTGATATTCCAGTTTCGTAATTGACACCTCTAAGAAAGTCAATTGCCTCAATATACTTGAGTTATTGGAATATCTAGATAGTGAAAGAGCAAATCCGCAATTGAGAGCTTAGGTTTGGGCTGGTCTCTATCTACTTAGATAGCTAGTTGAAGAAGACCGTTTGGTATTCCCTATAATATTTGATGTCGTAAATGTCACGATAGAGACAGGAAATTCACGTTATAAGATCGCTCAGATCGCTCGACTTTGACATAAACCTTTGATGTCGGACATGATGAATAGAGGAAGCCGACTTACATAGGTCCTGATGACCGATTATCACACTCATTCCCTTGATTGGTAGTCGTTTACACTCCTACAGGTTGGAAGCGAAGAGCGCTTTTATTATGTCTCCTAGAATAGGAACATTCGTATAGCGATAGAGACGTCCTCTCACACGTAGAAACTGCAGTCTTGTAGCATAATCAGAACGACGCGTCAGATAGAAGTGGAATGGGGGAAGCGGAGACACTGTGAGCTGATTCTACTGCACGTCTCTATGTACCGGTATATTGTGCAGATACATAACAACGCCACCGATAATGCTAGATTCTTGTACTTGCACAACTCCGAAGGCAGCACAAGAGACATCGAGATGATCGAGTTTCTCTGTAGAATTAAGGGACATTCCACCGATCGCGTGCTCTGCCTCATTGCCTCATGTAAAGTCAGTCTAGCCTTCCAATAAACAGACAGAGGTTGCCTTCTCTGATTGTCCCGCCGGAAATGAGGGAATAAAGATATCTCGGTCAACGCAGTCATCCAGTTGCCGAACATTCCGTGTGCCGGTCCCGGGGAGTCGAGAGGGGAAGTCACCGCCAGCTAACTGCAAACCGTAATAAACTCGAGCCTAGACTGCACCTGCACCAGTCCGTCCAAAGATTCCCACGAGAACTTACCACTCCAAGTTAAGGGGCCGGCCCGCTCTCTCCCCTCCGGAAGTCTTCCCGGCCACGTGGATGCCGACTCACCACCACACGCTTCGCACGTTTTGCTTGCTATCTCAGGTCATTCCGAGGTCAAGTGTACATTCCTAAACAATCCCATCCATACCAACACGCCAATCGCGCCTCCAAATTCCAACGGCTGCCCACAGTTACGCTATACCGCATCCAGCACCATCGCTCCAAACGCCCACGCGGCGTGCCGCAGGAAGGACCAGCCGAGCTGACTTGGCTTGTTTCGTCCCAAACTCACCTTGCTCACCTAAGGCGGGACGGGCTGCCAGGAACAAACGAAAAAAAAAGGCGCTGTACAAGGTGAAAAAAGTGAAATGAGCCCCGTTTAGGTACAGACGCCTAAGCAAGCCCAAAAGATAATCTTCAGGAACCAAGAGCCGTCTTTGGGGAGCGCCCAATTTTGATCGGCATTCGAAGTGGCGCGCGCCAACTGACGCCAATTACGGAGATTAGGCCAGACTGGCGTTGCCCTTCGTTACACACAGTACGGAGAAATTCGAGAAATGCCGGTCCGGTGAATGAGTGCGCTCTTTCAGTGCTGCAAAAGCCTTTGTCTAAAAAATGTCGAGGATAAAATTCAGATATCGTATTGACGAAAGCTATTAATATCTCCTTTATCCTGTTTTTATCAAGCTATTATAACTATTATATACGTGGCAATAATTGAGGTCACAGAAGCTAATAACTCAACAAGTTTTTTCTCTCTTTCTTTTCTTTTTATTGTACTGTAACCTTGGAAGTGCACATGCAATCGTCAAACCACAGCGAGACAACGAGCTATTATTTGTATTGGCCGATTGGGCGAGGAGGCTTCGTCATGATGTCAGTGGCTTGTGACTAGACTGAAAATCCTCATTTTAGATGTACGAAAGATGCGCTAAGCCTGTCACTATCTAATAAAGAAAATCTGCTTCCCCTGGACTAGTGTCAAATTGACAACTCACAATTCATCAAAGCGACAGGAAGCTTATGTACAGCTTTGACAGCTTAGCTCTCTAGAGGTACCGCGGCACGGTGGGAGCAAATGAAAAATCCGCATTCGAGCAATCCAGGGGGTTCTTACTAACCCGGACAGCCCGGACTAAACTCTCCGGACTTATTACCGTGGGATGATCATCTCCAAAATTTGGACTCGCTCCAAATTAGGTAGTTGTACCTGACAATTATCTCTGTAGCAGTGTAGTACCTATCATCAATAGTCATCAACAAAGAACTCGGCGCTTACACATCAATATTGGAGATAAGCATACGTATGATTATGTGCTAGATATCAACAACAACAGTAGCTCTTTTATTGACTCCCAAATTGCCTAGCTACCTAGCTACTCACTCTGAGGTAGCCCCTTTGACCCATCCCATTAAACACCCATCATTGCCTATTGGCCCGTGTTAATCCTGTATGTACTGGCGACGCCTTGCCACGCCTATTCTCTCCCCATTCCCGGTGTGATGTGTTATGTTCGTCGTCCATCCTCCACATCCCCAGCCATGGAGTTGAGCGATCCAAGAATTCCATCTAGATAATTGCTTTTGTTTGGTACATGCCGGTCTAACAATCGAATACCGCCGTAGACCCCTCCCCTTGCGGTGGATGCTCATATACCGGGCCAGAGAATGAAATTCGAGCTAAGAATCGAACGTAGCATCGCTTCACTACGATGCTATGTATATGTGTGCGTAAAAACCCCGTGAATTTGTCCTAGAATCTCATTCTCCTAAAAACGCCGGCCTGGTATCTCGAAAATGCAATGCAAATGACTGAACCAATGTTGAACCCGACGAAAAAAATCGTGTGCATCATTAACTGTTTTTGTTTTAAATAAACGATTTCCTATCCGTCCTGAGGCAAAGCCATCCACCCTCATTCCGGATCAACTGGGTCTGGGTTCGTAGTTCGAAGTACTTTTCGCGAGTAGTCGTGGTTATCCTGTAATGTGTTGATACTCTCGTGACTCTTGTTCTCGAAGCGACCATAGATATTGGCCGCGTATGGATCCATGCGAGGATCGTGGGGCATATATCGGCTATTCCTCCGACCCTGAGAGGTATTATCGCCATCCCATACTGAGGCCATCGCCGTGTTTGGCGTGCTCATCATCCCCGCCGAGCTTCCCCGATGGCTTCCCGGTGAATCTGCGATAGCATCCCCATGTCCTCGTCTCCTGCGACGGAGAAATAAGAAAACGCCGACTGCTACGGCAATGGCCACGGCACCCAACACACCAATCGCGACACCGACTGCTGCACCCGTCGAAAGCCCGTGTTGGCTAGTGCTCGCTCCACTCGAGTCGCCAGCTGCTGTGCCGGCTTCAGTCGTCGATGTCGGAGCTACGGTTACCGTCTGAAGACTGACAGTGCCTCCAGCGGTAACTGTATGAACGGATACGGTTGGGGTAGTCGCCGTCGTTGCGGAACTCCCTGATGAATCCTGAGACGAATCAGTACGCCTATCCAGGATAAAATGGCATTACAAAAAGGAAAGACAAGATAGATCAGAAATTCGTAGCGCATACAGAAACAGTCGTCGTCGAGTGAACTGTTGAGGAAGAGGAAGGAGAAGAAGCTGTAGGAGTGACAGTGACCGTATTATGCACGGTCTCCGTAACTGGGTCCTGATGTCGGACAGAGTTAAAACGAAATGTCCCCCCTAAGCGTGTCGAAGAAAGAGAACCCAGACGACATGATTCGAAGAGGCACTAATTTCCTCAGATAAAACAAAACTGGGACACTTACTTGAGTGGAGGTTGAGCTGCTGCCGCTACCCTTCGTGCCCGAAGGCTCTTTACTTAAGGACATGTACCCATATAATCCATCACCACCGCAGGTGTCGGACGGGTATCCGGGACAACCTGAACTACATTTGGTGGTGTCTTCTGTGGTCGAGTCGTCGGGTGTGTAATTACTACACCAACAATCGCTGTCTTGAACAATAGCATAGGCAAAGCTATCCACGCAGAAGTTATAGCAGAGTCCATCGGATTGAAATGTACTCGAGTCTTCGAAAGTATTAGCCTGTGGCATGAGATGATTCCATATATGAACAGTATACTTACTAGCACTTGTTGAAGCGGTGTTGATACTCGCGCAATAAGCCATATCTAGGGCTGGAGCGATTCGTATATTGGCCATAAAAGCCAAGAGGCCTAAGAAGGCCATAGTCCGGCTAGTGAAAGGCATGGTTCGGAGATGTTCGATATCTAAGGATCTAAACACAGGTTACTCTATTAGCAAATGTAGGTAGGTAAGTAGCGATAACAACCGGCGACCGAAATTCGCTCATGCTGCCCAACCAAACACGTTGTCAATAAGTAAAAGACTTACCAAAACCTAACGAACGAAGTTGTCTTGAATACCAGTCAAACAACCTGAGAAAATGACTGCATGAACGTCACAGGCAACCAAGAATGGTGCTCTCGAATATGGCCATGACAAGTCAAGCAGTTCCCAATTGAAGAGAGCGGGTTCCCCGAAAGGTTACTGGCTTTAGAAACAAGCCTGTAACAAGAGGGTAAAGGTTATCGTCGAACTGCAATGCCTTAACGAGAGGCGGAGGAAGGCACGGTTCACGATGTAGTATGGACCGCCAAGTCTCGAAAAAAAAGAGAAGAAAGCACGAGCGAACGGACGGGGAAGAGAGTGGAAGGGATAGACAGGCCTTAAAGGTGGTATGTGTGGTGTGGGTGGCAGGCTAACAGGGTACGAAAGCAGGGCAGATAGAGCAAGGATTAGCGGGTGGAGGAAACAGATTGGATAAGGTAAGGATGGTACAGCGCTGTAAGGTGGTAGGTACAGTAGCCCTGGAGATAGCGTAGGTAGCGTACTAGGTAGCGTACTAGGTAGCGGTCGCCGGTCGGGAGAGCTGGATGCAGTGAGCACTGCAGTATGCAGATTGCCAAGTACAGGACCGATCGGTTGGTGGGTGACCTTTTAGTGACCTGAAATAAGTGGGTGTGGGTTCGCTCAAACTTCGACTTTGCCGACCCAAAGAGAGATTGACGATAATATCTCTCTATCTATCGGCCTATCTCGTGTAAGTTGAAGCCGTTTCTTGTTTCCTGTTCCTTTTTTAGGAACTAGCTCTGCAGGTATGGCAGCTAGCAGCTCGTAGTTGAGAAGACGAGAGACAAAGAGTAAAAAGACTGGATTGATACACAGGACAGATAGTGTAGCAAATTCCGAAAGCGATCAGTTTTCAGTTTTGTCTGTAACTAATAACTCGAGAGGAATTTTCCCATGTAGACAGGGCAGACAGGGATGGGTTTGCTTCTGAACAAGCCACGACGAAGAATGAATGGGGGTCGAGCGAAACTCGGGAACGAAGGAAAGAAAAAAGACCGGAAACTGCCGTTTCTGTTGGACACCTAAGGTCTCAAGCCGTGGCAATGGTATGGTATAGATAAGAATTACGAGTGAATTGAGCAATATCGCTATATGGAACAAGGACCGAATGGTATTAAGGACTGGGAGAACAAAAAGGAAGAAAATAAGAATGTTGGGATAATATCAACTCTGGAATAAAATGAGAAAACTACGATGTAGGTAATACGTAGGTACGCGGTGGGATTTGGTAAGAAGAATTTCAGATTTCTAGGAAATTCTAAGAATAACGAATAAAAGTTGATAGAAGCCTTACTTGAGGGCATTTGAGCATCGAAGACGATGTACATTGTTACGAAGTAGTGCCCCATCGGGCTTAGACGATTACGCCGGCCAATCTATCAAGTGTCCAAGCCATCGTTTTGAGTTAAGGTAGGTACCTGCCTACCCGACTAACACCAGCTGAACTCTAAGTAGCTTCCACTTTAGAAGCATTTTAAGGTCTTATTGACCAACCAAATAACGAGTAAACACCTGCCAACATTATTCGTAAGGTCCCCATTTTAGTAGACCCGTTGGCAGTTTCAAACGATAGAGCAACAACTAAATTCAATGGCCACACAGGGAAGGTGAACTGGGGTCTAAACATCACCTGTCGTCACTATTTTGTAAACGCTCGCTAATTCGACGTAATCCTACCAACCTCTTGGATCCACGAAACCCGCGAAAGCACGATGGGCACGACGGGCAAAACAGTAAGTACCTACGTATTTATTCGTATATTATCGGACCCTCCTTGTTTCACTCTGTACTTCGCCTGCTTTTTCATAGCTGCGTCTCGAGTTGCGACAACATATATTCAGCTAACTTCCACATATAAGGGATCAAGGATTCAGAGACACGAGATGCCGCTAATTTCGGTAATACACCCATACAAACCATGATGATATGTAAACCAGACGATGGCTTATTATTTATTTTCATCGCGTATATTGCGCATGCATACAATATGTATGCATCTGCATGACGATTGCCTCTCACTGGATGGCAGGACATCTGGACATCTCAAACCATCGCTCAACGGCAGCGCCACGCATTAGTTCACCTCTAGTCTCGATATCTACAGCGTAGGTGTCAACACACATTACCTAGGTAACTACCAAGTACATCCGGAGGCACACAGTAGATTATGTGGCTTCGTGGCTTCGTGGTTTTAATTACTTGATTCCTGGCCTCAGGTTGTGGAAGAAATATCAAGAAATTATAAACTCGTTCGGCAACCCACGTGTTAACACCGACACTAAAGCCATTACAAACTCCGTCACGCTGCAGCAGAATTCATTACATCTGTTCATGCTGCTTCTCACAACCTGTTACACGACGTAATACACTTCCAGGGTCGGAATCAATGTCGCCTTGTCAATTGACCGGCCGTACGACAGTTCTACCATAATAATGGAGGACGAAAGCTACGTAAGCCTGTGGTATATACTGTGATATATACGGTGGCGGCGTGGGGACTGACCCCGGCAGGCCAGATCACGACCCTGGACTTGGTGTGAAAGCGGACTGCCCGTCGCCCGTTGCTTGTCGCCTACGGTGCACGATCCACGATCCACGGTCCAGGGGGATCAGAATTGCGTGCTGACGAATTCGAAGTCACGAAAGAAACAGACCCAAACATCTCGTGAGACTTCAGCGTTGCGTAAATCACCCCACACTCCTCGGACGCCCGAATCTCAAGTCGGATGGTCTCCATGACCGTCCTCGTACTTTTATTTACATCAGGAAACCCTGTGATTGCTCAATTGCTCGTATCACTCAGGTTTAGTGTAGCACACTACCAAACCACACCACACTATGCAACTATGTACATACCTACACTACATGAGCAATACGGGTGGCTGTGAATAGCCGATCATAAAATCTGCATCTCGCGTTGGTCTGCCGAACCTCCAGCCCTGGTATCCTTGAACTTTGCCTACGCGGCAATGTGGACAGTACACAACTTTCCAACTTAAGAATGCATGAACCAATCGGTAAGAAAAGGGCTCTATTTTTTTCTGCTTCTTTTTTCTTTTCTTTTCTTCCGCTTATCATGAACCCCGTTCTACCCCGTTCTATCCGGCGGCTACCTAGGTATGTAATACCTAATACTAGGTAGGTAGCAAGCTCGAAATCCACATGTCGCCCTTATCAAAGCACTCGCCGTGCATGAGCTCACGTAGTAATGTAAAAGAGAGAGGTTGGGGTATTTTTGCGATTACATATCACCCCTACCCTGACGACACCATAGATGGGAATAAACGAGGTGATCATAGAAACAACGACCACCTAGCCTTAGCACGATGCAGCGTAATGCATAATCACTATGGCCTATCAATCCACATCTTTCACATGACCACCTATAAATGGTTTCGGGATCTTCGACATTCGACCTTCTCCGGCTTCCGTTGCGAATTTTCGAAGTACGTTTATCGTTCGTTACCTTGCATATTCAGCTTCAGAAAGAGTTCAATGTCGGTGAGAGTGGTGCCAAAGTTGCAGATTCTTATTAGGCGGCGTACGCCGTGCAAGAACGAATCTAGGTAGGAGATCTACACCCAGCGTCACGATGCTACATTGTTAGCACCTTATGGCGCCTAACATTGCGGGGGCAATAACCGAGTCACGACGCTGTCGCTGACTGCTTCAACAGAGGGGTAAAGCACCTCATGCACTTGAAAAGTGAGTAAATAATCCTACCTAGAGTATTAAATACCCAGGTAAATTGGACTTATCCGTCTTGAGAGATGGGTAAGTGAACATGGAGTTTCTTTACAATTATAGTAAGCTAAGACCCATCGTTGAAACATCTATGACGCCTTCAGACTATCTATCTCGGCATGAATGGCCTTCCTCTTCTAGGTAGATCTACCCACCGCTCCGCATACAAACCAAGATGCATCCATTGTCCCGACTCTAGGTCTAGAGCACAGATAACGAAAACTATATGCATGCAGTATAACTGCAGTAGATGCACGTGAGAAGAACGCTTGACACTGGAGACAGATGGCCCGATACAAGACCATATAAAATATGCAAGGTCGCTACGAGATAAGAGTTCTGTCACTGCAGTCACCTCAACTTTTTGTGCACCAAGTGCGAACAGAAAACCAACCCTACGGACCCTATCAAGTATCGCCACGCACATTTCAGGGAACACTCACATGTGAAATTACAGTCTTCATTAAAAGGTATTCTAGATGTCTCCATTTGAAAAGTCTTCTTAACTAGAGAACCCACTGCGCAAATGTTCTCATGAGTCGATATTTCATCGAGCTTCAAGCTGAAAGTTCAAAATCTTCGCTAGTAAAGCGCAAAAAAAGAGGCCTCTCTCGTTTCACTACTTGATAACCCCACATACCAAAATCGAAGCGGACCGGCGATGAATGAATTTTGCAAATAGCGAACCCACCAGGAGTAGATTACCTAGGGATGTACCTACTAAGTAGGTTGCATGGGACGATATGTACGCGTCAACAAAACTTCATGATCTTACATTTCTTTAATTAAACTACTTTATTCCTCCACATGTGTCTAGGTACCTGTTAGCATGAATATTGCATATTCAGAGCCTTATGTCTGGGCAATCCTTTTATGTCGAAACAGCATTGAAACTCCTATCGAGTACAGAGAAGATCGGTATTTCTCAGATGCCAAGACTAGATCTAGAGGATCGCTTCCGGGTCAGGGGGATGCCCTGAAAGTTGCTTATTTACAAGCATGACAAAATATTCTTAATTCTTATGTACAGGCCTGTGCCTGCAAGGACGCGCGCACCCAAAGCTCTAGGCCGATTCAAGCTCATCCGTCAAATTTAAAAAATCGAGCCGCCTAGCCGACCCTAGCAGAAGCTTAAAAGCCTCGAAGCTTCAGGCGGGTTTTTGCAACTTGGACCACTTGGAACTTTACTAGACACTGCTAGTGGTTAGGGATGCCTCGACTTACGGACAGGTACGGACGCGTTGCCATTGGCCAGCGGGTCGACCCAATTCTCCGGGACCTCCACTGATTTACGTGGTCGATGAGATTTGATGGGACGGGGGTTCGAGCTCCCCCCTGAGATGACGATCGACCACACTATGATGGATCTTACGCCCTCTATTCAGCCCCGTCCCGTCCTGCCCGTCTAGAAGCTGGGCTGATTTCCCTTATTTTTATTTTATTTTTTCTTTCATAAGAAATAACATCCCACTTAACCGGGTGTCCGGTGCCTCACAGCAACGCCGGACGCGCAACATACCTTACGCACCCGTCGTAAATTACCATGCAGGTTATGCAGGTCATGCAGGATATCTCGCCTATATCACACTAACGACCGACTACCTCATGGTCTAGAAAAACTCTGTCACAATAGGGGATGGCTGAGTCAAGAGAGGCTTGGCATTTAGTCATTATCCTGAATTAATTCTCATAATTAGAAGCCGTGCTCAAGAGTCGTGATGAGCAAAATATACGTCGACAATCCTCATAAGCCCCATAACCTCATACTCGCTTAACTATTGCTAGAAACAAGGCTATAACCCGCTATAACAGCTCGCTCTTCCTCGTTACCTAATGTCCTTCGTCGCGTTGATATCATCCCAATCGATATGTAAATCCCATGTACACACAAGCGCGCTCGTCTCCCGCTTGGTATTTATAAGGATAATAAACGTCTTGCGCGAACTTCTTCACTCCCCGAAGCCCCTTTGATGCCAACTTCGAGAAATATCGACTCGGACGGGCGGTAGTACTGCGAACCGGCGATCTTGCTCCCCAATCCTCTAGTTCGTGATCGTCCAGCTCTCTATATCTATGCGACGAAGCCGGGAAGATCCTTGAGGCGCGCAAGGAGCCTACGCGTGCTGAGGCATAGCGAAACACGGTTTTCTTGAGTATCGACATTTTATGTGGTCATAGGGGTAGGCTAGTGATGGTAGTACGGCCGAAGAGTTATGATGATAGATGCCTAAGTAGGTAGGTAGGCACGATGACCGCTTGAAGAATGCTATGATATGACTTATCGTAGTTGCTATTCTGAGAATTGAGGCGTCGACACAGGATAGAAACGAGAAATGCGACGGAGTTGGGTCCCCATCATACCAAAGGGAGAAACGACCGATTCTAAATAGACAGGAGACATATGCCCATAATTCCACGAGACTGATTCAAGATATGCTTCCGACCCTGATCCAAGTCACGATGGCCGCAATATTTATTGTTTCTTATTGAATGATCAATATACCTACCTACGTAAGTGGGAAACGGGATTGGAGGGTCGGCGGTAGAGCTACGAGAAGTCCGAACCTGGATGGAATTGTTCCCAACACCACGATAGGTACGCATCTGTACCTATGACTTTTACGCCCGGTTAGGGGGATACTTCAGCCAGCCCAGTGCCACTGGCCACTATTTCATAGTGGAAAGCCCACCGATCGATCGCCTATGCATGTCTCAGTACCCGGAGCGGGAAGAATTAAGCCACCAAAAAAAAAAAAAAGAAAAAAAAAAAAACAGTTGAATCCCCCATACACCCAAATAATTGGCGCTGTTACGCGGCTTGGTATTCTGTCTATATATAAAGTAGGATGGGTAGAACGACTATAACCAGTGGAACTCAAAGTCGCGTTCATACCTGCTCGACCATATGACCATGTAGTGTTATACGTGTACCTAGAACCCAGCCAACTACGGTATCCCATCCAATGTGAAGCGAGCCTGTATCAGTTTCATGAAAATATGAAACATAGGACCGAAGTGCCGGGTTACGTCCCTTGGTAACATCTATCTACATGGAAGGTCGAGGTAGTTCTCCAGGATATCGTTTAGAGGCCATACGGCCGTATGATATATTTGGATTTAACATGTTTGGCAGATTAGACACGGGTTCATTGTTATGAAAAAGGTTCACGTGTTGAAGACACCTTTTATAGCAGGCTCGAGTGTTACCAACAGATTCACGAACTTCATCTTATTATAGCGATTCTATATACGGGACTCTGTTCCCATCGTATGCCAATGGGCTTACTACCTAGGTAGGTATCAATACCTAAATAACAACACTAACGAGGCGAGGGAGGAATATATGCAAGTGTTTTCTATGCCAACTCGGATCTAGTTGCTTAACGGCCCCGAAATGGTTGCGCTCTAAGACATTGGAGGAATTCTTCATTTACGAATAGCATCAAAACAAACAAATTTAGACTAGATTTATTTCACGGGAACCGCAAGCAAGATAAATCAAGATTGAATAAATATTTTTCTTTCAATTCGAATTTCATTGGTAACACATCATCTTAATATACGTAAAAATCTCCCCTATTCCAACCCAGAACTCAGAGATGGTTCTCCCCCGAGCTATAATGCAATTCAAATCGAATCGAGCCGATCCAGAGACGCCTTAAAAACGATTGGTATTCGCCATTCCTCGATGACGCCGCCGTTCCCAACCCCTATCCCGTGATCGCCAGTCCTACACATCTTACACTAGACATGCGCTCTCTTCATCTTCACTTGCTGGGTA
The DNA here is from genome assembly GCA_022695765.1 of Annulohypoxylon moriforme. Classification (NCBI taxonomy): domain Eukaryota; kingdom Fungi; phylum Ascomycota; class Sordariomycetes; order Xylariales; family Hypoxylaceae; genus Annulohypoxylon; species Annulohypoxylon moriforme. The sequence continues at coordinate 522,488 of MU403092.1, read as the reverse complement.
AGGTCACCGCGTAGGTGACCCTGAAGGACTGTTCTCACGGCTCAAGCTCTCGATGCTCTCGACCATAGCTAGGACCTTCGTTCGTGGCCGCTCAAGCTTCACTGCTTGCGCGGAGAAGATATCACTATCTGGGTCTTCTACTGGAGAGCGAGATGGTTTTCTCTTCCTAGACTCAGTGCTAAGGTTCCCGCCTAGCAAGCGAGCGCTTTCGTCCCGTAGATTTCGCGGTGTGCGCACTGGTGTTTCGGGTTGTCTCCCCCTATCCTCATCCCGATCTTCATTCCTATTTCTTTCCTTGTCCTTACCCTTATCCAACTTCCACTCGGCCTCTAGCTCTTCTCGTACTTCACGCAGGATATCATCCTCACTCACGGGACTTGGGCTCGGGATTGGCATTCCCAAATCCCTTTCCTCAACCCCTTCCGCTTCCCTATTTCCTACTTCCAGGTTTCTTCTCATTGCTTCCGCTTCTGTCGTCACATCTTCCCCCTTTTCATCTACACTCTCCCCTTCTGGATCAACTAACACGATATCCTCGCCGCTCTCAATATCCGGCTCGGCATTGACAACGCGCAAGGGCTCCTTAGGCACCGTGAACATGACCTGCACGAGCCGCCTTTCGACAGCCTTCTCGATATCCCATTCGTCATCGTCGTCCTCATTTCTTGGAACGTATTCTTCATCTGACACCCCTTTTCCTTTTCCCTTCCCATTCCCTCTACCCGGACCCCTTTGAACTAGACCCTGACCCGAGCCCCGATCCCTCCCTGGTTGATTTAACTCCAATGCCTCCCAAGCTCCCCTCCCGCTCTTTCTCCTTAGGACGCCACCCGCCGCTATCCCACTCAGTCCACCAAGTCTAGCATCATAATCGCTCGCCTCTCCCTCTGTATCATCGCGAGTCTCCTTCCCATAACGCTCGATAGGACTCGCGTCCGGCGTCGCCCCGCTAAACACTCGGCGCAAACTTCCGAAGAAACTACGGCGGGGCTTGCTCTTGCTCGGGCTGCCGGGCTCCTCCTCCCTCTCCTTTTCCCCGCCCCTTATTCTTCCCCCCATCAACAGCCCCGGTCCTTCTGCTTGGAGAGCCGGAAAGCTGCTTCTCGCTGTATTATAACTAGGCGTAGAACTAGAACTGCTCCCGCCTCTCCCCTCGTCAACAGCAGCTGCTAATGCCGCAGCCGCAACTCCGAATCCAGCGCGTAAGTGCGAGCGTATAGAGTCTGAGCGACTGACCGCCGTATTCGTATTCAAATTCAAATTACTGCGGTTAGTCTCGGAGACATTGCTCTCCGTGCGCTCATCCTCGCCTGTCAATTTATCTAATGCCCACCTTGTCGGGCTTTGCTGTGAGGACCGTCGTCCACTGAGGAATGCGTCCACGGCTTCTACATCGGACATCCAGTCTTGGACCTCGGGGTCGGTTGCACGCTCCGGACTTGGAGTCAGCGAAGCGCGGGCTGGCTGCTGTAGGGCGATAGGCGTGTCGTACTTTTCGTATCTTTCGTTCTTTTCCTGGGTTTGTGTCGGGGTGAGAAAAGGGTCCGAGTCTCTTCTGCCCTCGTCTCGCAACGGGCTTATCGGCTCGCTTGTAATATCGCCGTCATCCTCATCTGCCTCGGCGATAGGATGGATGACAGCAGAAGGACGGTCGTACGTGTTACGCCGTGGAAGTGGTTTTCTCAAAACCCCCTGTCCCTGCGCAGCACCCCCAAACCACGAATGATGCTCCTGACTTTGGTCCAGACTACCGCGATTTGCCTGCAGGCTCTGATACCCAAGTGACCGGCTGCCGCGCATGTACGGATCGGGGCCGCCGGTGTACCAGGCGTGGTCGTGCTCGACCATCTCGTCGTCATGAGGTAGGAAGCGCGAGGTGTCTTGTGCTAGGGCCCGGATAGCGGAGTCGCGAATGGTGCGCCGATGCCGTAGACGGCGGCGGTATAGGAGATAAAATACTATCACTATGATTATCGCTGCGATGCCGAGACCTATACCAAGCCCTAACCCTAGGCGCAAGCCCAGGTCGCCATTGGTGGTATTTGAGCTGTTGTTGTCTTGGCCTGTCGTGGCGTAGGTTGGATTTGTGTAGTCGTTGGACCAATTCATCGAAGTGAGGTTTAGGAACATCGGCGCATCGCTGTTACCGGAAGCTTGTCTCCTGACTTTGGTTTCGGCCGAAGATATGGTGTAACCTCCATAGACCATCATCACATTTCCTGGGAGCAACGCTGCACCATGGCCGTAGACACCTGGTCCTGAAGGCTGCGTATCTGGAACGACCCACTCCCAATCTCCGTTGCCGCCGTAGCTAGCGCCGATGTTAAGAATGGCAAGCTGCGGTGAAGCGGCTTGAGTTAAGTCGCCCACCCAGCCACCTAAGACAACGAGGGAGGTTCCATCCTCACTTAGAACTGCTGTATGGCCAGATCGGCTATCTATGTTACTAACGGTGCTCTTAATAGCAAGCTCGGCATTGCTATTGCTTGAACCAACAGTATCGATGTTAGAAATGAAACTCCAGCTTTCTTCCGGCAAGCTCCAGATAGCGACAGTACTCATATTGATAAAAGCGGTCTTCGTCTGACCACCAAGGAGTACGTAATTGACTTGCTGGGTTACTGTTCCTGAGTGATTGGAAATAGACGGAGATAGACTTGTAAAGCTGAACCCAGCCTCGGGTACTGGGGGGCCTTTGCTTGAAACCGGACTGACCGCAAATTCCCCTGTATTGACACCCGAAGGTGCAATCTTGATCATCTGATTTGAGTAGGTCGCATTTGACTGAGCCAAGCTAGCATTGGATGCGGCTGTTCCAGGACACATTCCTCCGTAAACGTAAGTTATGGCGGGCGACAACTGAGGTTCCAGAATGTTGGAGAAGCTAAAGCCGCCACCTAAGAAGCTTGGCCCTACTTGGATTGAATCTGCGTCGGTAGCCAAAGTCGTATTCGCTTTACTCCAAGATGACGCTCCGTCGGCGGAAGAAAGGTAAAATGTCCATATTTCGGAATTTGCTGGCGTGGAACAATCGCCAGCGTAGACGATAAGCGACCCATTATCGGCGAGCGAGGGAGTGAATGCGGTTTTATTGGTATCCAAGAAAGGCACATTCGATGACAAGGTTTGAAAAGATAACGATGAAGCTTGAAGGTTGTTTGAAAAATTGAGCGCTAATAGGTCGACCCAATCGTCCTGAGGTGAGAATATGTAGGCGATATCAGCAGTCGCATTCTCTTGCGCCGGCTCAGGTTTGGACTGCGGAATGAAAATGCTCGTTGGAAAATAGGGTAATGATTGAGCTGCACCAATTGTTGAGAGCTGAAATAAGGCCGTAACCAGTATTAAACATCGGATGCCTGCCGTCATCCGCCTGGTGTGTAATATACGGGAAGCAAAAAGCACCATCCCGAAGGGAGACTTCATCGCTCTAGGTCAACCCTGTGAGAAGCATCGTCTGATTCCTTTCGACTAACGTGCATCCAAGAAGCCAGTGAGCAGCAAATTGGAAAGAGACAAGTCAACGATGTGTATAACACGCGTCTTGGAACCCCGCAGGACTTTCGCGATCTCTCAATTCATACCCTATCGATATGAGATGACAGAACTGAAGGACCACGGTTTCGCGATGAGACACCAGCCGGACGCGGGCCGATAGATGAATGACTCGCTGTCTCAAGCGGCAGGGCCTAAGCTGAAGAGCACGGAGCCAGTCTAGAGGGTCTTGTTATTTGGCCGGGTGGATAATGTGTATATGACAGATGGATATGAATTGCACTATTAGAGATAATCAATGGCGGGGGCTTCGGATATCCAAGGTTCCCCAGCCGAGCGCGGGTCTCGTAAGCTTTGTGCTACAAACAAATTGCTGACGTCTTCACCGTATCCGGATATATCGAATGCTGTATGCGTTATGCGTTTAGTTTCCAGTTGGAAGAGTCGTAAAAGTTGAGCAAAAGCAAAATAAACAGTTGTGACACCGAAATAGTTGAAATCTCTATTCAAATTAAAACTAACTCTACCGCAACTTCCAAGATTCGCCTTCCTCTTTCTTCATGCATGAATTTTTCACACCTCCATAGCCCCTTCTAAATCAAGAAACCGGATAAGAGATGGGAACCTTGTGTTTGGAGGGGCACCCAAGATCGGTTGTCACGGCAACTACCTCTCTAGTACCTTGGTATTCAATATAACGGTATGTGCCGATAAGCCACATGCAAGTCAAGTTTAACCAATCATCGGCTTCCATCCACCCAATTATTGGCGGCACAATGGAAACCCCAGTGGAAACCCCAATGGAAATAATGGTCCGGTGGTCCCCTTCAATGAAGATTATTTCTTCTCAGATCAATATAATTCGCAATTCTCTAAGCGCTCTGACACCGGTGCCACCATAACAAGATTAATGGTCGACCATAAACGCGAATAACACCTCTTTATGAATCTAAGGAACCGTGGAACCGATGTCCACAATCACTAACATTACAGAAAAACTCCCCTAGCGAACCCCGGATGAACAGCTTTGGAGCCTGCATAAGCAGGATAAGACACCTACTAACCACCCGGACAATTATGTATATAGGCACCTTGTAGTGACGAAAATTTTAGCAACTAACCTAAGCACCCCCCACCAAGTCAAATTAAGCGGCGTTGGCGATCGTATTGAGCCAGTCGAATGTCGACATATCCAATTGTCCATTGTCGGCAAGCGACTGAAGCGTAGCTTTGCTCTTCTCAATCTCCTGCTTCGCTGCAGCCAACGCCTGTGACCGGCTCTGGTACTCTCGGAACGTGGCAAAGTTCATGGTGAAATTGCTGCCTTCTCTAGTAACCCCGGAAGGAGGCTGCTGTTCACTTCCCATTCTGGCTTTGTACGTCGATAGCTCGTCTTTCAACTGCTGCAATTCGAAGCTGTTATCTTCGAATCGGGTCTTTGTCGCGTCTCTTTCCCCCTCCGCCTCAGCGATTCTCTGCGTAAGCTGGGAAGCATCTAGGCCCTGGTTTAGTTCGTAGACTTCGTTGAGCTGCTTTACCCGCCTTAGTTCCTCTGCCTGCGCTGTATTCATGACGGTGAGCCTGTTGGTTTCATTCTTCGCTTCGATGAGTTGATTGGTCTTATCCTTGTTCTCCGCCTCCAACTCCTTTCTTTTCCTATCCCAAGCCGTCGTGGGATTTGGGGGCGACGGCTCTGGCACCGTGATAACGGTAGGTCGGTTCTCAATGTCCTTCGTGTATGCCGTGTTAGGGCGGTCCGCGAAGGCCGGGAGGCAGAAAATGGGACCGTGCCCGCTACCATTCAATCGGTAATACCTGGTTGAGAGGTCCACATAGGAGATGCCACGGAGAAGATCCTCGTCCTTCGCTTCCTCTCCTTCACCCGCGGTACGCCGTAGCGTATCTCCTACTACGTTCCGTTTTACAAACGCATTATCCTGGTTAGCAGCCCACGCCTCCTTCTTGTCGAGGAATTGATGAACGAGGTTAAAGACATCTTCCCCGGCGTTGGCCATTATCCATCGATCTTGCGGGAAGACGATTTCTCTGCCAGCACGCGCATCAGGTCCTGCATTACTCAAGTGTTGCGCCGGAACAATAGCCTCATTTGCTAGAAGATCTAAGCTATTTGCGTAGGCGATTTCAAGCTCATGCATGCGACCCACGAGATGCTGTGTGAACATCAGCCACTGTCCAATCAACGTTTTTCTTGCTTTAGGTAGATCCGGGTTCGTGGACACGTCCTCCTCTTCGGTAGGCAGGATCGCGAGCAGCCCGCCCATAGCCGAGTACTCATGATCAAGTCTCTCGAGACACTCGTTGGCGTGCATGAGCAACGTCATGTGCGATTGAAAGGGGCGAATCGGCTCTAATTCATTTTCGATGTGTTTTAAAGGGATCTCCGATAGTGGACAATGAAACTCGATGCCTTTCTCGTCGCTATTACGTTTAATTAAGTTTACCAGGCTGTTGAGGGGCTTTCGGTGTGCCTTATCGATGTTGTCGTATGGCTTTCTAAGGTCTTCCAGCCAGTCGTAGGCCGAATTCGGATCAAACGATGGTTGAGGCTCGTTCCTGTTACGGTTTGCGTTATTGACTTCGCTGGACACCACGCTTGGTACGATGGTGGATATTAAATAAGCCAGAGATTGTGCGTGCTGCTTCAAAGCCTCCAAAGTTGGCGGTCGGCCAGCGGTGGATAAGTAACCGCAGTTGACATGCCCGAGCATCTTCGCATTGCCTGGGTTTTCGTGATGGTGGTTCGAGAAGTAAGGCCTTGCCCAGTGGGTTGGCCCCACGTAGCCCTCCATGCCTTGGTAGACATCTGCCGGTGGTGGTGGCGCCTGGTTGGACATTTTGATGATAGTCTTGCTCAGCGCGCCTTTAGGTGAACAAGGGCAGAAATTCAACACTGATACCAACAATATAGATACCTTGTTTGAGACGGGCGAAAGATAGGCGAAGAAAAGGGGACTACCAGCACGGGGAATATTCTTGATGAGGCATCATAAAGGAGAAAGAAAACCCCTCTTATCGCCGGAATGTTAAAACAGCCCATTGAGCCACCCAACATTCCAGTGCCCCATCGTACTTCCAAATCTATCAAACAATGAAAACGGCATGGAAGATACCTGCCGGGGGTATTTTCTTTCAGAGTGAATCCATGAGTACGCGTAGGGGAAACATCTTATTGCCCGCATACTACCTAGGTAAGTACCTAAATACTAGGCATTGATTACAATAGAAAACCGATGGAGGTCTAAAGCCAACGGCCGAATTTTCTTGTCTAGGTACATTTTGAAATAAGTATGCTAGTTTTTCGAGTAGATATTCGAGAAGGATGGGTGATTCTCTGATTCTACGGTTTACCTAGTAAGTCGACACATATGAAAACCCAGCAGGGACATGGAGCTGCTCTGCCTAACTACTTACCTACCTCAGTAAAGAGGTAGCTATCCGGATTCGGTTGCCTTCAAGAAGAGAAATATGAGCTTGGCGGTCTCAGTTCGTGGCGACAAAGGATGCTTCCGGCCTAACCCATTATGATAGAATCAATTCGTATCGGAATGAGTCAAAGTTGCTGTAGAATTTTTACGACAATGACTTTCTCTCATGTCTTAAAGTCTCGATGCACCCAATCAGCCACAAGAATTTTCAGCTGAAATGGTTTCATTGATATGTTGAGGATATGCTTACTTAATCTGAATATAGCAGAAGACGTCGAGTCTGTTCACACCCTACTAATGGGACAGGATGAATGAGGTTTAGCTGGGATATAGCTTTGCAGCGAGTCAGGGCCCCATCTTTACATACCCCTACCTAAGCACATGTCTCCAATAGCGCTATACCGTCTATAGGTGTTTGGTCGATTTAGAATATATGAGGGGAAACTAAGGGGCTTTTTCATGTGACAAGTCTACTATGTACAAATTAGCCAACATCAAGGTACGAGGTATAACTTGGATTGTAACACTATTAGATATTTCATCACAAGACACAATACAACGACAACGACGACGATATTCGTCGGAGGCCTGGCGCATAAATTTTAGTGTCCAGGTATACTCATCGTAGCTCGTATACTATCAGTTTTGTATATAGTACCCTGGTACCTAGATGTAGCTAGTGGTACCGCGCGGGTGCCCCGATACGCAAGCGGGTTCATGCAGTTATATTTATCGGATGGATCTTATGGCTAAGAATGGAATAGTCCACGTCCACCACTTAGCTGCAAGCTCCATTAGTTGGATGAAACTGGTAGGGATTACCAGGTCGTCGCAAGCCTCAAGCGCAAACGGATCTCTAATAGTCTTGGATTAATGTACCGATAGTCTGATGTCATTGATCGATTAGAGCGAACTAATTAACAGAACAGCCGAGATCATGCTAGGTAGGGTACTGGGTAGGTACCTACCTACGTTGTAAGGAGGATCCCTAGAGCTTTATCGTCCTGCTGTTTTCGTTCTTTTTTTTCCTAAACAGCCTCTATGCCTCTGCCCTGCAGTAACGTAACCTGCAAGCCAGCCTTGGAAGCTCGTAACATTGAACTTCGAGCATTGATTCGAAATAGTGTTGGGATCTTTGTCCTACGTTTTTAGATGTTATGCACGTACATAGCTCCAATTTTTCGACAGGGTGAGGTCATACACAATTTATGAGGCATGCCGTGCAGTATGTAAAAAGTACATGTAGTTAGGCTTCGTACGAAAAGATTTAGCTAGCTCTTAATCTTATGTAGGTACTGGGTATACCTTAGGTCAATAGTCCCAGGCCCCTTCAGCTAGGAAATCTAGACTTCTTTCTTCTCCAACTGAACTAAAAATTCAATTTTCATCATCAGCCGACGGTCTAAGCTTATCGGGGAGGAGCCGTTTTACTCTTGGAGGGAAAGACTGGTAATACTGACACGTTAGCGAAGTCTAAAGTCTAAAAGGAAATTGGAAAGTTCCAAGGACAAGAAAAGCGTGGGTCAGGTCGACAGGGGTATGTGCAATCACCGTCATTTCCTTCCCATCTCCTCCCCACGCCATTTGCAGCTTATGCAAGCAAATCCTGGTTCCCGTCAAAAAGCTTGTGAAGATCTCATTGCAGGGCATTTCGAAAAAATCCTGAATTCCAGGAATTTCTTGGAAACCTCAGACAACTGGCAGACGTGTGGGAGGTATAGACACGACTTGCTAATGAGGATTTACATTATATCAAATACCAGTCGAAGAAACCCATAACACATACACGTCTACTTCCCGCTCTTTTCTTTTTCTTGTCTCTTGAAGAACCACTTCCCTCTGGGATTGGATTCGATGATATATCCCAGATCTACGGAACGACGATCGCTGACCAACATCTGGGGTTGATAGTTGCCTCTTTCGTCCAATTACACGTAGCCGCCTACGTTGGTGGTAGACTGCGAGAGTGGCCCATTTTTGGTCTCCTCCTTTTCTAACTTCACGCGTCACCTATAGTTGTGAAAATTATTCTCGGTGCCCGTCAATTGAAGTTTCGCGACTTCAAGCTCTTGTCCAACTCTTTCTAGAGCTTAATTGGCGTCATATAGCCTGCTTAAACTCCTATTGTTTATATTGAATAATAGGAATCCCCTTCAAGATGAGCAATCAAGGGGAGGCAACTGATACGCCGTCGGCTTCGGCTTCGTGTACGACCCCAATTGATTCCGTCTTGATATCATAGCTCATTAACAAATTTTTACAGCGCTCTACTTGACTCTGGCCCCTGTTGCTTTGGTGGCTGGCATCTACTTCGCAATTTTCCTAGTTCTACGCAAGAGCCAAAGGCGTTACTATGCTCCGCGAACTTATCTAGGAAGTCTTCGTCCTAAGTAAGATACTCATTCTACATTGAGTTATCTTTTGCAAATTTGTCGGTTGCTAATTTTACATCGTATAGCGAACGATCACCACCCCTTCCTAATGGCTTACTCAGTTGGATTGGCCCGTTTTGGAAAATTCCAGATATCCATTCATTACAGCATCAATCCTTAGATGCATACCTTTTCCTGCGATTCTTACGAATCATAGTCGTAATTTGCTTTGTGGGCTGTTGTTTACTTTGGCCGGTGTTATTCCCCGTGAACGCGACGGGCCATGGAGATTCTACACAGGTGGATATACTCTCCTATTCCCACATTAACAAGGACACAGAAGCGAACCGCTACTATGCACATACCTTCATGGCTTGGATCTTTTACGGATTCGTAATGTACATGATCATGCGCGAGTCCATCTTCTACGTCAATCTACGACAAGCGTTCTTGCTCTCGCCTTTCTACGCCAACCGTATCTCTTCTCGAACCGTGCTTTTCATCTCCGTTCCTGACGAATATCTTGACGAGGCTAGGATACGAAAGGTGTTTGGCGACTCGGTAAAGAATGTTTGGATTACTGGAGACACAGAGAAACTCGATGATCTGGTCAAAGAGCGTGATGAGGTGGCCATGAAACTGGAGAAGGCCGAAGTTAAACTAATTAAGCTTGCCAACGAAAACCGACTTAAGGCTTTAAAGAAGAACAAGGGCGGCTCTAATGAAACGGCCGAGGCTCCTGCAGACGCGGAATCTGGTAGCTTAGCTGCACGCTGGGTCCCTGAAAAGAAACGACCAACCCATCGACTTGGACTCCTCGGTCTCGTGGGTAAGAAAGTCGATACTATCAACTGGTGCCGAACAGAGTTAGAACGGCTCATCCCAGCTGTTGAGACAGCTCAGAACGAATATCGCACCGGAAACTACAAGAAAGTCCCTAGTGTCTTCGTCGAATTTGCCCACCAAGCTGATGCCGAATCAGCATACCAGGTCTTGGCTCATCACCAAGCTCTGCGCATGTCCCCCAAGTACATAGGCATTACTCCAGGTGAGGTCGTCTGGAGTTCGTTGAAAGTATCTTGGTGGCAACGAATAATACGTAGATTCGCTGTACTGGGATTTATTTCTGCTCTCATTATCTTTTGGGCAATTCCCGTCGCTGTCGTTGGTGTTATTTCCAACGTTAGCTACATCGCAAACAAGGTTTTCTTCCTGAAATGGCTTTTGTCAATCCCCTCCATCATTCTGGGACTGATCCAAGGACTGTTGCCTGGTGTTGCCCTCTCAATTCTCATGTCGCTTGTGCCCGTAATTATGAGACGTGAGTTATACTGCCTTAGTTATTCATTTGTAACATAACTAACAATTAAATAGTATGCGCCAAGCTTTCAGGAGAGCCTTCTCTGTCGCGGGTCGAGCTGTTTACCCAGAATGCTTACTTCGCTTTCCAGCTTATCCAGGTGTTCTTGATAATGACGGTCACCTCGTCAGCATCGGCTGTCGCAGCGCAAATCGCTTCGAACCCCGGCATAGTCACGTCTTTACTCTCAGAGAACCTGCCCAAAGCCTCTAACTTCTACATCTCGTATTTCATCATACAGGGCTTGGGCGTTGCGTCAGGCGTCCTTTCACAGGCCGTTGGTTTCGTCATCTTCACGCTCATGTACAAGTACCTCTCTGGCACCCCGCGCGCTCTCTACACCAAATGGGCAAATCTCAGCGCCATATCTTGGGGTAGTGTCTTACCGGTCTATACCAACATTGCTGTCATTAGTAAGGCTCTTTAAGTAGACCTAGCTTATTTAAGAAGTATATTAACAATTGATTTAGGTATTACGTATGCTGCTATCGCACCGTTGGTACTTGGTTTCGCCACTGTCGGACTTTCATTCTTCTACCTCGCATGGCGATACAACGTTTTCTTTGTCACGGACACAAATATTGACACTCGAGGTTTAATCTACCCCCGAGCCTTGAAGCAGCTCTTTTCCGGAATCTACATCTCTGAGCTGTGCATGATTGGAATCTTCGCTACTTCCGTGGCCATTGGCCCCTTGGTCCTTATGGTCGCATTCCTTGTTTTCACAGTCCTGTTCCACCTTACCATCAACAGCGCCATTGACCCCCTCCTTTACAATCTACCTAGGACCCTTGGCGTTGAAGCCGAATCTAAGAAGTTTCAGGCGGAGGTTTCCCCAACACGGAATGGTGCCCATGCTACTGCCCACAACGGGCACCAGGATGGTGTCCAGGACGGACTTCCAGATGCTGAGAAGGTGGCATCCGATGATACTGCCGTCGCTGGGAAGAAGCCGGGATTCTTCTCTAAGTTCTTTAAGCCATGGCAGTACTGTGATTATGAGGCCATGTGTAAACTCGTCCCGCATGATGCGATTGACACATCCAGCTTGTACTCGGAAGAGATTGAACGCAACGCCTACTTCCCACCTTCAGTTAGCAGTAGCACGCCGCTGTTGTGGATCCCTGAGGACCCTATGGGTATCTCGAAACAAGAGGTCCGGGATACTGGCAAGGTGATTCCGATTACTGACGAAGGTTGCACATTGAGCGACAAGAACAAATTGGAATGGGACACTGAAACTGTGCGCCCGCCGGTTTGGGAGGAGAAGATCTACTACTAAGTTCAACATCTGAAGGAGGTTTTAGCCTCATGAATACCACACCTAAAATGACTCAGCAATGAGTATGTTTAGGATATGATATCCCAGTTTTTCATCTTGGTTGTTATGAACGGGGTTGGTTTACGATACCAAGTTTTGATCGGTGCATCAGGATGAAATCTTTCTTTTTGGTGTTGTTATTGTTTGGGGTAGCTGAAGTTGGTGAATGATTCATAGGTTTACTGATGTCTATTATACCCGTCTGACGAAGAGGAAGTGTTTAGTATCATGTCAAGTTAATAACAAATCCTAATAATGCAAAATCAAAATATTTCATGATAGTTTTATGAAATTCCTAATATTGATTTGTATCCCTTTCCGGCCTTTTAGTCCTCATTTTGAGACATGCATGTAGACAAGAGTTCATGAAGGCTGTTACTCGGTACATTAGATACCTAAGTAGCTTCCTGATTGGTCAGCTTACATATTTACATAAGCGAAGGCGTTCAGGTGGCTACTAAAACAAGCCAAGGCTGGTGCGATTCAGCCAATCACAATTACAGTTGGTCGTCTCATGACGTCCCACCCCAACCTTGCGTAGTTGACCGTAGTTACCTCCTTAGCTTTATCGCTCCACTGTTCTTTTGTCTTCCCCATATCTTCAATCTGTTGAGCAGACCAACCTCCGCAAACGCAACCACTCACGACATCATCGACTATTTCCTACTCACTCATTTGAGTGAATCTCGACACCTACATACCTACCTGATCCATTCGAATTAATTAATTGCCATCACGATAATTCGCAATGAGATTCTCTACCGCCTGCGTGGCAGCTCTTTCTGCCGGTGTAGCTTCGGCTGGAAGCTGGTTTGGCTCCCAAGACGTCGCCGCTAAGGATGCGCAGAAGGTTCCTGGTGAATCACCTCTCGAGTTCTGCGATACCGACCACAGCAACGACATCATAAAGATCGAGAGTGTCGATTTATCACCCAATCCCCCCGAGACGTACGTTTGTCCAGTTATCTCGAAAGATGAAATAGCCGGCGAATAAAAAGGACACACCATTCTAACTAATGAATCTTGCATATATAGTGGCTCCGAGCTAGTTATCGAGGCTACAGGAACCGTTTACGAGACCATCACGGAGGGAGCAACCGTTAACCTCGTCGTCAAGTACGGTCTAATCCGCCTGATTAGCACCACAGCTTCCCTCTGCGAACAAATCGAGAATGTCGATCTGAAATGCCCTATTGAGAAGGGAGTCTTGTCTATCACCAAATCCGTCGAAATCCCCAAGGAGGTTCCTCCTGTATGTTTCCCCGATTTCGGAAAGACTTTATTGAATGGTGGTGTTAACAAGTATAATAGGGAACCTACAACGTCTACGCCGAGGTTGTCAACGCCGATGGCAAAACACCCATCACCTGCCTCCAGGCCACCGTGAAGTTCGGCGGTAGCAAGTCAGACCTGTCGATCGAATTGTAGATCACTCTGAGGGAAACGAAACGAGACTTGTATCACCGCCATAATGTTGGAGAAGGAGCCCAATTATTAAACCTGGATTGACGATTACTACTTAGTACGCATGGCATGGCACTCTTTTGACGGACGCAGGGGCACCTTTTTTCCTACGTCTGTATTTGTATGGAGCATCATAGTTTGATTTTTCTCTGCTTCCGCGAGTCTGGTTCGATATTTTCTTTGATACCGCATGGTTTGTGATGAAGGCACGTAATCACACGAGTTTAGCATTAGTCGCGCATATACAATGATACCCCGTAAGGGCGTTTTCGAGTCTTTGAACCCTGGCCCCATACTTCAGATCTCCGCTGGTGCATCGCAAATCGTAAAACCCCTCTGATGTTTAAGAATGATGGATATGTTTAATACAATCCCGACCTCGTAGCCACTCCGTAATAGTAGTTGTATAAAAACTCGTAGATAACACCTCTACTCTCCAAAAAGACGCCTCACTCTTCTCAGCACGCTGTCCTTTTCAGGGTCGTACGGGTGCTCTTTGCTAGGAATCTCGAGTATGGTAGGGAAGGCGGCCGTGTAGGTATCGATTCGATGCCTGATTTTGTCGGCGACGTGTTGATTAATCAATACGATACCGATATCCTTGCGCTGCGTTGTGAACGAATCGAAGGCGGCCTCGATAGCAGATGTTTCCGTCTTGTTATCGACAACTAAGAAGTTCTTTTGCGAGTCGGGCGGGTTCGTGACGTGCTAGAATAATACCGTCCTCGTCAATAAACATCCCAACTTAGAGTTTGATAGACCGTAAAGTGGCAGAAAGCTAGACATTGAGGCTTACACCTATTCCTGCTAGGAGGAGGCCCGTGACTGAATCCTAATCATCTCTAGAGTTAATCATCTGAATTACTGTCTGGCTGTGCGGCGGTTTGCGCGAACCTCGTCACCGATAACGGCTAGGAATTGCCTGTCCTTGTAGTCTGCATGAGACGCCATATTTGTGAGTCAATCGGAATAGGCAGCGTGGGTGCGGTCTAGTTGGATCGTTGGGTGTGTGATTCAATGTTGTATTCAATTAGGAGATATCCCGAGCTACTAGGTACCTCGAGATGCTGTAGCCCTGAAGGTACTGCTGTATCACAGGCACTATACCTACGCACGGCCGAAACTTAGAAGGCACTTGCTAACCCGGGCGACCCAGACAACCTCTAGGCTCCATAGGCAGAAACGACGACCGCTAAAAGGAAGCTCTGACCGCCTGAACTTCTGCCCCTAGGCATCTACCCCGCCATTTTCTAGGTACGGCATGTACGTACCTACATGCACACCTAGGTAATTTAGCCAGTTGGCAGCCGCTATTACATGGATATGCCTAAAAAACCCTAGCACCGCCTAATAGGTAGCAACCGCGTTCGGTCTGGTAAAATTTCCATCTAAATCTTTGTGACGTTCCATCGCCGTGTTTTCTTTTCAAAAAAGTCAACAAAGGGAAAATCAGACGCTGCCAGCAACGCAGCACAAGGTCCCTTCGCGTGGGAAAGCTCGCCGTTGCTAATTTAATACCGCAATTACACAAATGTGTAATGGGTATTTGCTAGGTTGCCCAATTTCCGATTCGCCTGCAAGCAACGTCCTGTCGAGATGCCGCCACGGTTAGTTCGTCGGAGACCGCTCCTAGAGCGTGTCAAGGCCATGCTAAACCCCATGGACTTCCTGTTGTGGTTATCTGAGGAGATAGAAACACGCGACTGGGACTCGAAGCTTGTTGGTACGCAGATGGGACTGGTTATGAACTTTGCGTTTCTGCTTGCCCGAGCCAATAGTGGTGGTTCTCAGGCTGCAGATCCTGTATTCGATGAGGGAACGGTTTCTGGATGGTTTACCTTCCTCGTAAGTTTCGCTTTTCTATCTGCACATTGATGGATTCATTGGAGATCATGGATTTGTTTCTAGTTGCTAACCACGCTTGCATGCGGCTGCATAATAGGTCGGCACTCTAGTTTGGTTTCTCATTACCGCCTCGGCCGTCAACGCGACCTACACGATGTATCGATCTCGTCACTATCGACTATTCGAAGCGGACGTGGAGAAGGAACCCCAAACACCTTCAGCGCATCGAGTCCGTGTCCAGTCGTCACCGGTATCATCATCGCCTCTCCGACTCTTGACGAATATGATAGGCACCGATAGTGCAGAATCGAGAGCGCATCCCGATCGGGCTCGGGATGTGTGGGAGATATCAGTTTGGGATCCACTACCGATTTGCTTGCAAATATTTTGTTTGTTTAGTCCCGGTCACGTCCTCGTCTACACGATGTTCCTTCCATTGGCGCCTCTGGATGCGAGACCAAGCGTCACTGTTTTCAACTGCATCGTCCTCCAATGTATCCTCTCGGCGCAGCTACTTCTGTTCCAGAACAGATTTACGCAGCAAAACAAGGACACCGCTATTATCCAAAAGGAGGTCATGCATGAATACGATACCAAATTCGTCCATCCTAATCTTTATCCCAAAGTTAGGGACGCCGCAACACAAATATCGCAGAGCGAGGAGGGTGAAGACCTCGACGAGGATATACAGGTTGGAACACCCACCGTCCAGCTCCGCCGAGGTTTCCGGACACGACCCAACCCTAATTACATTAAACACATCGACCCCGACCATGGTATGGTCCGATCGAGCTACAACGCCGGAAGCAGTTCTGGACTATTTACCCCACCTGTTACACGACATACCGACGCCTACAGCAGTGAGCTAAGAGGTCGTACTCCTGTGGCTACTGCCAGGTCTCAATGGAAGGGTACGCCAGGCCTTCCTACATCCTTTAATCCTAACTCATCCCATCGAGGAGCTTCCAACGCTTCTACTTCCACTCCTAACTTTTCTGCCTCTACCTCTAGCACCCACCAGGCTCAGCAGGTAGGCGATGGGGGTTACATGGGTGTATACACCCACCCCCGTTCACCCCTTAAAAAGGCCCCTAGTCTAGGGGAACTTCAATATAGATCACCACGAAATAACAGCGAGATGGCTCAGCTAGAGCAATATCAATCGGCGAGAGACCGCAGCAACAGTCCTATAAAGAGCACTAGGAAAAGCACTGGGACTTTGATGAATGCTCAACAGTCGAGTAGCTGGGGCCGACCTACTCAAGCACCTTCTTACGAGAGATATCCATCTATGTGGCGATAGGGGGGTCATAGTTGTCTTTTTTTATCTACTTTTTTTTTTTTGTAGACTATGCATCGAGGTTGGGAATACCAGATACTGGGAGGTTCATATGGGGTTTATAACGCCGTGGTGAGAAAAACTTTTTCGTATTCACCGGTGTTTGTATGAATACGAGCTACTTCCACAGAAAGCCGAATAGAAGTAGTGATGATGCTAAGAAATTGCCGACCGACCTCCTCTCTTCGGCTTGTGGTGATGCTACTTCCATATGTACTAATGATAAACTTTTCTACATCAGTTGTGGTCGCCTTAAGTTGGGATTAAAACCTAAATGCTCATGTTTCTCCAACCATCAACCTCGGACGAGCCACGATATCCATCGTCTGTTGAACCTAAGTCGCACGTTCCCCAACGTCGTAGTCCGATCCTGCCTAACTCTGATCCGCTCACCTACCTTTCACTCACCATCGAGTAGTTACACCAGACTTGTGTCGTTCGATCCTACGAACGAGGGAACGATGGTCAGTTTCCTTAGTTCTGTTTCAAATTCGTTACCACTCTCAGGCAGGTAGCAACGACCGTATCGGATCTACTCTGTCCTAGGACAGAAGAGAGAGCCGACACAATGGCATCTCCAAGACGTGGACGGTCCTCATCTTTATTTTCACCATCGTCATCGCTACGCAGTCCAAGCTCGGACTGGCTTGTATCATTTTCCCCTAGTACGAGTCAAAGCCAACCGCCACCGATCCGCCAACGCACGAAAAGAAAGATGAGCCCCGGGAAGTCTCCAACGGCCACTAACGCCGATCGACCGTCTCAGAAGCGAACCTCTTCTTTTAGTGGCTTCTTTAGCAAGATTCTGCCAAGCAACCGTCCGGAACAGGGAGGCACATATCGCACGACCGACTGGACGGGAGACGAGGAACTGGATGCTAACGAACTAACCGGTTGGAATGTTGCTAAGGAGAAGAGCCCAGCTCATCACACAACAACATCGTTAATTGTCCCTGAAGAATCCATTCACCGCCGAGTCTGGAGTTGGAGTCCACAAAAGGGTGACTCTAGATTCGTCGAGAATTTACCCAGGGACAGATCTCTTGGGCGTGAACGGTCTCCTGATACACCAGATCGTGAACCACTTCCACCTCGGAAATCGGAAGCCTTGACCAGGACAGAGGTCCACGAACTGTTAAAGTCCAAGGAAATGAGCAGGAAAAACCGGCGAAGTCTAAAGGAGAGCGGAGACTGGTTAGGTGTTCAGGGTGCTGATCCATACTCAGGACAATTCCCGGTCCTGACACCTACAGATACGCCCAGCTCAGAGACGACAAGCAGTTCAACACGGGGTAGGCTTGCCGGATTGTCACGGAAGAAGAAAACCGCAAAGTTGGAGTATGAGCAGGCTAAGCTATTAGAAGAACAGGAAAAGGATAAGGCTAGATTAAACAAGGAGCAAGCGAAGCTTAACAAAATCGAACACGCAAAGGAAGAGCTTAAACGCCAGAATTCATCCCCCAAATGGAGCCAACACAAGCGTCAGTGGTCCTCCGCGGCCGAGCCCAGTCTCAGTCCAATCGCTCAATCTTTGGATAGTGTGGCACTAGGAAGCAGTGAGACATCTAGTTTACTGTTTTCGGAGATGCCCACTGACTCTGCCTCATCAGATCCTGAAGAGATTACGATTATTCCGAATTTTTCTCGTCCTACTCGCCCACCCGTCTCTTCAAAGGCTACTTCAGGTCAAATCGAACGTCTAAGCTACGATGGCTCGCAACGCCGAGGACACGAACGCCGAGACTTGTCAACAGATACTGTCATCCATAATTTACCAGATACTAATTTCGATTCCGCATCTATAACGAGACCGACTACTCAACCGTCTGAGGAAAGTCTCAGTGTTGGACAGCCGGATATCGGACGAACCAAGAGCGAGAGGCATTTTTTATGGAGGCGCCGACGAGAAACAGACCCAGGAAAGTCGGTTTCAACACCACCCGTGAGCCTCATGACGTCCATGAGAAACAAGAACAGGACGTCAAACTCCGTCCAATACATACCAAAGGATCACTTCGCCGACCTAGATATCCCAGATTATCGCCTTCACCTCCTATCTCCGGAACCAACAGACACAGGCGACAGCCAGTCCACTCATTCGGAAGACTCCCAACTAACGACACCCAACTTAAGCTCCCTCGGCGTGATGGGCGGCAACAAATTGGCACTATCCTCGACTACAAACCTGGCCCGGTCACTGGGAAACGACAGAAGCACTCACAGTATAAACGGAGCTACAGCGACCTCATCCCAGTCGAAGCTAAAGGGGATCATGAGACGTCCTTCGGGTTCCATTCGCCGGAAGTTAACACCAAGCCTGTTAGGTACGAGTCACACCAAAGAGATGGAGAGAAACCAAAGGTCACCTCCAACTTTCGACCAAGTCCAAGACCACTCGGTCAACCATTTACCAGAAGATATCCCGGAGTACCAGAGCCAACATCTACAGTCGGATCTTCAAGGGAGGATCAGTTTGGAACTGGCAGAGATTATGTCACCTCTTATGGAAAAGATATCCAAATCGCCCCGGAGAGGATCTGTGTCCATACCCATCATCACCACTACTGGATGCGTGGACCGCGTCCCGGAGAGCCAATCCGAGTTGCCTCGGCCGAAATTGGATATCAAGGCCAACCAGGTCAATGGTCATACGGATATCCGGGATTTTTCGACGATTCCAATGTTATGCCATCAGCAAGAATGCCGCATCATACCGGAGCCGATTCTAGAGCGTAGGATGCCTTCCCCTCCCGCCATGACACAGAACGGCTTGGCGAATATCGAGCCCCTTCAAGAGACACCCGAGATCGATACTACATCAACCCACAAAGAGGTGCTGGAAAAGAAACCGCCAGCCAGGGTTTCCACACCAACGAACCCCCACCTCTGCCACCTCGTTCAAGAGAACCTCAAAACGAAGGATGCCGAGATACCGAAGGATACGGGTACGGTCGAGAAGACAGAATCGGCCAAGGTGCAAGTACACATACCTGTAGTAGATTCCAACGGTACAATCAAGAAGGAAAAACAAGGCCGGAAGATCGGCCAGGAACGTCAAAACAAGATCCCGGCCCAAGTCCCAAGGGTGACTTCACAAGAAGCTCATCGGCGCGCATCAGTAGAGAAACAAAAGGAGAATATGCTAGGAGAGGCGGTCCAAATCGCCATGTTGCGTTCGAGGACCAAAGAAATGGCGACGACCAAGTCGGCCGATCGCAAGACAGGCCGAAACCGCAGCCGAAGCCCCAGCCCGGTAAAGAAGAATATGCCAAGCAAACCGACGGAGCCGAAGCACTCGCTTCAGCAAAAGCGCCCGAAAAAGAAACGTCACAACGAAGAAGGCGGAGGCACCGGGCTTCCTTCCAAGCATGAACACGTCAAGAGGAGCACAACCCAAATCCAAACCCAAACCCAGACACAGCACAAGAGAGGTTCTACAGAAAGGATTGATTGGGCAGACTTGACTGCGACTGCGGTCCAGTTCTGTAAGACCGTCTACGTAGTCTTCCTCGGCTTCGCTTGCACGTGGTGGGCCATGGTCCGGCCCGCGTTTGATCAGCGAAGCGATCTCTGGAGGAGGAGGCACAGGAAGCAGAGCACATGGGAAGACGCGATCGTCTTCATCTCAGCCGGTGTGTTTTGCCTTGCCGGTGGAGTATCCGGTTGGTATGCATCGAAGATACTCTGGTGGCTTATCGAGTAGGGGCTTTTTGAGACATTAAAGACTTTGTATGGTACAGTAGGCTGGTATTCTTGTATGGATTATGTGAGAGCTTGAGGAGTAGGAGTTTTCAAGTTCAAATTCGGGCTTCAGGTTCAGATTGGGAGGAATGGTCGGCTACCTATTACAGTAGTTTCTTAGAACTGCCTAACCTAGTAACGAAGCTCTCTCGATACGGGTAGCCCGACTGCGGTATTCGGAAATGGAAAATGGGATATGGGTACTAGTCCCCATTTCCAGTAGGCCGTTCTAGATGGTTGAGGCTCCGACGAGAGCCGATGACCTTGAACGGCAGCGAAAATTGGAGCTGAGGGACGGTAAGCATCGGAGAGACACCGGACCGCTAAAAGGCTAAAAAAGGGAGGAATATTCCTAGAGGTCGCTGGAACTTCTGCGTACCACTTTAATATAACAAAGGTGCGGTGAAATATGCATCGCACTATACTAGAGGTAGTTGTAAGGATTATCATCAACGATTGATTATTCGGTGTAACGACTTTCGCGAACTTGGTTCTTGTTTTTAAAAGCCTTTTAAGTGAGTGAGTTGGTATACATCCATGGATGTATATAGGTACATATGTACATGTGTATATATTTGCTTTTCTGCGGTGTAGCGTACAAGGTATCCCCTCATGTAAACGTACCAACCATACGCACCCAATTAACATCACACCGAAAGAGCGGAGAGTAGCCCTGGAGATCTCTGTACTACAACATCCAATATCGAAGGTACTTCATTTGGCCTAGTCACTAGCCACAGCAGGGGGTACTAGGCACATGTAAGGAAGTGACATCATCATGAACCAGGTCTCCTACTTCCGAGGTGGAGGCTTTTTGGGGAAACACGACTTAGGACTTAGGTACTTTATATATCTCGTTGCCGTATTGGAGGTCCGGATAGTTCCTTCTGTAGGAGGTAATGTATCACCCGAGTTGTCAATTATTCAATTACACGTTTGCCGCCCTTGCCTTTGGAGAAAATGGATACCTTCGTAATCGCCGTCGATGTACGCAAGGGGGCGGGAATGCAAAAGCGCAAAAGCCGTGCGTCCGCTTAAGAGAAAATACGTAGCAGTTTACCTATAGTGTATTCCTAGTAAGTAGCGACCTAGGTAGTTTTCGACTTGGGGCCGATTTGATATATCTGGTGTGCATGCAATCATCAGCATACTTCTGCAGTTGACTCGCACCGAGAGCCCCTCACGTGGGGTAGCGGGGGTGCCTCTAGGCATGGCAATTCTCAATTGCCCCAACTGCACCGCACATTCCGGTTTGCTGTAACCAATCACCGCAGAGGAGATTCAAATCTCGAACCTATTCATGTACCCCGCTACCGGAGAGCAGGGACCGCCGTCCGATATTCGGCGCGCCGTAATGGAGGCAAAAAAACAAAATAGTGAAAAAAAAGGCAACACAAGAAAAAAAAGAGGATATTGTACCTAAGTAGATAGCTTCCCTGTGCCGGTCACAGTTTCTTCGCTTTCTTTAACCTCACGTCTGTGTACATAGTCTACTTCCTTCCCTAAATACATATTTAAAAACTCTCTCCCCGCATTTATAGACTTTCAATCGGCCAGCCGATACTCGATACTACCTACGATCTCTTAGGATCATTTAGATTTTTATACTTCTTTCCTCTCCCTCAATATCTATATTAATTGCGACCCCCTTCGCTAGTTTGAGTGCGCACACGTTTCGGGATTCAGTTCGCTTCCAAAAGGTCACGAGATACATAGGGAGAGATCCTCGTATTTCAATAAAAGACTTTCCAAGATGCCCGTTGCCGAAAGTGTCCCGCAGACTTTGTACGACAAGGTTCTAGCTGCTCATGTCGTGGATGAGAAGCTTGACGGCACTGTCCTGCTCTATATCGGTACGAAAAAACATCAATTGGGTTTCGTTATAATAGTTTTAGTATTTTACATGCTAACTTGCTTCGCACAATAGACAGGCATCTCGTCCACGAGGTCACTTCACCTGTATGTGATACCACGGATATACGGGAACTTGTACCAGAGCTGACAATGGACACAGCAAGCATTTGAAGGCTTGAAGAACGCTGGGCGAAAAGTCCGAAGACCCGACTGCACCCTAGCCACCACAGACCACGTACGTCGTACTCCATGAATAAGCTAACACCCAAACAAAGATGATTGAAGCTGACTTCACTCTCAGAATATCCCCACCAAGTCCCGAAAAGGCCTAAAAGATCTTGCCTCTTTTATCGAACAAGACGATTCCCGCTTACAATGCATAACCCTTGAGGAGAATGTAAGGGATTTCGGAATTACCTACTTTGGTCTCGGCGATAAGCGTCAGGGTATCGTCCATGTCATCGGTCCCGAGCAAGGGTTCACCCTTCCAGGTACCACTTTGGTATGCGGTGACAGCCATACCTCCACTCACGGGGCCTTCGGCTGCTTCGCCATGGGTATTGGTACCAGTGAGGTCGAGCACGTCCTGGCCACCCAATGCCTTATCACGAAGAGAAGCAAGAACATGAGGATACAAGTCGACGGTGAGCTGGCTCCCGGTGTCAGCTCCAAGGATGTTGTACTCCACGCTATCGGATTAATCGGAACCGCCGGAGGTACCGGCTGTGTTATCGAATTCTGCGGTTCTGTCATCCGCGGCTTAAGTATGGAAGCTCGTATGTCCATCTGCAACATGTCCATTGAGGGCGGTGCCCGAGCTGGTATGGTTGCCCCTGACGACATCACCTTTGAGTACCTGAAGGGCAAGCCTCTAGCCCCTACCTATGGAACTCCGGAATGGGACCGCGCTGTTAAGTACTGGAGAAGTCTTCAGTCGGATCCAGGTGCTAAGTACGATATTGACGTCCAGATCGACGCCAAGGATATTATTCCCACTGTGACTTGGGGTACGAGTCCCGAAGATGTCGTTCCTATCACCGGAGTTGTTCCGGACCCGGAGACTTTCAAGTCCGATGCAAAGAAAAAGGCCGGCCGAAGGATGCTTGAGTACATGGGTCTTACTGCAGGTACCCCGATAACAGAAATTCCCATCGATAAGGTTTTCATTGGTTCTTGCACAAATTCGCGAATTGAGGATCTTCGAGCCGCAGCACAGGTTGTCAAGGGCAAGAAGAAGGCCGATAATGTCACGCGTGCTATGATTGTACCCGGTTCTGGAGTTATCAAAGACCAAGCTGAAGCTGAGGGTCTTGACAAGATCTTCTTAGAAGCCGGTTTCGAATGGAGAGAAGCAGGGTGCAGTATGTGCCTTGGCATGAACCCAGATATCCTATCACCTAAGGAACGATGCGCAAGTACGAGTAACCGAAACTTCGAAGGTAGACAGGGTGCCCAAGGCCGAACACATCTAATGTCCCCTGTTATGGCCGCCGCTGCTGCTATCGTTGGCAAACTTGCCGATGTCCGAAAATTGACCGAATACACCGCTAGCCCCCATATAGATGCTTACAAGTTAAACAACACGCCAACAGCACCAACAGGTAAGGCGCACGTTGACGAGAGCGTCGAGGATGACGAAACCGCAAGGGAAAGGATTACCGATCAACCTGAGGATATTTCACCGCATGTCAATTCTATGACCTCGGAAGCACCTGGTTCTCAAGGTCTACCGAAATTCTTGGTTCACCGGGGTGTCGCTGCCGCCTTAGACCGATCTAACGTCGATACTGACGCTATCATTCCTAAACAATTCTTGAAGACTATTAAGCGCACCGGTCTCGGATCAGCTCTATTCTACGAATCAAGGACAAGAGAGGACGGATCCATCAACACAGATTTCGTTCTTAACCAAGAACCGTGGACAAAAGCTAAGATCCTAGTCTGCACGGGCCCCAACTTCGGTTGTGGTAGCTCTCGAGAACACGCTCCCTGGGCTCTTAACGACTTTGGCATCCGATGTGTCATCGCTCCATCTTTCGCTGATATCTTCTTTAACAACACATTCAAGAACGGCATGTTACCCATTGCCATCAAGAACCAAGCCGAAATTGAAAAGATTGCGGCCGAGGCTCGCGCTGGCAAGGAGATCGAAGTCGACTTACCTAACCAGGTCATTCGTGACACTGCCGGTAACGAGCTTGCTAAGTTCGATGTCGAGGAGTTCCGAAAACACTGCTTAGTCAACGGTCTCGACGACATCGGCCTGACCCTCCAACTCGAGGACAAGATTGTCGACTACGAGAAGAAGGCGTCGGCCAAGACTCCTTGGGTTGACGGCACAGCCTACCTGAAGCGTAAGGGCCAGGGAGGCAAGCTGGCCGCCAAGCCCGTCCCGGTTCCCACTACAAATCGTGGACAGGAGATTAAAGACCCTATTGAATGGTGATATATAAACCAAGACAGTAAGGAGGGAGGAGTTCTGCGCGGTTTCGGCGTTCGTTGGTGGAAAATCTTTTTTTACGCATACGTGTGCCTTAATTGCGCCACTTACTAGTACTGTTGATATTCAGTTCATCGCGATATGCTTTGATGATAGGATGGATGAAATGGAATGTGGGATGATAGTCATAATAGCTACTACCACGCATCAGACATTAAATGAAAGTTGTGTCTTTGATGAATTCGCGATTTTTTCGAGTTTTCGAGTTTATGAAAGTTTTCTATGCATATGTGATTTGTATCTGTTGAGTTAATAGGAATTGTCGTTTGAAAATGGTATATTGACGGCGAGCGAAATGAGCCAAACCGCCAATTGACGTAAAAATACAGTACTCCAGGGCAGTATTCGCGCCGTATTTGATGGATCACTAAAGCCCCTATGAGAATTAGGGGACTTAGCGCTGCTGAGTGCTACAATTATAGGTGGTATTAATGAAGTAATTTCAACCAGTCAGATTGCGAGGAGTGGTGTACCTATCCCACCATGAACCTGGGTTCAACAACAGCTGAACAACAGCTGAACAACGATTCAACAACGACTCAGCAACGGTTCAACTTCAATGGTTTCGGAGCTAGTAACTTTAGGAATACTGGCTTTTGAGGGTTATAATTAATATAGTCTAACTCCTTGCCTCAAGAGCTTTAGTACTACTCAGGTTACATTACCTAGGTATATTTAAACTAATATTGAGCCGTCGTCGAGCTGTCGTCGAGCTGTTGTTGAGCTGTTGTTAAACTGTTGTTCAGCCGTTGTTGAAGTTAAGTTGAATCTTGATCTACCTACCTACCTAATTGGTTGATAAGCATCCATTAAGTCTACCTATAATTATAGCGCTTGACAGCGCCAAGTCCCCTAATTCTCACAGGGGTTCTAGCAATAAAACACGGCGCAAATATGGATACAGTACTATGTGTCTCGCGTCAATTAGCGGTTTAGCGGCCTGGCTTTCATATCGCGCACCCTAAGATTAGGCAAGTATGTCCATATGTATAATTAGGGGAGCGAATTTCTAGAAATAGGGGTAAGCAAAGCTGTGAATGCAATGTTTTTTTACCTAGAGAAGTATACACTTGTAAAACTCACTGAAGTGTGAGACAGCGGATTATCCTCTTTGGGTCCCGACCAATTCTTCTTTTGATCCGAAGATCAGTGATCAGTTCCGAAGTGAAAGGGCTATATAATATTCAAGCATCTATAATAGATGGTATTAAAAGGTAAGTTTACATAAGCCCATGAAGTTCCATTCAGGAGTCGATTTAAGCGTAGGAGTCGGACCGGATTTTTATAGGGCAGGTCCACTGATAACTTACCTAAACCCACTGAAAGAATACTGAACCCCTGAATTTGATATCACCAAATATCAAACACCCTAATTAGCAAAAGTAGTAATCAATATGGTTTTAGCAGAGAGTTGCATTACTGCTATAAAGGCTATCCCGTTAGAATCGAAGAACCGGCGGATCCCAACCATGTACCGTGAGACCGACCCGTGCTAACAAGAACCGCCCCATGCGAGTTTGGATATCATCAAAATCACCCCTCGCGCCAGCAATTTATCCACCTCCATGCTCTGGAAACAACAACAACCCCTCCTATTAAAAGCTCTAGGTCGTAAGAATCGGAGACGAGAAGACCGAATAGAATCGTCCGCGCCGTTAACGCATTAACGCAATGCAGCCCGATGCTGAACACTGGTATAGACAATATCCGTGATTTCCCCCTTTCCGTACGCCCCGGCCGTTCCAAAATCCGTGTCATATCCGAAGCCATGAGGTATTGATAGTCAAACTCCATCTCGCCAGTGCCCAAAGACTAGTCGGAACAAGTCTTCATTTGCCAGTGCGAAACAACTGAGCAAGTAGAAAATATTGATCGAAAATCGATCGCAAGCCATATGCGTATAATTCGTGTGAATTGGATTCCCATAGTAGGTAGTCGTATGATCGTTGCCTTGAGAATCCACCTATTTCTTAACTCATCCCATCACTCCTTGTTGATCCCTCGTCGCCCATTACACCATGGAAAAAATGTGTATCATGAAAAATTCCCGGGAACTTCTTTCCACGGTTCTTCCGTATCTGGCAAAATGCTATCCGAGAGATCAACTGATTCAGTAGAATCACTCTACCAGAACTGCAAAACGCCTTAGTTAACAAATACGAACGATGGTGTGCTCGATTGCCACACGTCCAATAGCCCAATATACTATTTGCGGTGACTTCGTATCTATGCGAAATTATCGAAGCCTCGCAATATGGGCGCAATAGATCCAATTGGATGTGTTCAAAGTGGTGCGCCACCAGGGCTATCGCTACCAAGAGGGGCTCCACCGAAATTTGCTGAAATCCATGAGTCATGGCTCGTGGTTTGCGCCCTGGATTTCGCAGTGCTTCTCTTGAAGTTGCGGAGACTAGCATTCTGACGTTCATCGACCCGTCTATACTATTTTACCTGGTCTCTGAATGTCATAAATTCGCGAATCTTAGCTTCATGTTCTACGCAGGCATTGTTCCACTGCGCACGAACCGCCCGATCTTGCTCGAGTTCCATCAAGTAATCTTCAGCTTTTGAGGATGTTTCTAACCATGCCAGCCCTAATTGTTGACGACGGCGCGTATAAAGATCCTGGCGAGTTGAAAAATGCTTTATAATCCTAGCGCTAAACACCTCCCACTTGTCCAAGTACTGGTGAAAGTCTTGAGCGTATTTACGGAACAGAACTTTGTTGGGTTGGACCCCAACTGCGACAACGGTTGGAGGGAGGCGCGGAGCAACAGGGGGAGAAGGGAACTCTAGCGATAAACGCTTAGGCGGTTGCTCTTTATCTAGCGGGATTTGCTCAGATGGCTTACTCTCAAAAGGTAAGGTAGACTTCAAGTCACTGAAATCCTTAAGTCCAGTGACGGATGGGTTAACGAAAGGCTCCACATTTTTGAAGTCGGCAAACGTAGTACGGAACTCGTCAGTATCTTCCGAGCCACCATGCTGGGCAGCGAAGGGGTTTGGCACGGGAATAGATGCCGGTTGAGGCGTTGTAGTCTGAGCGAAAGGCCGCTTAGCGGGAATTCCATCTCGCTTTGGACTAGCAGACTTCGTGCGCACACCATTAACATCGCCTGCTCTCCATTCCTCCCTATGAGGCTCAACAGGAATGTTGCGGGCGCCATTGGTTTGGGGCGCTTTCGGGGTTTCGTCCACCTTCTCCGGCGGAGGTGAATCGATGTCCATAGCGCTTGAACTGTCAACATTTGCCTGTGCGGAACCAGACGAGTTTGACTGGGCGTCGTGGTATCCGTCACTCTCCTCCTCGTCCACTAGTCCAGCCGTGCCTGCCGTCATCTTGACAGGCTTGCCCTTCTTAGCGTTCGTACGGCGAGTTGGTGAAGACGAAACGCTGCGTGAAGACTGAGGCACAAAGTGTTGGGAACCTATCTTATCGCTCCATTCTCCCGCTGAAAATCCGTTTCCAGCGGCATTTCCTGGACCTTCCGGCATTGGGGGCATTCGTTCCGTCTCGGTTGGTCTGGTCTTGGGCGTCTGCCGACGACTTCGGCTACGGGACTGGGGTCGTCCCTTCGTGGGGGTCTGTGGGCCATTCGTCGAGGCTGTCCCTGCGCTGAACTTCAAGTCTTCAGGAAGTTCATCCCAATCTTCACCAAACTTAGTGTTGATACTATCGAAACTGGGTTTAGCAAGACGTTCTTTGCCGGGTCCCTGAAAGGATTCGTGGCTTCCGTTCGTGCAGTTGAAACTGGAGCATGTAGCGTTAGTACTGATCTTAAGCTTCTTATTTCTAATAGGATCTTGCGAATTTCCGCTGCTCGATTTGGGAGAAGTACTGTTAGTACGTTTATTCGACGTTGCTCGATTGTTGACAAGACGAGCAACGTTGTGTTTCTGTATCTCTTCGAAATAAGACAGGGAAGGGTGCGCTGCACTGTGCGTAGGACTATCTCCACTTGAAAGATTCCGTAGCTTGCAGGGCGAGTTTTCGAACATCGCAGCAGATAGACTAAACCTTTTGCGACCCCGGATTTCGCCAGTTGTGGAGTTGGAAGACTGAGACTGGGGGTTGGATGATAGTGGGAAATAAATATGTGATAAAGCATACACTGAAGGTCCATTGCCAGCTTGCGTCGAATTTCCGCCCACTAGAGATATCATGTCAGCATGTAGCCTAATGTGCAACATTGCTGAGTTGGGTTGGAAGAACATACATTTGCTACCATTCACGGGAGTAGGTGTAGCTGGATAGCTTCCAAATGGCGATTGTGGAACCGCGTTGTTCTGCCCGGCATTCGGCTTATAACGGTCACTATGTCCCGGCTGAGGCGTACTATTGCCGTTCGGCACCTCGCGAGCAGTTGCTGCGCCGGCAAATTTGGGGCCGGCAGTACCCGTGAAACCCTTCATCGACTCTTCAAAGGTTGCATCTTTGCTTGAACTCTTAGGAGTACTAGAACTTCGAGGCCGAGGCTGTGGAAACGATCCAGGCATCTCTGGTCTTCGGGGTGATCGGGTGCTGCTAGTACGGCCGATACCAAGTACATCGTCAAAGAGGTTCGTCTTCTCACCACCGGGAGTGTGATATGGTGTGCTTTGGCGCTCATCCCAAACTTTACCCTTTGGTTGAGCAAACTGATCTGCTGCGGCAGATGTCGTGGAAGCAGCTGGGCGAGCACTAGGCTGCGGGATATCGGGATCAACTTCATTGAATAGGGTCGAGTGCGTTCGAGTAGTGAAGTAATTCTTGTTAGTGACCGGAGGTTCGTCAGCTAAGCCGGGGGAGCGAGGAGTAAAGCCTGCCCGTCGACTGCTGTTACCGAAAGACGCTTGTGCTTTTTGCTGTTGGTAAGCACTTTTAGGAGGAACGTATTCTGAGCTAGGCGTGTTTGCGTCCCGTGCCGCCGACGTAGGTGCCCGGCCGGGAGTCGCCGGAGGTGGTCTTCGTGTTGAACTGGATCTCATATTTTCCCATGCGTCGGCGTAGGCTTTACGAGACTGGGGATCGTCGCGAGGGGTGAATTTACTCGTCCGAGGCATATCTTTTGTGAAGCTAGTATAACGTTGAGCACCAGAAGCGGGAGGTCTGCCGGACTGGGAAGATTGCGTTTGATGTCGAGTGGGTGGAGGCTGGTATTGTTTGCCAATATCCTGCCATGGGTTACCTCGTACACCGGATGCCTTAGGATAGCGCGACAAATGAGATCGACGTGCTTCGTCATATTGTCGTCTTAATCTTTCGTCGGATAGGATCTCGTGAGCGGATTGGATAGTTTGGAATTTGGGGTTAACCTCGGCCTCTCTGCCTGGGTTACGATCCGGGTGATACTTCAGAGCTGGAGAGGTAAAAGTTAGCTAGGAGGATTATATGGGTAGGAAAGAGAGGAAAGAGAAGAGAGAGGAGAAAAAAAAAATAGAAAATACCTAATTTCTTGAATTGCTTCTTGATCTCTTCGGTAGAGGAACTAGAGGAAATCTCTAGATCCGCGTAATAATCGCGGGACTTATCCCACTGTGGCATGGTGGGCAAGTGAGTAATTCTGATCTTAAATGGACATTCACAAGCGGACAAAGTGGGTGAGAGGAATGCTCAATGAGCGAATGAGTGAAGTGCCCTTTCAAGATACCATTCCAAGGTGGATTGAATAATGATTGTCGGGAAAATCAAAGACACGGTCGAAAGCGAATTTGCAAGACGTAGACAATATAATGGTAACGTGGATGTGAGGTGTGACCTTTCGTTGGAGGTGCGTGAACGATAGAAGTTGTAGTGGGTGGTAAGATGCAGGCAGGAGTACAGCCCGGTTTGTTTTTGTCGCAAGACGAGTTCTCTTAAAGAGAAAGGTACCACTTTAGGTCTTATTAGAGGCTAGATAAGATAGCTAAGGCAACCGAAGTACCTAGTAACCCAGTAGAGATGTTCTACTTATCGATAAATTAGAAAGCCTCGTTCAAAATGTGTTCATTAAAAAAGAATGAAGAATGTTCTGGACTATGAAAGTTACGCGAACATGTACACAATGTAGTGTTGAAGGTGAATAAAAAAAATAGACAGGATGGTACTCTAAAATGTTGTTCGCGCGTCGACTACCTCATTACGATAGCGGCTGACAGGGTAACGAGGGTAGCGGAGTGGGGTGTGGGACGCACATAATAAGGTTAGGGGAAAAAAAAGATGGCATGGGTGAATCAGCGCCTGCGCAATAGGAAACTAGGGCAGGCAGGGCAACATATGGGAAGCTGTGGAAAGCTGTGGGAAGCTAGCGGGATAGCGGGATAGTGGGGTTTTTAGCTGGTGGGGTCCAGCACGCGTGGGGCAGTAAAGACGAATATCATTGGAAGTAAACAATGAAACCTCGTAAAATCAACAAGATTTCCATATGTACGTACCGACGAACTTGGAATCGCAAGAATAGCCCGTCGGATCTGATTGATGGATTTACACGGACTTTGATATATAGGATGACTTCGTCTAATGAGCGAGATTGATGAGATGCTAAGTTGAAGAAGAGGAGTTCGAATAGATAATTGGTATCAAACGAAAAGATGACTGATGAAATTTTTTACGACGAGTACATGCACAACCCTGGAAGCACGAAGTGGGCAGGGCGGGCTGTAAGATTGTATGCATGTATGCGTGTCATACAGTAAAGCTTTTTTTCAAAATGGAATGCTTCGTTTAAGTTGATTTAAGTCGGTCAAAAGTGGTAGAAGATCGCACAACTTCTAGTAGAAATCATGAAATCCCGTTTCTGCTGTGCCTATGTACAGGGTACCCTACAAATGTACAGATTATTGAGTACAAACGCCAAGTATGTATGTACCTAGGTACTCAACGACCTAAGGTTATAAACTTCCAAGGTTAACGCATCATTGGACGCCAGACAACCTGAACTCGAGAATGACGTCACAGTTTTCTTTTCCCTTTCATTATACGTACCTACATAGATACTTACATGTATGTACCAGGTAAATATTATTCCCGCAGAATTGGAAGAGTAAATATGGTAAATTTATGCAACATTGTGCCTTCAATGTTCTATCTCCCTGTGATACATCAGTAATCGCACTTACACACTGCATATAAATGTCCCGATGGAGAGGACCCAAGAGATTGTACACTTCAAAGCCAAATTCGCCTCAGCATCCGTACGGAATATTTACTACCAGTTTTTGGCTCGGGATATTTACGACGCACCTAAGTTAGGTAGTAGGTAAGTCAGGTTAGGCAGCCTAGCAGGAGATAATGTTACCTCAACTAGACCCTTCGATGCATTGCGGGGACTAGCATTAGTGAGAGATTCCCGAAAGATCGGTTCCTTGCTGCATGTCTTTCACAAAATTCAATTCTGCCCTGTCGTCATTACCATCCTGCCATCCAGTGACATCCACCGTCCACTGCCTCCATAAAATACCTACCATGTACGTAGTTCTACCCGCACTTAGTGCCTGACCGAAATAGGTAAACCCGAGTGTCGTATTAATCGTCATAGTGCATCACGCTGCAGTCCTAGACACCACAGTAGTCACGTTACCATCCAGGCATGCAGATCATGAAAAGCCTCAGTCGAGGCGTTGATGTAATTTCCTACCCTGATCTCCCATACAGAGACTAACCCGGCCGTATCTGTATGTTCTAATAACGATATGCCATGTGCCGTGAACGCCAAACCCCAGGTTTCATAGCCGAAGCCTTCATATCATGATCAAAATAGACCGACAACACCTTGTGATGCAATAACCATTAACCCTGGCGAGTCACTCCGTTCCTTCTTTGATGACCTCTCAAGAGTCAGTCCTAAACCATATCCCGACTCATCTCATAAGACCAGCCACCATCTCGTCGTATCTTGTCTCTGGCGGCAAGATCCTTGCGGATATCCTCCTCGGTAAGTCTGTCGGAACCGCTCCAGTTCGCGCTGGAAGTCCTAGCGCGGAACTTGTGGAACCGATCCTTACTCTTGGCGAACACCTCCTCCATGTTAAGGGGGCCGGGTGCTCCGAATACCTGGAAAGGATCCACGCCTTCTTGCTCGACCAGTGCCTGGCGGAGATTAGGCGAATCGGCCCAGGATGCAATCATATCGCCTCCGCCACCATCATCGCTGTCATCCTCATCGTCTGTATTGATCTCTGGGAGCTCAATAGACTCGCCGTTTTGGAACCGGGGAGAAGATCGTGTTGCCGATTTCGCGGCGGACTTAGCGCCCGCGACTCCCTGAGGACGTGCAGGCGTCTTGAAAGATGACCCAGCCGCATTAGGGTTGGGTGCGAAGGGGATGGGGCCCTTAGAGAGTTGTGCCATATCCAACGGGTGTGCCGTCTTCATATGACTGTTGTGTTGACTGGTCACGGTAGCCTTGAACAGATCTCTACTACCGTTCAATGATGCATTCGTGTATCCAGATTGGAACACAGACTTCGTCGGTAACTCCTAGTAATTCGTTAGCCTTACATCGATATATGATATATATATAACACCGAATGTAATTTTTACCTTCTTATAGCCGCCAGAGGGGCGTACAGGCGCCCCCTTGAGACTCGGCTGCTTCTCTATTCCAGCATCGTCATCAAATTCGTCAGTCATACGCATCCGTTTTGATTCCTTTGGCTGATAAGCAGTGCCACCACGAGCTGCCTGACGGGCGCCATCATCATTGTGTTCCTGCTGCAAGGGCCGTTTCGTATTAGCCTTGGATGCAGTTGACAATACCGCGTTGACCGGGCGCCCAGCATCTTCCTGGGATCGCTGAGCGTTCGAGGTCATGCGAGAAGGTGGCCGGCTATAATCAGGAGGACCGTTCGGCTGACTTCGAGCAGCCGGCGGAGGCGCTCTGGTCTGCTTAGCCTTCTCAAGCATAGCTTGTCGCTGTGCATTCTTCTTTGCTTCCGCCTGCATGGCGGCCTGTTTCCGCTCTTCTTCCCTCTGTCGATCAGCTTCAGCCTTTCTCAGCTGCTCTTGGCGCCTCTCCTCCTCTTGTATAGCTGCCCTCTTTCGCTCAATTTCCGCCTTGGCATCGCGTTTACGCTGTGCCTCACGCTCTTCTTGCTCCTTTCTTCGTGCTGCCGCTTCAAGCGCCTTGGGTCGTCCAGAAGAGGACGTTGAGCTCTTCAAACTCTGCAGAGAAGGCTTGGTTTGTAGGGCAGGTTGACTGGACTTAGCCTTAGGTTGAGACAGCGTCTCGTGAAGGCTTGATGCTAGAGCATTATTCGAAGGTGGATATTGCGGATGTTGCGAGCCCATATTGACGCGGATAACAGTGGGCGCCTGTTTGGATTTGGTGATTGGCTCCTTTGCGGGTCTCGTAGGCCGCTTGATCTCGCGACCTTTAGTAGCGGAGGGAGGAGGAATAGCTGATCGAGGCACAGAGGGCGGCGGCATCGTAGTAGGAGCATCGACCATGTCGATATCGTCTGCCTGGTTATCGTCGGAACTAGCGACAACTGACTGAGCTTTAGCAGGCTTGCGTGGACTCGCGCGAGTCGATTTTGATGGATTGGCCGGGGTTTGCACAGCCTTCTTCTCTTGCTCCTTTTGGGCAGCAAGCTGTTTCTCCATGGCAGCAACCCTTTCTTGCTCTTTACTAAAGACGCGAGCTTTCTCACGTTCCTTCTCACGAGCCTTCTCTAGCTTATCCATCTGCTCAGCCATGCGCTTCGCTTCCTTTGCTTCCTTTTCCTTTCGCTTTTCCTCGGCCTTCTCGCGCTCTATGGAAGCTCTAGTTCGCCGGCTGTCTGTGCGCGTTGGACTAGCGACGTTTGCGACTGCCTGTTCTGTGGCGTGGCGAGATAGATCTGGGTAAAGAGGTTGCGCATCCGTCTTTTGAGGGGATGCAAGAGATTCTGTAGAAGCGATAGGGTGAAGACCTAATCTAGTCGTGGAGGGTGATAAAAGTGAAGTTTTACCTTCGGCACTGATGGCAGCGCTACTTGCCAGCAGCCCCTTCGAGCTCTTGAGAATTGACGACAATTTGTTCTTAACCTGCTTCAATGGGCTATCCTTGAAGCCACGCGAGGGGGACTTCACGGGCGTCGTAGGTCCCTCTGTTTCATGAACGGTGGCCAGTGATGGGTTAGATACCGAGATAGTCTTCTTAAGACCGTCATCTTCACCATCTGTGGCTCCTTGAAGCGGCAAGGCAGGAACAGATACGGACTTATGGTGACCTAGAGTCTTGCCTGTTTGCTCCAAAGCTGATGGGCGCTCAGGAGATTTAGGGTCATTCTGTGGCTGGCGAGTCTTCGGTACAGCGAATTCGCTTCCGCTAACAGTCATCTTGCCGGACACGCCCTCCATCACATCTGCAGTGTAGCTCTTAGATAACCCTGGTCGCGGACTACGAGCGTCGGAAGCATTCTCGGGCGTTCCAAGTGGCTGAATCCAATCGTCTTCATCATCTGTTGGAAAGCTGCCCGGAGTTGTTGTAGTATGTTTCAACGGAGGCAATGGCTTTGTTTGGGACGAAGACTGTGAGGCCTGTGTTGTAGCAACCATTGACTGGGCAACAGACGGGTCCGGAATTGATTTCGAAGACCGAGAAGTTTGTGCTTGCGGCTGGCCTAATTTGCTGATCTGATCTTGAAGTCGTTGAGTATAGGTTTTGTTGTGCACAGTCGCGTTGTCTAACCCTGTTTGTGATTGGGACTTGTCGGTGAAGGGATCATCTACATCATCATCGATGTCCATATCATCGTTCTCCTCGTCTGTTAGGTCGTGCTTGGCGTGTCCCAAACTTTTTCCTCCGGTGTATCGGTTATAATAACTAGTTCGGTTCTGATCAAGATGACTAGTTCGTGATACACGGTTACCTATGCTCTTTTGGGTGATGGGTTGTCTTTCAGGCAAGGAAGCAAAGTTAAGACTGCTCTTTCGAACAATAGGTCGAATTGGACTTGGGCTATCTGAAGAGGATCTCGATGGCTCCTCAAGCACGGTTTCCATCGCGTCTATTTCGACCGCGTGGTCTCTGGGGCTAGAGAGCATATGCGTAGCAGCAGATGACTTCACCGGCGATTTCTTCGTTGTAGTAGGCTTAGGCGATCGTAAAGGCGAGCCTGCTGGCGTAGTACTTTCATGGTGCACATCATCTTTAGCAGATGAAGTTGCCGCGGTAACATGAGCGGTGAAATATTGAGTATCAACATCACCCATATTCGTCTCAACCGTGGGATTCGGTGAGTGATGGATTGAACTGTTGAGATCATGGTGCTCATCAGAGGCGTGGGCGTCCATATAATCTTCCTGCGCATTCGTCTGTTGGCTGAAGGGCTGTGTTGGCTCATCATCTACGGCAGGTTGGTCAACGTCCATTGCATCTTGGGACTGGCTACCGTGATAGCCAGAGTCAATCATAGAAGCGGGTTGCTTTGGAGCTGCAGGTTTTGAAACAGCAACGTGCTTCAAGGGACTCGCAGGCGCGGTTTGCTTAGAGGGAGATGGTTGAGGGTCCGCAGCAATTTCGATCCTGGGCGAGTTGTTTCGATTGATATTAGGTATAGCAAATGGATTAGGCGCTCCCTTAGGTGTTGCAGAGAAAATATCAGAGAGCGGCTAAGAATTGTTAGTGATCAATCCATGTTAATATCGCGTTATAGGAAATTCCATGACCTACAATACGAGCTTCTCCCGCGTTTATTTTGCGTGTGGTTCGCGGTGTCTTGCCTCTTAGTTTACCGGGAGTCTTAAAGATCTCTGCAACATTACTGTTGTTTCCGTTAGCTTCAAGGATTCCAGCCAGGGTTCGATTGTCTACACACATCTGGTTCTCGCTAAATATCTCTGCCATATGCTCGTTTAACCAGTCGAAGTCGTTCCTAACGGAGAAAGAGAATTCCTCAACCTCCGACTGAGTAATCTGCATAGCAGACGATCGTTCTTCTGATATCCATGGCCCAGAGCCAACGGGCAGACGCGCCCCTCGCGGCCCGGCCATCACAGCTGTGTTAAGAAACGCGTCGTGTTGCGTTAAATCGCGTGCGATTGCTCGACGAAAAAGAAAGGCGAATGTTTATAATAATCGGTGTTCAAGTTAACATGGTTTTGATAAAGAATTGAGAGGTGCGACGTCGAAAATTAGGAATCGCGAGATCCAATGCCGGGTTTTGTTAATCAACGAAAGTTGATAAGTTAAGATGCGGAAGCGGATTTGACAAAGTAGAAGGAATACGTCGAGGTCTAGGTACTAATTGTAGGGATTGTGGGCGGGCAGTGGTGATTGCCGAATTATTATTGGCCAGTTAGAAACCGGGTGTAAACATAAGAGCTCGGACCACGCTTTCGTCTTTAGCGAATATGTGCATACAACGGGTTTACTAATATCTTCAATCCCGATAATGCACAGCATATTTTTATTTTTATTCACTAAACCCTTCATCCATTCTAAGGCACCAAGCCAGGTACCGGGTACGGTTCGACGTCATATTTGTCTATTAGGCAGGCACCTAGGTACTAGGTGCTATAATCAAGGTAACAGCCCTGGCGTGCTAATATTAGGCACTATATGCTGAATCAATTATTTTAACATTTCTTCTTGCTTACTTCATTCCTACCAACAATATTTTACTATTTTTTACAGTCTTCATACAATAGCAGGTATCCTAACTCATAACTTGTTAAATCATCATCAGATCAAGTCCTAAATCACCACCGTCATCATCCCAATCATTCTTGTCATCATCGCTCTCCTTCGTAGGATCAGGAAGGTCATCCCACATATCCCCAAAGCCCGATGTCTCAGGGCCATGCCAAAAGCGTTGCTTGATATATTCACTTGCAGGGTGATCACCTCGTTCGGCGGCATCCATATTAATCCCAACTTTAACCCAGCTCCAAAAGTCCACGTTGGTCTTGTCCTTAATGCCTTCTGTTCGGAGGTCCTGGTAATCTCCATAGTCCTCTTCATCCTCTTCGACGTCACCTATCTCTTCCACGACAAACTTCGCCCCAGTCGAGGGTCCGTAGCCGTACGGGAACCACTTGGTCGCTCTAGCAAAGGTAACCGCTCTCTCGCGCTTCACATCTCCAGGCCAACGAACATCTTCTGACAGCCTGGCATGTCTCTTCTTCGGGGTGGGGATGAAGCTATTCGGATCGCTAGGTAAAGCTTCAAAGTGCTCGGCATTGTCCTGGCCCCAATCTATGTGAATAACATACACTGGGAGAATCTGTGCGGTGTCAAAAACGATATATTCGAGGTCACGATTCGCTACATGAGAATCGGATCCTGGGTAGGGCTCGGTTTGAGTACGCCAATTGTCTTCCCGGGTTATGCTGGCCGACCGGCCCATTAATGTAGCGCAGACAAGCAGCTTGATGCCGAAAAACTCGTTTGGCTTTGTAGCGTGGCATGAATTGCCAGTGTAGGAAAGCGAGAATACTGGGTCTGGGGAGCTATAAATGCCCCTACCATATGTTGAACCGCAGCGAACCTCGTGTAGCTCTTCCGTACCTGGCCTCTTTCCGCCAGGCTGGAGAAATCCGTGTCGCACAATCGACGGCACAAACTGCCTAGAAGTCCCGTGGAAAGTCACATGCGGCTTCACAAGATGTTCTAACCACACATCCTTTCGTCCAGTACTATGCAGAATAGGCGGCACGTACTTGCGAAGTTCAATTGCTTTTACTTTTGACAGCTCACTTCTCATCTTTCTCTGCCTGGCATGAAATCTGGCTACCAAATCAACCCTTAGGACCTCTTCGACATGAACAACTCGGTAATTCGAAGGAATTTGCGAACAGATCTCCTGAGGTGTCTTCTGTAAGTAATAGTAGCCCATTTCGCTAAGTGTCATTGTTGGTTCCCCGAGTTTCTCAAATTTTGTCTCAAAGGGGAGATACGATTTGTCGCGTGACTCTCGTTGGGCGTCTGCTATTTTTTTACGCAACGCTTTCAGACAGGCGTCTGTCGTCGTGGCTAGATTCAAAACTGCCATCGTTGGCTCGAAAACGCCAAATGCACTTTCTTCCCTTTCCCTCCATCTCGAGATATTATTGGTAGTCGTAGCGGCTTCTGCGATTTGTCTCAGTTGTGCGCGGAGGTCATCTACCATTTTCCTCGGCAACGTATTATTTTCAATCTTCCAAGTGACCGACACAGCTGGATAAAAGGGGCCAGCTGTGACATGAAGATCCAACTCTTCATTTTGAAAGATGAGCTCCTGGTCTAGAGGTGCTTTGAGTTGCTTCTCTTGATCCAATAATCCAGCTTTAACAAGTTCATCAATTTCGAAGTCGCGTAAGAGAGATAACTCAATGAGTTCATCCTCGCTTAATTCGGGATCGTCGGCCATTTTAAATTTAAGTACGATAGGCCTTCGATTTGTTCTCGCTGATTAACTTGAAGAGATATGCTTGCTTATACCCGTCGTTTCTGAATTAAGAGCACTCTGACTGAGTATTTCAACAATAATAGATTTAAAAAACTTTGGCAGACATTATATTATGTTTCCAGCAGCTATAAATTCGATCGAATGTACTTTTGAGCAATCCACATCATGTTATTATGCAGGATTGAGGCAGAGCTGCCAGGTATCTCAGTTTCTTGACTCATTCCGGTGAGTTCAATGCTGCTCCCACGGTTGACGAACATTCACCAAATAAAGTACGAGCAAAACTCCGCAATCAAGACCAATACGTGCTAATAGAACAGCCTAGGGAGTTAGATAAGCACCCTATTTTCCTGTTACGAAGATTGTTGGTAGTTAGGACTGGGGCTGAGCTGAAAATCTGGGGCTCTAGCTAACCAATGCCTAACTACCAGGTAGGTAAGCACCTAATGTTTTTTCTTTTTCAATTATGAAGGGGAAAAGAGAAGCTATGCAATGCTAACTAGGTATTATAGAAACGTGATGTCAATGTCTATACTAAAGTTAAGATGCTTATTAGCAAATCTATATACTAGGACTAGCCCCGGATGTCCATGTGGAGAAATACGAGCTAGTGTCTTATAGGAGAGAACGCTATTGACTTGTGACGAAGAAGCGCATGGGTCACACGACGATGTAAACACCGTGCCGAGGTGCTATGTAGGTGCTGAAGAAAAATTCGAAAAGTATCGCCACGATTTCCGTCTACTTTATTAACTGGACTTGAAATTTGTCAATTTAATATTTTTAAAGATGACTGTAATGTTGAAAATAATGTTCCGCCTTCTCACCCTCCTCGCCGCCGCCACATCGGCGGCCCTGACCACTCGTCAAGTAGACTACGGCTCCCTGCACTGCCCCTTAGACTCGCTAGGCACCTTGACCACACCAACCTACGGCACAGACGGCGCCATCTTCACCGTCTGTTCCGAGCTCCTAATCACCGCCTCGCCTCTAGCCGTGTACAACGCAATCCTGGACTTTAAATCATACCCTCACTGGAACGCCTTCATAACAGACATCGCGCTGCCCTCCAACGTAATTTCGACACCAGAGGACTTATACGTGGGGATGTCCATGACCTTCACATCTACAGGCTTAATCGGCGATCTAAACACCACAAGCACTGAGGTCCTCACCTTATTCGACGCCTCCGGCTCCTCGGGGTATCTGATCAACGCGTGGCGCTACGACGACGGCGTCGATGGCGTCAGCGCCCGCGCTGAACACCCCAACGTCCTGGTCGATCTGGGAAACGGATCGACCCGGTACCTGTCCTACGAGACGTACTACGCGGGCCTGTCGACCGGCGCGATAGCGCTGTTGAAGGGGCAGTTGAAGGATGAATTTGACGTTCAGGCGCAAGATCTGAAGGCGTATGTAGAAAGCATGTAATCACCAAGTTACCTCGATACCGTTGGTTTAGATCTACTCGATAGAACATCGCATTTAGACTACATATTATTACGTATTTTATCTTAAAAAAGATTTTAGAAAGACAATAGCGGGTATTTTTACCGTTTTCCTCCAGCGTAAGGTAAGATTAATTTACTTTCCAAGTGGCTTGTTTCAAAGAAACGAATGTGGACGCCACGATTAGGCCAGGCCAGCTGAGTCTAATAAATTATCACGGATACAAGCATTGTCAGATTAGCATAAGGACCGCCGAGGTAAGCGATCTCGGAAGCCGGGAGTGTTCGGGATTTAGAAATCCTGTATTGATGAATCGAGGTGCATTGAAGCCCTCTTGCAAAGACCTATTTGCTAGGTTGAGCATTTGCTACGCCCCCTAAGCAATACCGAACTTGAAAGCCATCAAGTTGCCGCAGTTAGCCTTGTTCCCCTAGATTGTGCAATCCGTAAACCTAACGCCAACGGATACGCAGGCTCGCCAAGCCCTGCGCACCGCTCAATGTCACAGACAATTACACATATTTATGGGAGCGTCGAGTTGTTGGTCTCCAGATCGGCGTAGTATAACTCAAGGCTTCGCTGTAAACATTGTCAGTATCGCTGCTGCAGAGAGTAAAGTAATAATCAGGGCATGACTTACACGCTCCCTACGCCAATTCGTTGAATCCCAAACAACATAATATCCTTCTTCATGCTGCGCGCTAAGAAGGCGAGGCTGCATACCCTCATCTTTGGTCAACCATATCTTCAGCTTCTTGTGCCATCGCCATGCTCGGTTGTACAGCTCATGCGCGGCCATATGTTGTTTGATGTCTCCGGGGCAGCTATAGAAAATCCACATCAACGTCTCCTCATTGAAGTTGCTGATCTTGTTCTCTAGTGGTTGTACGTTATTGACGTTATAACATTCCGGAAGACGGTATTCAGGAATTGCTGGCCGAGGCGGGGCGTCGTTGAAGAGCGAGAATACCTGAGTTGATAATGGCCTAACATCATATTAATAAGAAATACAAAACAAAGGAGGTGCATAATAGCTTACTGGGGAGATGTGAAGTCTATACCAAGCGTGGTTGGGTCGAGGCCCGTAACAGCAGCGTTGTAGTCGGGATAGTTGTTCATCAGCGCACGAAGACCTTTGATTCCCCACTTGTCGATTGGTGCCATGCCTGATAAGGGATCATGCACGGAAGCGGGTTGGTTCGCCTTCTCATCCTCGTTCTTGCCTAAGGGAGTGTCACCAGTACCGATCGCACCAAGGGGATTTCGGCCGTCCACAGACTCCGTTGCATCTTGTGTGGCTGATTGTGGAGCAATGCTATCTTCTCGAAAACCAGGAGGTTTCTGTCGGCCTTCCTCGTTGGCTCTGCTGCCTGTACCTCTAATATCTTGCGATCGGGAAGTACCTATATATCTATCAGCACTCATCAATACGAAAAGTAAGAAATTAGCCTACCTATAGGTGTAGATCCGTCCGGAGAACGAATATCCGTTGTTCGAGTGTTAGCCGACAACGCATTAAGTAGGCCGTTTTCCGCTCTAGATCCTGGCAAGGCACCAGGAGCCGCGCTCCCTTGAGTAGGGAAGCCAAGAGTAGACATTAGACTTGATTGGCGCTCTTGACCTATGTCTCCATTGCCGTTCCTCATGTTGTTGTTATTCAACGGAGGGAATTCGTCAATGCTGCTAGGTTGGGGCTGAGATGATTGAGCAGCGTTGCTCTGGCCACCAAATCGATATTGGCCTTGACTGGAAGTCATGCGTGAAGGAGAGAAGAAGTCGTCTTGTTGGGAGTGTTGGGCAGATAATGGAGTGGGTTGTTGATTTCTCTGTATCGCGCCGCCCATACCTCTTGATCCTCCTGCTGACCATAACGAGGATCCGCCAGCACTGGGAAGCTGCGATGTGTTTGATAATGACGGAAATTCGCTGCTAAATAAATTAGCGTTGGTCCATAATGTATGTTTTTTTAATGTGGCATGGAAATATGCAAGATAGGATGATAATGAACTCAAGCTAGATGTAGCTCAACAGAAAAGCACAAAGGGAAATAAATAAAATATGTTTACCGATCAAACACAAACTGGTTCTTGGGGTGATCAGCCTTTTTGGCTATAGAAGCATATGAGGATGGTCCATTAGATGGCCCGTCTGTGTTAATAGGGGAAGGGACGTGGCTATCAACGTTAAGCTTGAAAACAAGCTTGGGTTTCTTAGCCTTCGACGATGGCTGCGCAGTAGTAGGAGAACCCACCATACTGTGCCATCACTTGAAAATGCGAAAGATGTGAAAGAGACGAATTATGTATAAGCGACGAGGGGATGCAAGGTGAAAATGAATTGCAAATGGTGGGGTTGCAAATGTGAAGGACGGTGTATAAGTGTGAAATGACGAAGTAAAGTGAAGCAAGTTGAGGTACTTGGGCAGTGTGAAAAGATGAGTCAGGTAAAATAAAACACCTACGACAAGTCGAGTGGTGTTGCTGGTTGGGAGCCACTCAAACTTTGGGCAAAACTGAGGTTACCGCCTAGTTGCCTTGATGATGTCTGAAGCGCAGCACCACCCATAGGAACACCACCACCAAACGCCCATCCACCACCATTATTCGCTTTACAATGACGCATAATATCAGCTTCAGATCCAGCACATATTAAACCATCTCATTTAGTGATCATACCTAATTTTCCATTTGGTAATCTGCCAGACACTGTTCTACCCGGTTGTTGAGGCTGTTGTTGACCACCAAATCCAGTTGGCATCCCTCGAAGGGACTGTGGCACGGCTCCTGACGACGCCTAGTATTAGCCAAATATATTAAGTTTCTTTATATACGCAACGAGGAAAGCAGGGTATAATCGATTCGCTCTGTCTATCCGATATGAAACTAATACGCAGAAACCGTTCGCGATCTCGTTCGATCGTCTCGACGAGGCTGACACCTTGAGAAGGCTGAGACCAGGAGGTCAGAGGGAGAATCTTCCCAGGGCCTCAACCATTACCCTAGTACAGCCAATGACACGGAGAGTGGATTTTCGAGCTCGCGGCGGAATATACAAGGTCGGCTTTGGGAGATCGGACAGCGGATAGACAGACGCGACAACGACGTAATCGACATCACGATGAATAGCAAACGGGAGGGGCACATGAGGCAGAGTTAGAGAGGGTCAGCACTACCTGGTCTATTCATGACTACGATGCCGCACTGGAGCAGTTCTGAAGTGAGATCGTTGTAGTATTTCGTTTGTTCGTTCGGTTCGTTGTTGTCGGGAAGGTTGTATGCGGGGAGATTATTGTCTAAAATCGAAGTTATACTTGCGAAACAACGATGTAGTTTATTGGAAGCTTGCGATCGCAAAATGGTTAAGTTTTACTGGGGTTGGCTGGTTCCAAGGATGAGCTAAACCAAACAGCGTTAAAAGACCCACTTATAGCTATTTATCTACGCGGTAAAAGTAAGTTGCATGTGCTACGTAGTACTAAGGCCCGTGCTGTTTCTCCAGTTCTTTCTTCAGCCTCCCGGATAGTAATTTCTTTAACTTTCCGCAGTTTAATTTCTTCAAGTACAAGACTGACTCCCTACTTGTGGGTAACAGGTATGTACCTGAATATATTTTCGCCTTAGTTAAGTAAGAATCGAAGAGAACTACTTGTAATGATAACTGAGGCGTTGTCGGTTTTTTTCCCGTTGGAGAATTCAATACAGCATTTCATTCATCGAAGGTACCTAATCATCTATCTTGAAGTGCATTGAGTAAACTTCGCTCAAAGTCGATCCTCTGAACGCCTCTTCCGATGAGGACAAGTTTTCCTCTTTGTGGGAGCTCATCGCGTTGGCTGGATGTTTGCTCTCCGTCGAAAAT
The DNA here is from genome assembly GCA_022695765.1 of Annulohypoxylon moriforme. NCBI lineage: Eukaryota > Fungi > Ascomycota > Sordariomycetes > Xylariales > Hypoxylaceae > Annulohypoxylon > Annulohypoxylon moriforme. The sequence continues at coordinate 478,113 of MU403092.1, read as the reverse complement.
TTCAAATACCTCTCTAACACCTTGTACCATTTTTACGTCGCCATTCTTAAATACGAGGCGGGATTTTAGGCGATGGATTTCAATAGGCTCTTCTGGATTGGTTGTTTCACCCGGTACCTCGCTTTCCCACAACAACGACCTAATCCAACTGTCGACTTGCTTGAGCTGCTCGGGATCCAGGGGTTGTACGTTAATAGAGACTGTAGAAATGGTCTGGAATCATGTTAGCTCAAATCCCTATTTATAACAGATATTTGACGAACAGGATCAAGATGACTATGCCCCTTCCCCGCAGTATCTAAAGTCTCCACTTGGTTGTATGCATGTAAGTCCAGTAAGAAACCCTCTAGTTGGGGCACAACACTCTGCTTCGTCACGTGGATCTTCGCGAGACCGTTGATCGCCTGTATCCGCTCCTTAACGTTCTCAAGTTCCGCCGGTTCGACTAGGTCTGATTTGTTGATAACAATCACATCCGCATGGGAAATTTGGACGTGAGCGGTGGTCATGAGAGGACCGTGGCCGTCATGGCCTTCGTGACCTTCAACTTTCCCTGACGGATCGTCTAAGCTACGAATGATATTCTTCGCATCTACTAATGTAACGATACCATCTAGGTAAATGGTGCTTCCAAGCCCATCGTCGACCCAGAATAGGGGTGCTAGGTTTCCGGGGTCTGCTAGGCCCGTAGTCTCTAGGAGGATGTAGTCAAAGGCACCTTTCTTTTCCATCAATGACTCAATAGCGTTTACTCCGGAGTCTCTGCATTAATATTAGAACATTTCTCTGTTGATTAACAGGGTGTGGTGGTACTTCACAGAGCAACAGATGCAGCCGTTGCCAACTTCGAGCCATTCTTCAACTTGCTCGCCACCTTTACTGACTGTCAAGGACTTTTCAATATCGAGCGCTGAGACGGAGTCAGCGTTGAGGCCTGTTGGTACCTGGACATTGATTACGGACAGTCACCAAATTCATTCATTATTACTGCTATTCTTTTTCCATGCCGGGCAGTTAAGATGTAGTTAAGTAGCGTAGTTTTTCCGGCTCCAAGGTAGCCTAACAATTAATTATATGAGTATTTTTACCTTTTCGTAGTATGGGAGGTCAACTTGCCAGTGACGATTGTAATAGGTACCTTGACTAGTTTTTCTTCTTCCGGGCCTGTGTCAGCTTCAACAAGCTCAGGTGGAAGATCTTCGTCAAGACTCATAACTGAATATTGTCAACAAATGGTACGATATAGAATAAAATGAAATAGATTTAAGGATCCTATTATTTATTTGGAAGAAAGTGGTAATTGTGAAAGATTTATGAATGAATATGGTCGACGCTGCCCGAATTGTCAACTTGCGCCTTTGTATTGTCATGAGGTACAGTACATATGTAGATCTTAGAAGTAGATTCTGTGCTTCTTAAATGCATATTTCATGAATTAAGTACATCCGGTTAAGTGAATTCGCAATCAACACTTCTCGTTGAGTACATATCGTTAACGACCCCCACCTAACGCACTAACAAGTATTTCGTACCAATGTCTAGGAAGCTTGGCGTTTCTGCTTCCGTGAGCTGCTCCTCAAATCAAACAACAAAACAATTAACAATTCTAGCGACGAAGCTACAACACAACATCTTTCTTTTACACATCGCGTCAAACATTTACTCCAACCTACAATCTTTCACGTCGCGCACGAGGTTTATAACCTCACAGAGAATAATTCATCATGTCTCTGGCGCAGGGCTCGCCTCGATTGCCCAGTCCGCCGCCTCCCGCCGAAATTCAACTCGGTCCCAAATCCCCAGGACTGGGCAGCACCGTTAGCCGCCAGCAACAACAGATGGAACAAAACCTCGCTGACGCGAACGCGAAGCGTCGCATACACCCTGGCACCAAATCTGAGGATATGGCTGCTGGCCCGCCTCTTGTTCCACTCGGAGAGGTGCGTTTGGTCTGCTAATCCTTTTTGCGACAATAATATTTTGTTGAGTATTATTGCTGACTTGTATATTCTAGCTCGATTCCGCTTTCCAACTCCAGGAACACCTAGCCTCGTTACATTATCATCTCACCAATTCCAACACCTCACCAATCACCCGAGCGACCGCGTTGCAGTTAGCCACCCCGCCCCAGGGTATCGATCGAACGCTATGGCTCTACGAACTCTGTCGATTTCTAATCGCTCAATGCAACAACCTCATAGTAGGATTCCTCTTCGACACACCACCATGTTCATCCGCCACTTGCCCCGAGATGCGCGCCTCCGAATGGCAATTTCTATGCGCCGTTCACGACCAACCCAAGAGTTGCTGCGCCATCGATTACTGTTGCCACACTCTCGACTGGGCCGCAAATGTCGTCACTAATCCCAAGATCTTCCCTAGCCGATTCGTTCTTGTTTTGGACGGACACGATAAGAGCTCTGTGCTGAAGAACCTCGTTAACGTCTTTCGTCGACTCCATCGAATCTTTGCTCATGCCTGGTTCCAGCATCGAGGCGTGTTCTGGTCGGTCGAGGCCCAGACGGGCTTGTACGCATTCTTCAAGACGGTCTGTGACCTGTACGATCTCTTACCCGCTGAGAATTACAAGCTCCCACCGGAAGCGGAGGGTCTAGAGCCAGTGCCTTCGGAGAAACAGGACCGAAATTCGATCATCACCGCGATTGCGAAGCCACCTTCGCAACATGAGAACATGGAACATGATGATCATCACAGTCTGCACGCCCGCCGAACGAACACGGCTCGACATTCGAGCAGACCGTCGACAGGTAGTGCCGTGACGACTGTTATCGAAGAGCGAGAGGATGAGCAACAGGATATGGCGAACAAGCTCAAGAACATGCATATCTCTGCCCCGGAGACAGTGGAGGAGGAGTCTGAAGTTGAGGTACCCGTGATTGTCGAGGGCGAGCTCATAGACACCTCTACCGTTATTGAGGCAACCGAAGCACCTCGTGTCCCCGAACTATCGGAGTTGAACAATGCGCACTCCCAAGGTGTCCAGATAGATGTACAGGAAGACGTACCCGTGGAGCCAGAGACGGTTGTAGAGCATGCTGAGGAGCAGACCGAAGTTAGCAAAGAGGAGCCTCTTGACCACGAACAACCTGTTGAAGAGAAGACTGAGGAGCCTACTACGAGCACGGAAGAGGAGCAAGGAACCACAGAAGAAGACTGCCAGAAAACAGAGGTCGATACCACCGAGGAGACTGCACCTCCCGCAGAAGAAGCCGCTCAAGAACCCATGGAGGCGGAGGCGGAGGCAGAGACAGAAGCAGAGACAGAGACAGAGGAGGAAGCCGCGCAGGAAGAAAGCCTCAGTGTTAACGACCTAGAGGCGGAGTAGGACTTCGCAGCCAACCTGGAGCCATTCCTGTATATGGAAATAGACGACATCGAAGCGATCGGGGGGCACGCTGGAAGAACCCTACGCGGTATTAGTCGTCAGTGGCAGAGGGACCGCAGAGCCCATCGCAACGAGACCTTGGGACGGCGAACCGATTTCGCAATCGACCAAGCGAGCGACCTTATTGAGAGACTTGAAGAGACCATTGATGATGAGATCTATTACTTCGGCGAATACTTCGGCGACTACCTCGACGACCATAACGACGAAGATTATGACCGAAGCACGTTTTAAGATGGGATCGAAGGGGGTGCGAAGGGGGGTTTTTCGCATGAGTGATGTATTATCTGACGCCTACCTGACGCCCTGCCTAATTCTAAGCTCAGGGACAGGTAGTTTCCTATTGCCTCTCAAGGATGGATACGAAGGAACGGACCGAAACGGTCATGTGTATGTGTACGAACAAGTGTTAATTCTAGGTTCCCTCATAGGCTAGGTTCAGGGTTTTGCAAAAAGAGAGAACATGGTCGAGGGTTGCAGGTACATAATAGGGGAGCATGAATGTGGACGGTGGCCTGGGGTGAAGTTTTGTAACTGGCATTTGCACTGCGAGGGAGAGCTTACGGGGATTCCCTCAGCTTCTTTAGGGCCCTGGAAGTTATTTGGCTGCACTAATAACATTCTTGTGTAATGCTGACTGACCTGATGGTACGATTGCCGTGATCCTCCCTTTTCCTTGACTGTACCCTGACCAGTTCAATTTACTGACACCGGTTCCTCATGATTAATATGTGCTCACGTCTACTGATATGTATTGATTGAAGTTCGCGATCAAGTGATTTGTATAACTATCCTTTGTAGTATTCCTCTCTAGCTGCAAGTTCTGCGTGAACGCGACTAAACGTAATCTTCAGCCCAGGGGTATTCTGAGGTCTTTCTTTTAATTCTTCCGTACTTTTATCCCTTCTATCTACCTCTCAAACCGACAGTTAGACAGTCTAATTATTACATTACATTATTATTATACAGTACAAATGTGAGTGGTATGTGTGTAGGACGCTGCGAAGAACAGACCTGTATTTGTTAACCTCACCCCTTTCCCCTTTTTGCTAACGAGCCTCCTGTCTCGGGTATCTGCATCGCTCCCTTTTGCTTTTTAGCCACCTTTTTTTATTTCCTCCCAAAGAACCCCTGTCTTGCCCCTATGCCGCCTATTGGGTATATGCGCAAATCCAGAGATTATGTATGTATGGTTTGTAGTTTGTATATTGTATGGTCCGGCGTCTATAATGATATGTCCATGTTATGTACGTAAGATTACGGATTATGTGGGCGAATGTAGGCGCGCGCGTGCGTTCTGTAGGTAAATGTGAGAGAAATTATTCTTGGGCAATTCTCCGCACCCAAGTTCGTATCCGTCCGGTCTCGTGTGAACGCCACAAGTCGTCATTCTGGCCAATATTCCTTGGCGGCAATGACCTGTCAGCTATAATATACGGCGGCGAATGATATGTCCCTTTTCTCTGTACGGGATATTTCACATGCGGATATGCGGGGGTCCGATTTTGTCGCATCAGGAGCTGCATATAAAGCGTCACCGCAGCGGTGATGCCAAGGAATATACCTAGGTAATTTGGATTGTGGCTGATCGGGCTGCATATTTCTGAGGGCTTAATTTGCTACTTCCCAACGTCGAGTTTTATGATGTTATGAGTATGATGCGCTTGGGACTCCGTATTACGACGAATCAAGTAGAATGGTTGTTCAAAACGATGTTGGCGCCGTTTGCTAGACAAAGACTAGTGGATGTCTCTAAGCTGCAGTCTCTGCAGTCTCGTACGATTCCCCAACTCGTCGTTATAGCCGGGGTTTTTCATATCTTGGCAGATTCCGAGATCTCCCTTTTAGTTCCCACCCAACCAGTCCTATGCTGTCCGATCTATAAAGGATCTGATAATGTGGGTTGATAGATAGTTCATCCGATGTTGCACGTTCCTAGAAGGTAGGGTAAGAGTAGGCGAGAAGAAAGGTCGGTGGGAAGTCGGACTAGGATGATTGCTGGGTTTGAGAAGGACTTGCGCCATGGTATTGGTAATCTTGCTTTTTCTTTCATGCATAAATATTTCTTCGTAAGATCCCCGATCCCAAAAGATTCTGACGTCGTAGTACCCGGCCGCATAGTCGGTCCCCTCACTTCTCACCGTCCCCTGGCTCTGCAGCGCAGAGTTGCATCTCGGCTCGGTTTCTATTCCGGGTCCATTTTCGCCGCATCAACATCATCGTTTCATACCCTAGTCTTCCCGCAACGTCACCGCAACGTCGTTGCTACACATTATGTGACTTGTAATAAATCAGTTTGCTTCGATGGGTAGATCCGTATCGACCCCGATTCTTCAACTCGTTGGTATTCACTTCCTGGTCAGTAGAATTAAGGCGTCAATTAAGTGGCCGGTACCCATGGAGGCGATAGACCGAATCTTCCATGTGATGCTTATTATCCCATACGAAATAGCGCCTGGCTATAGCCTAGCTCTGGCATGATATTCTCGTCCCACATATGTACGACCTAGAGTGACGATGTGCCGCTATTTGATCCACCAGGAGAAATTCCTTCCCCTTCGTGATCAATGCGCATTTTCGCGAAAATGGAACTCATCTCTCGGAGAGATTCTGTCTGCTGGGAGACGGGATTTGCGTTGCGCTCGTCCGCAAAAGCACGAACGTTTCGGAGAACAGGGCTCAGCCCTTCGTCATTTGGGAGCCACCATTGTATACAGGAAGGGTCGCGAAATATTTCCGCCATTCGGGTTCGTATAGTAAGCGGGAAGACGTATCTGTTTAATGGAGTCATTGAACGTTAGTGAAGTTACGCAAAGTTGCGATCCTCCTCAGCCGAGTGTGGGGAAAATAGGGGTTGGGTACACCAAACCCTACTCTCTTCTTTATCTATTTCAGATAAATTTTTTTTTTCAAAGATGAAAAAAGACTATGGGAGTAAATTAGGGAAAACAAAAGTCAAGAAGCCAGTACTTACCCTAATGACTCTAGCAGTGCATACTTCCTCCTCAACCACATGTGGTATCTGTTCTCTCGGGGTAGGAATAGCGCTGCTATAGCAAGACAGGCCTGGATCGGGATGAGGGCACCGTTGGGTGCCGAGGGATATAACTGTACCCCTTCGAATATTTCACATATATTATGTGCTAGGGTGTTTAACTCCTCTGACGGTTTTTGTTGCAACGCAAATGCTTCCTGGCTCTTGTGCATAACAAGGATAGAATGCCATTCCGCTGTCAGCATGGTAGTCGAAAATAACGGGAAACGGTAGATATGACCCGGCTTGTAAGGATCGACTATATTATCTTCGTTCAACGGGACTTTGTTCGGGAAGTCGGTTACAAGAAAATTCGGATCGGTTAAGGCAGGATCCAACGTAGTCTTCCAATCATATAAGCGTTTCGTGATGTGATCGTGTTCTCTAGCGAACTCTTCGCCTGAAAATTCACCTCGGCCACCTTTTGCGTAGAGAATTGACATGTCCCTAGATATTAATCGTAGAGCAGAAGCATGAAGCTCTGTTTTCCACCCTATGTTTTGTGGATCTCTTCCAACTTGTTCCTGACAGAATTGGACCACGCCTGAGAACCATTGTCGAGGTAAATTTGTCTCGAACCCCCCCAGCATTCCCACGAAAACATCGAATCGGATGTACCACGTCAGCAATATTCGCGATGTAGGGGAGTTCATGATCGTTTGAGGTGTAAATAACCGTGTCAAAATCTCAAAAGCAGCCCTTTGATGTCCCATTAGATTCACCCAGTCGCCGAAGTATTCCTTTTTTTCTAATCAGCAATGGTTCCCCTTTAGTAGGTAGGTATTTAGCCTGGGTTTACCTCGATGGTTGCAAGCTGCAAGATTGTAAGCAGCGTCGCGATACTTTGCTTCTCTCGCCTCTTGAGATAACCCAAAAGTAGTGTAACACTTTTATTATAATATCGTAAGAAGTCGGGGATTTTGCCATTCGGGTCCCGAACCGTCCTGTGGTATGCTGAGAATCCTACGACTGCATTTAAGAGAGCTTCGTTGCCGGCCTGTACGGCTAAGCTAGGTAGGATTGAGCGGAAAAAACTGTCAGGATCATTAACCATCCCGTAGTTATAATGGGTTATATTTTCGCAGTAGTATTGCAAGTGAGATTGCAGGTCTGCCGGTAGGTGGGACCAATCTAGGCGAGATACTGTCGGTTGTAACGCGGGATCATGGGCCTGAAAAGATATCGTAAAGCTTGCAGAAGTACTTGTTGATACTGCTGGCGAAGCGCTCTTAGTACCGTCGTATGATGGCGTTTCAGAACTCTGTCTTGTCCCCGACCTATGGGCGTTCGATATCGACGTCGTGCTTGTTCTTCGCAATTCCGTTAATGAATACGAGGCTGGCGATAGTCCCTCACTTGGCTCATCCTCGTCGATAATTGGCTCTAATTTTAGCTTCCTATCGATTTCTTCGTCCGCTTCGTCTTGCGAAGAGTTTGGGCTAGGCTCTTGAGTCAACGCCGATGCATCTTTCGATGAACCTGATCCAGAAGCCTGCCCCTTTGCAGAAGAGGGTTCGGGGTAAACACAGTCTCTCTTGCCTTTGCGGCAGCCTGTGATTGTTAGCTCGTCTCCCAAACAGGGCTTACGGTTATGCTTACGCTCGCAAATAGGGTGGGTTTCATCGCACTAAATTTAATCTTAGCAACGTTATGATGACCTAAAAGAACAAATGCTTACTTTGACCCGCCTACTTCGGCAAGTATAACATCCCGATCGTGTCCTGCGATGTTTGACATGGTCTGTTCCAGGCGTACTTTTCTTGCGATTTCGATTGTTCTGGGCTTTAGGGGCTTGGAACATTATTGGATCAGGGAAGCCGGTAAAGTAACCTAGGTTTTGATATGGGGTTGTCACAGGCGGACTGACATTTCCCATCTGTGTAGAGGGTTGCTGTGACTGATATTGGGCATCCTGAGGGTTTTGGTTTGGCGAATCCCCAGAGGTCCCCGCCACTGAGGACAGATATTGCTGATAGTAATCACTCATCGGGAAGGATTCGCCTCCGAGCGGAGTATTCGATGTGCGGTTAACTAGGGCAACTCAGGTTCGGGCCACATCCGTAGGAAAAAGGCGAGCAGTCCCGCTTCGACACGAGTCTGACTGTGGGAAAATAGTTCCTATTAAATGGGTTGCGATGCTGGATATTTTCTCGTAGAAAATAGGGGCGGGATGCAAGGTATATCGAAAAATAATCAAGTAGGATGAAGTTAATCGTCGACTTAACGCTATTTCCCGAGCTATCTTCTTGATACCCGGCTCAGTGGATAGTTTCGTAAAAGAAGCGTTAGACACGGAGGGGTCCCGGTGTTAGCGATTCGAGGGGTGAAGGCAAAGATTTGGCCCAATACACTCATCAACTAGAGTATTTGCTCTGGCCAATAAGCTAGTCCAGTGTGACCTCGAGAAGACTCTACACCTATAGGACTCTCTCTTTATCCCCAAAGTTTTGACTCGCCCTTCTTGCCCGCCTTCACTCTTCTCAGCTAGAAAGTTTTTTCATAAACAAGGAGGGAGGGACTTCCACATTGTCCGTAGATGTAGTAGAAACAATGGGCAGTTTTACATCTGGGGAATTCTCGGAACTGCTGTTGTGCTTGGCTCGGTTGGTTAGGCTGCGCTTCTCACGGTAGTTACGACCAATCCAGAAGCTTGACGGCTATGGTTACCAGTGACTAGGAAGCATTGAAGATGAAATAGTTGTGGGGCTCTTCTAGTACACCTTGCAGGAGTCCCCCTAGCGTTGCTGCTATACCTATGAGGAGCAGGGTCTCGAGGATCTGCTGACAGGATGATAGCTATAGCGGGGCTTTTTTATGCAGCGGGTAACAAAAAAGGCGAGGGACAAGGTGCTATAGAACAGAAGCCGATCTTGGGTTTTGGCAGGCTATCCTTTTGGGACCTTGGAATCCACCCACAATTTAGGAATGCCCCCCAAGATGGAGGCCAAGGACAGATCTATGTAATGCTGAATGTCCGAAGTAATTAACTGCCTGCCAACACCGATGAAATCTAATACTAGTCGCCCCCAGCTCGCGTTGATCCGATCTGGTCCTTCTGATGAGGCTAGTGACGAGATGGTGTGAAAATAGAGCCTAGCGTACGCCGAGTTCTTGCTGGAAGGGGTTTTCTAGGGTAAAAAGACACGACATGGAACTGATATCAAGGCATTGAGGTCATGGGGAGAGCAACAGCGCCAGGTTTGGATGTATTCTGGAACTGGTAGTTTCTGGGGGTGGCCGTAGTTTAAGGGGTATCCACGGATACGTATATTCTGCCAAAGAGGGCCAAAATAATGTCAAGGATAAGTAAGTCCTGTTTAGCTTGACCTAGTAGAACGTAGAGCCTCGAGAGAACGACTCCATAGATAATAGCTTGATGTGTTATTCTGAGACCGCGTGAGCGTAGGTCTGCTAGGCCAAAAGAATCTGTCAATCCACGATAGTCGACGACCTCCGTTGCACAATTTGTCTTTTGCAATAAATGCGTGGGTAAATCGAACAGCCTTAGCCCACTACTCTGGTACGTAAAAATACCTACGCAATAAGAATTGTTCCGCCAGAGGATATCCGGTTGGCTCTACAACAGGGGTGGCCCCCTGGCCTACATGGTGAGTGGGAGTCGGGACGTCAGGGAGAGGAACCGATGACACGCAGCCATCTGATATTTGCCCATACTCCTTGCCAAGCCAATTCAGTGGTGAGCTCCCACGGGAGAGGTGGATAACACATCGACTTAGCTGTCTACCTACCGTAAGAAAGAGCAACTCGGGCAAGTCGCAAAAGTACTACCAAGTACATTGAGAGAGTGGGAGGCTACTAGGTAGGTACATACTATGTGTGTAGATGCTGCTGCTGCCGCCAGCCGCTTTTACAAAAGAGATGAGATAAGACCAAGGGCAGGTGAGACAAGGGTCCTTCACCCACAGGCATGGGGTCAACCCAGCGAGCCAGGCAGCGGGGAACTGGGGCGCACACACCGGGGATTGAAGAGTGCTTAAGATCCTGCCACGCGGTTTGATCAACGGCGGCTAGTGGGAGGTATTCGATCTGTTGATCTCATAACGCAACATGAGACGAATGAGGGAGCCCGAGGCGTCAGTGCTTCAGCTGCTAACAGCCTGCTTACCATTTTGAAAAAATACGCTTCGTGTTCGCAAAACTTGCCGAGGAGCTAACTAGTGCAATTCTCTCATGTGAAATCTATCGCGAAATGCAAGTTGTACTGTGCGGGCAGGAAATACTGCATAGTACGCATTGTACATGTTCGCGAGGCGTCCAGGATCGTGAAAATATTCTGGGGCTAGCTGGGAGCCAAGTGCGGCGGAATAATGTTAAAATACCCACTATCGATCGACGAGGCCCTTGACGCTTTTTTAGGAAACTGTCTAGTGGTAGGTGTGGTCGGCCTGTAGAGGATGGAGACTAGAAGAGTAGGCCAGTCGAAATCCGTCGAGGTTTGTAGGCCCGATCCTTTTTAGCCCGGCAAAAGCCATTTTGGCCTGGATTTGTCGATACGACGTTAGCTGCAAAACAGAACGGTGGTGGTGCTGGACGAGCCTTTTTGGGGCGGTACCACTGTTGCTGCAAGCCACAAGTTTCCGTTGATTGGATCCGCCCGTTGACAGGGGACTTAGTGAAAGGGGGGTGTACCCGAACGTAGACCAGAGCGTTGGAGCATCCAGTACATGACAGAAATGCAGAAGGACTGACTTGGTAGAATGATGAAAACGGTGAGGCTCATAAACCTTGCATTGTCCATATTAATTAAGTTGATTAACGGATCGATCATGCTAAGGAGCCGGTCCTGCATCATTGGGCAGGGCTATCCGTAACCACAGTGAATGAAGTAATGTGACAGAAGCTCTTGTCTAACAGCTAGGTGTCTGTAAGCTGGCTAAGTAAGCAAGGTAAGTACCTCCGTAATATGAGCCTGGGTAGATGAAGTATCTTTTTTTCTCTCCCGTCTTATGTGGCTGGAAAGTCCTTTTGACTGGCCTTGCTATTTTGGATGTAATGTGAATGTGAATGTGTGCGGTGAGTTTCGGCCGACCTGCAGGGGCCGTGATGCCAGCACTAGGTATCCCACGCAGAAATGTCATGGCGCATAGACAGATATAGCAGTTTACCAGCGGTGGTTGATCATGATCGACAGGGACCGAATTGTGACCAGGCTTGCCAGGGGACACATGCTGTGCCGCAGCGGTTTGATCGATGGCGTTGGTGAGGGCATAATGATATGCTTACTGGCATCATTCATTCATGTTGTAATAGACGTGGGACAACCTAGGTAGCCTGAACCTGGACAACCCTAGCAGATCCCGTTAGCTTGCCCAGAGCTCGACCTTGGCTGTTTGGTTATTGGAGCATTGGAGTAGTTCGGAGTTGATCTTCTGGTAATGTGAGAGAGAGGGACCGTCCCATCCCATCGTTGCATCCGCCATCCGCTCTCCGCCCATCGAGTTCCCTCTATCCCGGATTTCCGGTCTAAGAGTAGGACGGAAATCTTTGTAAGACAAGGATATCATTTTGCCATCTGATAATTCCCGTAGTCTAGGATTCAAGATATGCGTTCTTGGCAGCGACTTTTAACCTAGCTTCCGACCTAGTTCACGACCTAGTTTTGACCTGAGGCGCTAGAGATTTTTGACAAATATAGCAATTCTTTAGTTGGTACGGCCGTAAGTAGGTGTAAGTAAGTGAAAGGAAGATTAAGGAAAAATAAAAAAGAAACAGGCATTGGACTACCCAATTCGTCGACGCCACTTAATTAAGACCTTGTTCAACTAGCTCAACTAGCTCAACCTTAACCCACCTACCTTAACTCCCCTGTCCTACCACATGTACATCCACCACACCCCCTTTTAAATACATGCATGCATACTATGTATGTAGGTAGGCGTAGGTAGGCGTAAGTAGGTACATATATATGTATTTATAAAAGCATGCGGAATGGTGGACTGGTGCACACATGTGGGTTGTGACGTACTTGTGAGCTAAGTCCCTTGTTCCTTGTATTACTACAGTATATTTTGCATAAACATGGGTAGGGAAGGTAAGGAATGATGGATTAAAACTGATTGAGAGTTCCGAATCAGGATCTATAATATTACACAACTTCATTTATTATACCTATATCAACCTCTGTTATACCTGTTCGACCAAGAACATACATATTTCTTAATGTTAATTTTCGTATTTCCTTCCCGAAACTGTATACCTACTTGACCGGCCTAGGCAAGTAGATCAAGGGTGTACGTCAACGTCTTTACCGTCTTTGCCGTCCCAGTGTGATTAATTCGCATTGGGGCTATATTGATTAGCTCACGTCTCGTACGTCTCGCAGGTCTCGTTCATCTCGGCGCTCGGTGCGCGAGCTTGCTCGATAATATCTTTCTTATGACTGGGAAGTCTAATAAGCCTCATCTTAGTTGCTACCACCGTACCAGCCTCCGGCTTGAGGCTCCCGAAATTTCTCCACCCGCAAGGATTAGTTAGGAACTAAAAGAGACCCAAAGCTGGAAATCATCTCGATACCGTGCTAATACAATAGTTCGTCGGAGTCAGATATGTCGCGGCTCATTATGACTTGCGTTCCCGCTAGGCCAAATTTTCGACCTACAAGGCTCTGTTCATGCTTATTACTATCAGCGGGAAACCCCATGTCGCAAATCTGTAGAGCTTTATTTGCCGATTCACTATCCCCAGCTTACCCTTTTCTACGCTAAGACCCGCCAGGGGCCTGTATTGTTTTATCGTGTCTGTGTGTTCTAGAAACGCCCCGAGTACAGCCTACGTGATACCGACTCCTGTCAAAAGTATGTAACAATGACAGTAAGGCTAGACATTTACATAGTACGATTTATTATGGAACAGGATTCCCGGCCGAGCGACGGGGGTCAGCATCCCTGCTAAGACGGAAAGACGATAAGAGAGACGTGATGGGGAACGCAGCTACAGCGTACGGCGTATACTATGGGTAAGACTAAACTCATTTGACCATTTTATCTACCTAGGGCTGGCGGCAGGCGGCTCTAAAGGGAAACTTGAATTTCCCGAGTCTATGGGACCATTGCTTAATAATAAGCAAGTTTGGCTTTAATCTTACGATATCTCATGCAGCGAAGCTCAAGAACAATAACGGAAATTGTCATCCTCTTGCATTTGACTCGAGGGTCTGATCCCCAAGGAGGCTCCCTGGTCGTTGGTATAAATTTTAGCGTACGCCAATATTACATATGATATACCCCTATCCACTACATACCTACCTGGGTATACACTACGTAGCATGAGAGATGAGAGAATTTCTAGACTCATCAAATCCACTAGATAATAGCAAATCCCGTCTGGACCCCTTAGTCCGGACCTTCTCGTCAATTATGCCCACTTTCGTAAAAATAATAAGCTGGCTCATGATGCGATGAGCTCCTACGTACCATGAGCCCTTACATAGGGAGATATACACATGACTTCGTACGACAACTATTAAAGCATAACCGTTTTAATAACTGATAGGCAAGCTATATGTACATGTAACGATGCATATACCACACATCCTTTCTGTGGAGAACCCTAGGGTGTCCCCGTGAGGCTGCTAAATTAGCTGGCTGAACTACACAGTTAGTGTAGCTTCTATACCCGATTCTATCTAGATCTACCCTTAGTGGTGTTTCCCACATGGCGTTTTCAACTTGTGTCTATAGTACAGCTAGTCCTCCGCCACCCACATGGTTGGCGCCTGATACTATTTGTAATGGCAGGATGTTTTGACGATATTATTGGCTTGAGTCCACAACACTCCGCCTTTAGTCGAAGTGGAATATACTAGATATCGGGCTACTCTCAAGTGATAGGTGATAGGCCGTCACGGCAAAGAAACTGTAGGGGATAGGCTGTTTTACGAATGGCAGCGGCAAGCCCGAGAGCCGCGGATAGACATATAGACTATGTAACTCTTATCTTTATACATTTGACCCGTTGCTAGGTAGAGTAGCCTCAATTACCTATCCGACTACGTTCAGTACGCGTATAAGAAGCAAGAAAAGCTGCGGAGAATGGTGGCTACTTCCGCGGAATCATCAGCCCGAGATCGCCCTCCGCCATAAACAGCCTAACGACGTAATGTACCGAGAATGTGCATATTCCTATCTGGTTGTCACCTACCTGGCCGTATCGGCCCTGAAAACTTGACAACCTGCCCAGAATGGACTCCCACATACGTTATTGTGGTGAATCCCGCGGCGGATCCCCATCGCCCTACAGTAAGCTGATGCAGAGGCGTCCGGCGTGTTGTCATGTACTTGGCAATGGAAACCAACCATAGCCTTCCAACTTTCAGGGGGCTGCTACCCAGTACGTGGACTGACGCGATTTTGAGACTAGCTTTGCATGTGGGCGCTAAAGGGGGCAGCCAACCTGAAATGAAAGTGAAGCCGGAATTCTGGCCGTGTATGCAAGCTCTTAACCTACAGTGCCTGTATTTCGCCGTCGAAGACATGTCACTAGCGGTGAGCGCCACTGAGTATGATTCAAAGCCTCTGTAGACAATTTACCCACACGTGTGCCCCCTTATTGCCTGGACAACGTGCCTGGTACCTTGCATTAGTTGGTGAACAACAGTCCCGATATCTCCGACTCGGCGGCCGTGGGTAACAAGCCATGGTTGCATCTAAGTACGGTAGTTCAACTCCGGGATGCCCATCTATCGGGCTTCGTTGCATTCGGAGTCGATACCGAGACGCGTCTTCACTCTTGTTCGACATGTGGCTTACCTGTTGGAGATACGACCCCATATTCTATGTGTATTCAGCCAGACTTACCTAACACTTTTGCTCATTAATAAGGTCGTACATGATCTAGCATGTTTAACCGTAATAATAGGAGTAAAAGTAAAGTCTTACCGGTGGCTATTCGGGTGTATGACGATCCTTCTATCGATTTCGGGCTTGATAATTTCCACCAACCCTTGCTGACGAATACGTCAGTCAGAGGATGGTTGGGGTGTGATCGGTACTACCATCACATCGCTGCATACGCAATATACGCAACATAGCTGTCTTGACTGCTAGAAAACTTCAGAAAGACTCAAGGTCTAGTTAGCGCCGGGATCACCGCCCATGCTCTATCCCCTAAGTACGTTTTCGGAGGGAAGTTAGTGCGATCGTCCCACGATAAAATCCTACAGCGCCTAGATTACTGCTGCTGCTCGACGGAACGTAAAATTTTTGCATTTGCCTTAGATATCTATAGGTACTAGGTAGGCAGGTAGGTATGAATTCGCTATCCAGATGATCGGCTGTTGCTATCTGGCCAGATCATTTGTATAAGTCAGTATGCCATGAACAACATCAGCCTGCACGTTTATCCTCTCTCATGACTCGAGAGACAATTAATTAGATTATTAGCTTGTAGGCTACTCTCGCGAAAAATCAGCCGCTCCCGCTAGCTTACTATCCCTAGTTGGCGGTTCAGCTTTATATCACGTGACTAATACGTGATAGGCTGCACGGATTGGTAGAATAAGCAAAAATATGAGACAAATGAATTATCATCACGTGACAAGCCGCGATGAGCTGGATGAGTCGATTTTCGGCCTTTTCGCCCTTCCCAATGTCTCAGATGTTTCGAGTGTTTCAAACGTTTCGTCGAGGGACTAACGATGCAACCACATTTGAAACGCTCTTTCTTAGCTTCAACTCCTTGACGTCTGAGGTCCACCTTTGGTTTTTCGTACCTATATTCATCTCATTATTCTTCTTGTAGCTACGTATGATACATCTCTCAAAGACAAAGACGTGTCTTGCTGGACAAGTACCAACATAATACTTTCGATTCGAAGATTTTACTAGTAATTGTAACGCATCGCCATGGATGAGTTGCTTCAGGCCCGCGGAGGCTTTAATCTGGATGCCAGTTCCATATTCCTTCTTTCAGTAACCATTCTTGCCTTCCTAATACCTGTGGTGGTGATCTTGCCCCCAGTCGGGCTTCAAAAAGCCGATGCGCTAATCCAGACGCATACGAAGGCTGGAGTTGATGGTTCGAAGAGTAACCTAAAGAAGCAGTTATCGGCTGAACACTCACCACAAAGCAATGAGCCACCCAAAGTTCAGAGCTTGGTCATCTACCCAGTCAAGTCATGCAAAGGCATTGAACTGACGAGGAGTAAAGTCCTCCCGTCAGGGCTCCAATTCGATCGTCTCTTCACCTTCGCGCAGCTCAAGAGTCCTTTTCCAGTGGCTGTGGACTCGACAGATGAGGAGAAATCACAGCACAAATGGGAATTCATCACGCAAAGGCAGTTCGCTAGGCTCGCTAATGTCACTGTCGACCTGTGGTTGCCGGATGAGATGAAACTCCGGAAGCAGTCGATGAAATCAAATGAGGCGTTTGTAGTCATACGATTTCCTTGGAAGGAGGATGGCTGGCGTGGCCTCTATTCGACGATTACAGCAAAGCTTCAGAGAGGGCGTGCAGCTGAGCCGGAAATAGAGATCTTGCTTCCGGTGGACTTTCCATCAGAGGCAGAGATCAAGGAGAACGGCTATACGTTTGAAAACGTCAAGATATGGAAAGAAACCGTTAACGCCCTTAATATGGAAAGGGAGTTGCCCTCAGAGCTGCGACGGTACTTGGGTGTCAGCAACAAACTTGGCATATTTAGAATCGACCCCGACCAGCTGCGTGAGGTTTACCGATGTGCCCCAACCAAGGACGAGGCTGGATATCAGCCTGTAACCGGATTTCAGGATGCCGTATGTTCCTCGTTGCTCTATATTTTGTCTCTAATAAACTAACACGAAATTTAGTACCCCATTCACCTCCTGACACTAAACAGCGTACAAAAGTTCAGCGAAGAAGTTCCCAAAGATGATAACTTAAAGGAGCTAGACGTACTCCGATTCCGACCTAACATCATCCGTAAGTCAATACCCTCTAACTTTCTCCCTCCATCTAACACTATTCGCAGTTTCCGGCGCCGAAGCCTATGATGAGGAGACGTGGAAACAAGTCCGGTTTAAGCCGGGAAGTTCAGGTCTGTACAACGACGCCTCATTCCACGTTTCATGCAGGACAGTCAGGTCAGTACCCCCCTCTATTTCCCCCCATTACTGCCTTCTTACCCACTTCCCCATCCCAAACTCCGAGACACACCTCAACATCCCCTTCTCCCAATATGGGGAGAACTACCACCTACCTGATTGATCACAATCCGTATTCTAGGACTTCTAAAGATACATGGTCAACTAACTCCACAATCAGATGCAAGATGCCCAACGTCGACCCCGACACCGGCATCCGGCACCCGAGCGAGCCGGACAAGTCCCTCAGGGCGAAGCGGGCCGTCGACGAGGGCGCCCCGCTCAACGGTTGCCTAGGCATGCAGCTGACGCCCCTGTACGACGCCAGCCTGGGCGACGACCGCGAGTCCTGGATCGCCGTCGGCATGAACGTCGACGTCGAGGAGCGGGGCAACCATGTATATATCAAGCAGTAAACAGAATTCCTGCTTTTTTTATTGTACTATTAATATAAAGCATCTAGAAGAAACATCTTTAATCATGAGACGTGGTAAGAGTAGAGGTGGTCAGGTGGTATCCAAGAACTTCACGGCGCATAAGAGAAATAAACTAGGCGGCAGATATATACATACTGTATCACCTACATAGAACCTTGAATAAGACGCATTGGATGAAATGACGAATATCACAGTGTACTCACTCATACATGCTTTCGTGCGAATAGGAAAAAGTAAACTGAGACATTCATCGGCACTGAAATTTGTCATTACTCCGGGTTAAAGCGCCCACCGGCTTAAACGAGAAAAACAAACACAACAATTAAAAAAAACCTGCTCGAAAAGACATTTCATAATGGCATAGCCTATCCGCCGCCCATCAATTGGTATACCATTCGTTCGTTCGTTCGTCTCATGTGCAGTCCATCCATCCATTCAATCCCGTCCCTCCAACCCTCAATCCAACCATCGTGGAACCGTAACGAGTAATGCTCTACGGTCGGTCATGCAGTCGTCATTGGGGAAAAAGATGGAAGGCTGCAATTATCCCTCATGTCTCATCCCTCATATTTTTTCTTGCTCTCTTTTTTCCCCCCAAGGCACCCCCCTCCTTCTCATATTGGGTCATAAGCACGCGCGCACGCTAGTCATAGCCACTTACGCATTACATACATACGTTAAACCGCGCAGTTAACCCGACAAAGGCAATCCGCCCGCCCCCACGCCTCTGCGCCGCTCCACCCGCACCCGCATCCGTTTTCCCTACCTTCCGGGAGAGGTAGGTTGGATGGATTATATGTATAAGGTAGATATAGGTAGGTGCCTGATGATCATTTGAAGTCCGCTGCAGTCAGAGCCTGCACCATACTTGTGCCCTCGCTGAAGCGGGTGCGGAAGATGCGGTTGGCGTTTTGGAACATGCCGTCCTTGAGGGAGACGACAATGAATTGGGAACCCTTGAAGCGCGTCTTGATGAGGCGGCCGATATTTTGCGTATGCGACAGGTCGAGCGCCGCGTCAACTTCGTCCAGGATGTACATGGGCGCTGGCTTGAACTGGAGCAGCGCCATGATGAGAGAGAGCGCCACTAGCGACCTATTAATTGTCAGAATTAGTAACCGCGATAGCCACAGAAAAGGAGGTAGTAAGATTAGCTGTTAGAAGAGGGAATGCTTACCGTTGGCCACCGCTTAGTTCTGTCAAGCTCTGCTTCCACACCTTGCCTAGACAAACCTTGACCTCTAGGCCCTCATTGATAGTCTTGCCCTCGGGCGGATCCAACTTCGCGAAACTGCCGCCGGGCAATAACTCCGAAAAGATCTGGCCGAAGTCGCCGTTGACCTTCTCCCAGGTCTGCAGGAGAGCCTTCTTCTTGTAGTCGTCAAGGCTGATGATGGTCTCCTCGATCTTGCGCTTGTCGCGGATGACCGTCTTCATCATGTGCTTAAGCGACACCTCCTTCTTCTCGACACTATCGATCATGTTCATGACCTTGGGATTGATCTTCTTCTTCATGCCCTGGAACCGGTCCGTGAGGGTCTTTAGCGTCGCCTTGCATTCCGCAATATTCTGGCCCTTGAAATCATATGGTGTTCCTGTACGGCCGAAGTTGTCTTTCTCTTCCGCAATCCAATCGAACTCTTTTTCCATGTTCGCCACGGTTTGAACCGCGTGTTGTTGCTCCTTATGGAATTTGTCAACCGTGTGGCCAAGCTTTTGCTTTTCGAGACCTTCTTCAGTGATTCGGTTGTTCTTTGACCTAATAGCCTCTTCAAGTGCATGTAATTCGTCGTCAAAACCTGTTAATTTGGCCCTTTCATCGTCGAGTTCTGCTTGAGCTAGGTCGTGGGTTTCTTGTAACGCAGATTGTTTCTTAACAAGATCCTCAAGTTCCTGCTGTTGTGATTTTATGGCTAGTTCAACCTCTTGTAACTGTTCTCTCGCTGCAGCAAGATCACCGGAGACTTGTTCAGAGTCTAGCTGGGCACTTTGAACCTCCTTCTGTAAAGACTTGACAGCGGTCGAATTCTTAGTCAACGTTGCCCGTAGCTTATCAAGAGATGACTGAAGTTCCACAAGTTTCGAATCCTTGTTGTTCTCAAAATCTTTCATGTCCTTCTCTATC
Organism: Annulohypoxylon moriforme; assembly: GCA_022695765.1. Lineage (NCBI taxonomy): Eukaryota > Fungi > Ascomycota > Sordariomycetes > Xylariales > Hypoxylaceae > Annulohypoxylon > Annulohypoxylon moriforme. The sequence continues at coordinate 458,033 of MU403092.1, read as the reverse complement.
CTCTTGACATCGGCGCTGGCTTCGGCTTGTCTCTTTTTAGCTTCGGCACTATCATTCTTGAGTTGTGTGATCGTCTCCTTCATATTCTCGACTTCTTGGATAATTGACGATGAAGAATTGCCGCTAATCTGTTCCTCGGCGAGTTTGATTTCATGGGCTTTGAGATCAAGGTCCTGCTTAATTTTACGGGCCTGGTCGAGCTTTGATTTCTCTTGAGAGATCTTAGCTTGGAGATCGCGTAAAGAGCCCTCGGCTTCCCTGAGTTGGTGGTTGATCTCGTTTAGCTTCTGCAGAGTGACCAATACGCCACTGGAGTTGGGTGCACTTCCACCTGATAATGTACCTGAAGGATCATATGTGTCGCCTTCTAAGGTGATGCTCCTCGTCCGTACATTCGGATCGAAAGTTACTCTCTTTGCGACTTCGCTATCTTGACAAATTAAAGTGTTTCCGAAGACGTATTCCATCGCTACTGATACTTCGTCGTCGTAGCCTACAAGTGACAAGGCTAGGTCCACCTTCCCTGGTGCGATATTTTTGGCCGTGGCAATGGTTTGCGCCGAGGTTTTAAATGTCGTGATTTTGTTAAGAGGGATGATGGTGACTCTCTTGCGTAGCTTTCCGTTCTGTAATAATTGTGTGCCTGTAACTTGGCTGTCTACAACAACATTGTAAAGACGGCCTCCAGCACATATCTCCAAAGCAGTACCGGCTCTGATGTGTTCCTTATCGAGAGTAAATAGCTGTGCAAGTAGTCCCTTGACCTTCGAACGATCGAAATTGGGGGTTGGATCGGCATAGTTGAAATCGATGTTGGCAACCTTGCGCTTCAAAGCATCTGCCTCTTGGCGCAAGCTTCTTATGGTTTGCTGTAAAGATGATTCTTGTTTATACATCTCTTCCTCTTGCCCCGGTTCAAAACCGAGCTTCGCAAGGTGGGCCTGTAGCTTCTGCGATTGGGCTTTGAGGCCCTCCAAATCTTTTAGCAGGCCTGCGTTTTGCTCCTTAGCCTTCTTCGCTCGAGGTTCTTCTTCCTTGATTCGCTTTTCAAGATGAGCGATTTTGATCTTAGCCTGCTCTTGTTCAGTAGCCGCAGCCGCTACTCGGTTTCTTGCATCTTGCAACTGGCCCTGGTAACCGCTCTCTTGACCTTCTTTGGATGCAACACCTGTCTGCAATGTCTGAAGTAATTCCTCTTTTGACTCTGCTTCGAGGCTTTGCTTTTCGTTCTCCTCTCTTGCTGCGTCGTACTTGGTCTTGATTTGGTCATAGGCTTTTGTCTTCTCTTTCAATGTTGCCTCTAATTCAGCAACACTCTTCTGGACCGCAGTCTTCTTTTCCTCCTCCTCAGACTTGCTAGACTTCTTTAGGTCCATCACAGTGGCTAATCGAACTAGTTCGTTAGAATGCTTTTTGACATCATCCTCCAACGCCTGAGCTTTTCCTCCTTTTCTGAGCTCCTTATCCCTTTGTTCTTTCACTCTCTTGACATCTTCTTCGAGATGGGATATTTCGCTCTTGAGCCTAACAGCGGAGTCCTCGAGGTCCTTTTGTCGCTGTTTCTTATTTTCCAGATCTGAGGCAGACTGTTGTAGTCTCTCTTGGTACTTGACGTAATCATGTGCGACTACTACTCTTGTCAAGCGCTCTAGGTCGTTTTGCGTTTGTTGAAAATCTAGGAAGGCTCTCTTCTCTGTCCGTAATTTCTCAAGCTTAGGTTCGATTTCGTCGCGAAGAAGTTCGGTGATCTCCTGTAACTTCATTTCCTTCTTAGCCATGGTCTTTAAGGCCTTGTCCCTTCTGTCCTCAAACATCCTGGTACCGGCTGCTTCCTCGATCATGGCTAAAATCTCGACCGCCTTCATATTTAGGACCTTTGTGATTCGACCTTGCATGATAAGGAAGTTAGGATTGTTGATATTCAGTTGAACAGACTGAAAGAGATTCTGAACGGTTTGCTGTTGTGCTCGATGTCCGTTGATTAGGTATTTAGAAGTCCCTCCCAGGACGATCTGTCTGGTGACGCTGATTGTGGCATATTCTTCGAATCCGATTGGAGATTTCTGCTTGTCTCTGTTGTCAAATACGATAGTAACGCTTGCTTTCGTCACGCCTGCTTGGCCGCGCTTGTAGATAAGATCCTATTTTCGATGGTTAGAGCCTATCTCAAATCGTATGCTGGTATAGTTTTGGCAGCCATACCTGTAAGTTTTGGGCTCGAACGGTGGACATATTCGTGATACCTAAAACGAAGCAAATGGAATCTAGAATGTTGGACTTTCCACTACCGTTAAGACCGGTAATGGAGTTAAAGCTCTCATCCCTATGCGACATCAGTTTCCAGTATGCGACGCAAAACAAGCAGTTTTATTTACTGACCATCCCGAAATGACCGTTCTAACGGCGTACGATTTGAAGCCCTTTTCAATAAGTCAGTAGGAGTGATTCTCGTATTATCTCGTAGTACACGTACGTCTATAATCACCTCCGTAACCCTCATGTTGGCGACTGCGATTTGATTCGCATACAAAGATTGATGATGTTTCTATTAACTCATAACATCTAATAGCTTGTTGCCGCTTTTGAAATGCTATTTAAAATCCGGTTGCCGACGCGATTGAGATCAACAAAAACAAACTAGTGATACAAGCTTTCATTGGTTATTGCATAACTAAAGTGGGTCATATAGCCCCGCGAAGCTTCAATGGTGCTCATGAGGGTGCCGATAAGGGCTATGTGAATGCACAGACCACATGTATAGCGGCAGAGCGGGAGGGTACGGCAGAATAATAGTGCCCCACCGCCCCACCGCCCGTCCCTCCAAGATTTCCCTATATGTAAATCTTCTCAGCTCTGATTTTAAAATTCTTTTCTTTTCTTCTTCAGCTCTCTTTGGTAAGCCAACACCACACCCATACTTTCGATGACACCCTGCTAATTCTCGTGATAGCCTTTTGGCTTAGATCAAGTGTAGTATCTGTTCTTTTCAGTTTAATCTCTGAAAGAATCCTACTTGGATTCAATCGTGATTATTCTAATTTTTGTACCTTGGTGGCGCATCCTCTGGGCTTGCCCATGATCGCCTCCACCGTGTCCCTGGTATTACACTGCCTCCAGGAGACGCGAACTTCTTTTTCATTGCTATCTCTGGCTTGCCCAGGGTTGTAAGGAAGGGTTGTGGGAACTGTCTGCGCTGGGTAATTTCTAATTCCACAATGGCTTTATGGTGGGAGGTATCTACCAAGTACCCAGATACCTGTTTTGTTTGCCAGCTTAGGTGCACGCCCAAGGTCTGTATACAATTGTGTCTTAGTGTAGCTTGAAAGTCCCAATAGAGAGCTTTACTGTCTTACCATTGCTACTGGCTTCAAATTTGGAAAATATTCGCGAATGTACCTAGATTTGGCGTCGAGATGCCAATGACTTCAGTATGTCATTGGCCTCTAAGCTAACACCAGGTACTTAGGTACATCACTGGCTGATGTGGTTGGCATGAGCCCCAAATTTTAGATAGCCAGGAGGGATCCGTGGGCAAGGTTCCAACTGTTCCCGTAACATTCTAAAGTGCGACTCGCTGGAATCCACACGCGACTCCCGAACTCCGATATCTACCAATCTACCAATCTACCAAGTGCTTAGTTCTAAGTTGTCCACAGCAGAGTCGATTCCCTACTGGACGTCATTTTGATCCATCCTGGCCACAATCCGATTTCTTTTTAAACCAGTCCCCGATCAGACCTTGTATCTTCATCTATGACTTCCGTCGAAATATAATAGATTTTAGGTGGAAAGTATTACATGCATAGCTCACGGTACGAGAAATGGCAGACGAACAAGTGTCACTCACTTCCCTTATCCTAATAATCGTCCTCGGCGGGCTCATCATTCGTTATCTATTCTTCTCTTCTGCCTCTCAACCTCCGCGACCGACACGAGATGCCCAGTCGGCCTCCCGCGCAAGAGAGGCTGCGGTAGAGCGGATACAACAAATGTTCCCGCAGGTCGACCGGAGGACTATCTTATGGGATCTGCACCGTAACGGGGGGAACATTGCAGCGACCACGGAAAGGATATTGTCCGGAAGGCTAGAAACAGTAAGTACTCCCTAATTCTTTTCCCCTCATGTCATGTCATGCCACTGCCCCTGCGCAAGTACCTGTCTTAGCGTACGTGCGATGCTAATTCCGTAATTCTCTCAGCCGCCTGTCACATTCCAACCGCCACCTCCCCCAACCTCCCCGACGCCCTCGTCGACAGCGCAAACACAAGCCTTCAAAGCACCACCCAAGCCTGCCGAACCAGACTTAATTACCAGGTATAGGTTACAAGATAAAGTCTCCACGGACAACGAGGCCGATTCCGCAACGAAATCAAAGCCATGGAGCTCCAATCGGGACGAGAGACAAGCGTCGTTACAACGGAGACGAGACGAGATGATTTTAGCAGCGAGGAAGAAAATGGAAGCTAAAATCGCGGCCGAAAAGGCAGCCGGAAAAACACAATAATGAACAAAGACTTAGGACTACGGCATTGGTTTGACGACATAGGTCGGGGTTGGAAGGAAGTTAATTGTACATTTGGAGCGCTACCGTCGATCGGACGATGTTTGGTATATCCAAATTGAAGTACATGCGTGGCGTACTCTGGGTCTGAAACAGGTTCCGTAGATTCGGAATCAAAGCGAACATATACATCCATATTCGGAGTTCCGCCATCAATCAAGTGCCCTCTATGTCATCGTACAGAAATGTTGCAGAATATTATAGATGTCTTCATTAAATCATTGTCTAACCATACCCGTATCCTTCCGTGTTTCTAATGCGTTCTATATCTATTCCCATATGTATACGTATGCCAGGCCGACCCCGGCAGGAAATGCAAATGCCCGTTATGTCATGATTCATTTACGTCTCTGTTCGATTAAAAGTAGACCTTGCCCAATGCCATCTTGGACTCCGCCGGCAACGCTCTCTATAGTCCAAGCAATGAGGTCGGATAGCAGTTTACCAAGTCTGCCATCGCTTATAGCGCCAACTAGAGCATTTGATGTCAGTAATTGCAATCCACAGGAATCCTCAATAGCGAGGTCTAGGTTCGGTGCCTGGTTGGCGAATGCGCAGCTCTCAAAACAGGACCGGAGTATACTCACTCTTCTCACTAAGTGCACCACTCTGCTTCCTGACGGCGGTAGCAAAGACAAAGCTACTGGAGACGATATGTTGCGAAATGTTGTATTGCCGCTCATAATGCGCTCCGGTACGGATGACAGCTGACAGAAAAGAGAGAAGTAGGTAGGCGAAAAGCACAAGACTCGACACGAAGCCTTGCACAGTAGAGTGCAAGAATGTCTTTGCTCTATCAGATGGAAGCCACTTGGGTCCTGCTTCGATCCGCCTATCCGTTTCAACTTGCTGGAATGAGGTCGGTAGCGCTCGTCGAATAACACTAGCTTCATAGTCGTCCATATCGTCCGGGAGGGCCTTCAGCATGTACGCTACACCGTCGATATACGACTTTCTTGCGAAAGCCAAATCAATTGTTTCATGGGCGGCAGAGTGCTGTAAGTAAGAGCCTGAATTCTATAGTTAAACAACATGTTCATAATTTGAAGAGATAGACATTAAAACGAATCAAAGTCATACCTTGGGCGGCATAATTCCACTTCACTCCAGAACTGACATTTGGACTATTGTTATCGCAACTCGACGGCTTTTTTTGGTCTACTTCGAGTCCACTACTAGTGACGCCGGTGGCTGGTTCTGGGCACGTCTGCAACTCAACGACTGAGTCCTCCCCACTCCTCGCAATCATTACCTGTTCCATATCTTTTTGAGGTGTTAAAGAAGGGCGCCGAAAAGATAAAATAGATAGACTTGTAGATCGCCGGAGGGATCGGAGGGCCGGTAATCGAGATTGGACTGAAGTTGGCAACATGTTGAATACCACGATAGACATATCTTGTTCCATTATGATGTCTATTATTTTCTCCTTCATCCCCTCACTCCTAATTTTTTTTTCTTTTGGGGTATTGGCAATGCTGAATATGCAAGTCAAATCTCAGGTCATTATGTCAATATGTAACGCGAAGAAAAAAAAGTTCCGAAATTGTTAAACAGAGACAACCTTGGAAGTTCAGCTCGGGTTAGAAGAAAGTTCAAATCCAGAGTTTATACTCAAGGCAGTTAAGATTTGAAACGTCCAATTACATAACGTACGCCCATGTCCACGGTAAGAGTATATTACCTTTACATAGGTACATACGTGTATGTAATTGAGAAAGGGGACCCCTTAGTTGAAATAAAATATCAGCAGTCGAAGCCGCATAGCCATCCGTGGATATATTCGAAGCACGAGGTCCCGCTGGTCCACTTAAAAAGAGGCTTTTGTTTGAAGCAGATAAGCGGTTTTCACATGCAACCCAACTAGTACCAATTATGTGCCCGCCAATGATATATGCAGCATATGTACTAAATACTTACGCATCCTACTTTGCAGATACGATATCTTTACTTACCTAGTATAATATGGTATGCATGTACTAGGCTAAGGAATTTTCTTGAGATACTTAGTAACTTATGTACTACGCAGAAACCTTGGAACTTTTCGATTGACCTTTCAGAGCTCATTATGGTGCGTCGTATGTACCCAAATTGGGGGGCAAAACACGGACGCTATTATGTGTGCCTAGGAGGGTTAGGTCCTTGTGATTCGGATTCCAATACCCACTTTTTGAAGTTAAGGTTCTTCAACTGAACTGGCAGACTAAACAACAAATGCTTTAATCGATGTACTTGGATACCGTACTTGGATGCCATACTCTTTGAGTACTTATATGAAATATCGAATAGACAAAGTATCGCGGATATAGATGAAGGGATTATGCCAGGTAAAAGCCAGTTAATAGATGAAATGCCTTGATATACAGGTACATACCAAAGTATTGATTTTCATTACAATCATGAGTACTCTGTAAAATCTATTTACTATGTATATATTTTTCAATTAAACTTATTGATATCAAAGCACATTAATAGGTACTTAGCATTTCTATATAAAATTAAATATGATGAACGAATAAATTGCATAATTAACCATTCAAGTCCATATGACTGATACACAGATTGAGGTATTATCAACGTGGAATACAACGCTGAAGATATAAAATGGGGAGAAACAAACTTATTCCGGTTCCGATTTAAAGTGGCTCCACATTCAACGGACCGGACCAAGACCCTGGTCAAAAGTTTCTACTAGTAAAAAAGAAAAAAAAATTCGAATAGAGGAATTTCAATTCGCCTCGACATTCGCGCCTTAAATTTTCACTTATAAGGTCGTGCGCATATGAGAGGATCTCTACATTTCTACTTCCCATTTCTATTATTGTAAACTTTGGGAGTAAAATATTTTCCATACTCGCAATGTTCAAGTCTTCCTTGCGGCATGCCCGCATAGGCAATCTAGCCCGCCGCCAACTCTCGGGTGTGGCCCCGCGGCAGATTCTATCTCGACCCCTCGCAGCATCGTGTCAAAGATTGTCCCAGATACAAGTTCAATCACCTTCCTTCAGACAGGTCGCCATTCGATTATATTCTCAAGAGGCCGTCGCGCATCCCAACACAGATGTTGCGGACTCGCCAGCCGGAATTTACGATGTGACCCGGTTTGAAGATCTAGCAAAGCTAGGTGTTGACGAACGAATTGTACGAGCTATTACACAAGACATGGGATATGACACAATGACTGATGTCCAATCTCTGACGATCAACCCTGCACTCAAGGGTGTTGATTTGTATGCAAACTGTCGTGATTTACTTTCTTTTTGACCCCTCGCTAACTTTTCACAGGGTCGCGCAAGCGAAGACTGGAACCGGCAAGACCCTGGGCTTTCTAGTTCCTCTTTTCCAACGCCTCATACAAGCTGAACCTAGCCTTGCCCATCCTTCTGCCCGTCGATCTGCTTCCTCAGAAGATATCCGTGGCATCATTATGTCCCCAACACGTGAACTTGCTGAGCAAATTGGTGTCGAGGCACAGAAACTAGCCAAACACACTGGAATTGTAATTCAAACGGCTGTCGGTGGAACAAGGAAGAGAGAAGCTCTCTGGAAGATGCGCCACGAGGGCTGCCATGTCCTTGTCGCCACCCCGGGTAGACTTCAGGATATTCTTGAAGACCCTGACTCTGGCGTAAAGGCACCAAAATGCCAGGCTGTTGTATTGGATGAGGCTGACCGTATGCTCGATGTTGGTTTCGCCGACGACATTCGCAATATCCTAGATCTCCTCCCACCTATCCACAAGGTCGACCGTCAAACTCTCCTGTATTCCGCCACCATTCCTCGAGATGTCGTCCATCTAGCCAAGAACATGGTGAAGACGGATAACTTCGAATTTGTTCAAACAATCAGCCCCGATGAAACGCCAACTCATGAGCGTGTCCCGCAACACCTCGTTGAAGTGAACGGCTTCGAAAATTGGTTCCCAACCGTCATGGAAATCGCTGAGCGAGCGCAGCAGAAGTCCAGGGAAGATCCCAGTGCCCTTCCGTTCAAGGCAATTGTCTTCTTCTCGAACACATCCACTGTCGCGTTCGCGAATCGAGTCTTCAGAGGAACCTCAATGGCTGGCAGAGGCTCTGGCTCTATCGGGATTTACGACATCCACTCAAAACTTACCCAGCACCAACGCACAAGGAATGCCGATGCCTTCCGAGCTGCTACGACCGGCATCCTAGTTTCGTCAGACGTCACTGCCAGAGGAATGGATTTCCCCAATGTGTCGCACGTCATCCAGATCGGTCTTCCCCCAGACAGAGACCAATACATTCACCGAGTCGGACGCACAGGTCGTGCTGGAAAGCCTGGTGAGGGATGGCTCATTCTAGCCAAGGATGAGATTCAAGAAGCGCGAAATCGCCTTCCTGGTCTACCTATTAAGCCTAATAGGGATCTCCTGGCTCCAAAGCACGTAGTTGGCGAGGGTGAGCCGCCTGCCGAAGTAGCAAGCTTCTTCAAGGAAGTCAGTAATGCATATGAAAGGCTCCCAAAGCAGTTGTTTAGGGAGACGTATCACTCCTACTTAGGCCAGAAAATGGGACGATATCTGCAACCCGGCGCCATAGTTAATCTACTCAACAAATGGTGCATGAAGGGCATGGGTTGGACTGAACAACCTGCATTGTCACAAAGAACGGCTATGAACCGCGGGCTCGGTGGTATTCCCGGAATCAGAATTGGGTATGATGAGCCAGATGGAGATGAAGACTTTGGCGGTCGATCGGGTGGCTTCGGCGGTCGATCAGGAGGCTTTGGTGGTAGATCCGGCGGCGGCTTCGGTAACCGATCCGGTGGGTTTGGCGGTCGATCCGGCGGCTTCGGCGACCGATCCGGTGGGTTTGGCGATCGGTCCGGTGGGTTTGGTGGTCGATCAGGAGGAGGCTTCGGTGATCGGTCTGGTGGCTTCGGTCAAGGCGGCCGGTCTGGAGGGTTCGGTGGTCGCGACGGCGGCCGCGGTGGTGGCGGACGAGGTGGCGGACGAGGTGGTGGCGGTTTCGGCAGCCGTTTCGGTTCCCGCAATGACAATGGCCCGAGAAGGGAGGCGTCATTCTAAGGGTGCCCGGTGCCTCTTCATCGCGAAAAAGGGTCTGGATCCCGCAGATTCGACATCTTGTTTTAATTCCTAATGTACCATCTCACTTCGGAAGCACCCTTCCCCAGCTTCCTCGTTGTATACGTACCGGGTTTTCCAAGCCCAGGTCCACTCGGCACATATACGATCCTGGAAGACAGATGACACGCAAAGGCATAGAGGTTAGCAGCGCATCAGTCATCAACAGGTTCTCGTACTCGCGAGAGCTCTATCCATACACCATCGGCGTCAAGGTTTCTCGTTGCTTTGGTTTTTCACGAAACGATACAGGGCGTCGGCGGAATCTTATCTCGGAGGGCCAGGATGAATGAAAAGGGGCCGCAACGACCAAAAGGAAATCTCGACTTTTATGTACAATAGGCAGTGTAAGAGGGGCCGCCAACGCGGAATACGAAAAGAAATTAAGAAATGATACGTTTGATGACTTCAAGGAAATAATATGGGCTATGTACTATGTGTGCTTGTGTTGAAATGACTTGCTACTGATATACTGCCTGCTGGTAGTGATAGAATTATATGAACGGTATAAGCCAGTTGCTCAGTACTGATCCAGTTCAATCCAGACTTTCGAACTCGTCAAGTTGGAGAAGACCAAAATAGATATATATGACATTTCGGATATAGGTGGTATCAGTGACATAATCCCTTAACTGCTTTATCAAACGCCTCCCAATGCAAATTTCCTGTTGTAAAGCCTACAAGTCTGCCATCTAACCCCGATGAATCGTCCTTTTCTCCATATTGCGTATTCGGATGGGCACCGATATAATATTTACGCTTGTCCCCGCAAAATTCTATTCGCATCCCACAATAACAACCTCTCATCCCAACCTACGCTTGCAACCCAACCGCCTACGCCAAATAAGCACCAATCGACCCCTGTCACGAATTCTGTGTGCCTGTTCATGATACCAAGTTGGATTCCGGCCTTGACCGGAGACTCTTGCTGTGCCGGCATCGTTGACCCGTCTGTCCATAAACGTACTGTCATGTCATAGCTTCCGCTAATTAAGATGTCGCTTGCGTGTGGACTCCACGATAACCTCCGGACGGCGTAGTCGTGGCCCATCATCACGGATGCCGGTCCCGCCGAAGGATTTCTGATGTCAAATATCCGTATTACCTTGTCTACACCTCCTGTCGCGATCACTGTATGGTTGTACTTATTCCAGTCATGTGTTAGGATCTCTCCTGGAACGGCAGGCGGTGTGGGACCTTGTGGGAGCGGAATGGGGGGCGGGACATGGACTGGAATTTTTGACGTTAGATGGTACTGGGCGGTGACTGGCGTCCGAAGGTCGAATATTCGCAAATGTGAATCGGATGATGCGGCGGAAATGATATTTGGGTTGGAAGGGCAGTAAGATGTACTGTAGGTACAATTCCCAACTGGTAGGGTTTTGATGGACTCTTTTCTCGCCGGCGACCACTATGAATGCTCATTTAGGATTATTGAAGTTGAGGCGAGAATTCGCATTGGGGGTACATACGATTTTGATTGTGCCGTCCCACGAGCTGGAGGCAAAGGTATCCTTGGTGACAGGACTCCACGATACCGAAAACGTTTCTCGCCTATGCTCATGGAAATTGGCCACGGGAAACTCATTGACATTCATGTCATAGAGTTTTATAGATCCATCACCACACGCGACCAGCAGCTGGTTCTCATTGATCTCGGACCAGGCAAGGTCATACTGGGCATCGTTCGTATCGAAGCTGGATGAGGATTTTAGTTTACGTGGAGCTGTATATTCGCAATCGCTTACATCTTCTCGACCTGAACACCCTGGGGCCCCAAGCCCAAGCAAAATACGCGACCATTTCCTACAATGCCATAATTTGCAGCTGATGCGACAGCTATGCGCGAGTCATAATAAGGCGAGTATTTGACGGCATAAGGGTTCCAGCCAGGTGTGCGGAACTCCAGCATCGAAGCCATGTCGCTTGTATATGAAAAATGAAGCGCTGTCCTTCGGACCTCGATCTTAAGCTTGCTGGCGCATTTGAACGTTGGACAGGTTAAAGTCGCTTCATAGAGAATTAACGGCCAAAGTATGACGATGAATTGAATGCTACTTGGTGGGGGCCTCGGCTTTAATGGTACCTAGGTACTTGTGAAGATGTGGGGGACCCGTGGATGTGCAACATCCATGGATGAGCATGGGTATCCTCGGTCCCCAGTAATAAATCGATTTCCGGGAAAGTCTCACCTGATGGGCTTAGTCATGTCAATGGCGCCTTCGAATCTCTGTGTCCTTCAAGGTTCTTCCTTTTGATTTATTTTAACTCATCTAATTATTTAGGCAACCAATCTTCATGGCAGAGTATGAAAGCGCACGCTTTGCGATCCGAACATTTGCGAGACTCTGATCATTGTTATATGTACAGGAAAGGCTGAAGACACCCTAGTCTACGAGGCGTCATACTGTCATATCTCATTTTCTAAGTGCCGCTCTACACGGACCATATCATGGATGCATTTTTGAAAAGAACTAAGCGCAAATCATCCGTGTTAGATGAAGAGCCATCATTATTCATAGATGAGAATGAGCCGACGGATGTGAAATTGGCAATACTCTCGTCACTGCATTCCAATATTAGCCAGGAAGCTTTATTAGAAGCACTCTTGGCACATGACGGCTCTGTCCAGGAAGCTTCTGCTTCGTTAGCTGAGGATCGAACCGTATCGCCTAAGAAACAGACAATCAGCGCCACTATTGGTTGTCAAACATCTCTACGGTTATTTGCATCTAAAAAACCAACAGAAGACCGATCTGTATCGCCTCAAAAAGCGAGGCGACTTTCCAAGAAAGGGACAACTCTTCATTTATATGATCCCGAAGACATATCTGAACATACACCTTGCACTATAATTCATAATTTTCTGCCACCTGATGACGCCAACGCCCTTCTCAAGGAAATGTTAAGCGAATCGGAGTCATTCGAGAAAATTACCTTCAAATTATTTGATAACGTCGTCCAAAGTCCTCATACATCTAGCTTCTATGTTGGAACAGAAGCAGAAATCAACACCCAGAAGCACGATTACTTTTATAACGGGGCTCGATTACAAGACATTCGACGTATCACACCTCAACTTTTGCATGTCAGACCGAAAGTCCAAGAGGCCGTAAATAGAGAAATTCAAACCCGCATTAAGACTCGGTATCCCGGAGGACAGAAGCTCAAGTATCAATCTTCCGATTCTTGGTCGCCAAACTGTGCATTCGTTAATTGTTATGATGGTCCGAGTCAAAACGTCGGTTATCACACCGACCAGCTTACATATCTAGGTCCACGGGCTGTTATAGGCTCGCTCTCACTGGGAGTTGCAAGAGAATTCCGCGTCAGAAGGATTGTGCCGAAAGACGACAACGCTAACCCAGATGACCCTGACGCCGAAGGACAGATTTCTATACACCTCCCTCACAATTCACTTTTAGTAATGCACGCTGAAATGCAGGAAGAGTGGAAACATTGCATCGCCCCAGCTCAAGCAATTGACCCTCATCCTATCGCTGGCAATCGAAGAATTAACGTCACGTATCGCCATTATAAATCAACCTTTCATCCAAGGTACACACCAAGGTGTAAATGCAATATCCCCGCCGTATTGAGAGTCGTTCAGAAGAAAAGGGGGACCCAGGGGAGATATTTTTGGATGTGCTATGGTGGAAATGTGCCTGGCAAGGAGAATTGCTCGTTCTTCCAGTGGGCCGAGTTCGACGACGACGGAAATCCTAAATGGGATAAATCTCGTTATAAAATCACTCGCGGCGATGCACCTCTAAAGCCTTGACATGATATTCTCTTTTGTAAGGAACTATAATCAACCCTTTATCGCTTAAAAAAGAGCTAATTCACAATCTAGAGGGAATCGCAGTTTGAATCGCCTCCTTATGAACCTATAAATGAGTGGAGATGAAGCTTAAAACCAGATATGTGTATGAGATGTTTCCCTCCTGCTACCGGACGTTATTTCGTCAGACCTCAACTTGTCCTTGTTGATCTACCGTCTCCTATGGTTCGACGTAAGGGGGCGGGTTTATGTTGTACCCATCAAATTTTCCCACGTTCAAATCCTTGATATCCACGTCGTCGAAGAGTCTCAGATTGACCGGATTCAACGCCAGGCCGCTCTTGACGAAATTTCGCTTCTCCTCCGACAATGCGTTGAGCTGCTCTTCAGATACCGACTGCGTGTCGTTGTTCACTGCTATCCCGCAAACCTTGCAAAAGGATTTTCCAAATAGTCGAGTGTTGAATAGGTAGACTGTAAGGTTTTCCTTACCTTCTATGACGACCTGCTCTTTCTTAGAATAGATCCATACGCACCCATGCTATGAGTACAGAGGTTAGTGTCAATTTCCTAGACAACTTTGGCAGTGCAGATACTTACCCGATTGCATATGCTACAGTTGCATTCCACTATGCTGTCAGAGAAAGATTTGTCAAGTGGCTTTGATTTCAATGCCACTTTGACAGCCCCACAATGACAGCTGCCGGTGTATATCTTTCCTCCCTCTATGGCAGCCGTCGGCTCTGGGCCTGTGTACTGAGGTCTTTTATAAGGCGCCCTGAATGATTTACCATCGATACTACAAGCGAATATTTATCAATTCATATTCCTCAAGGAAGTGAGGGAGAAAGAGGGGTCACTCACTGGTTCCTTTCGATCGTCCATACGTCTACGCCTTGACCGTATTGAAAAGATCGGACCTGAGAGTGTATGAGTTATTTGCCCACCTGCCGCCTTGTCGATCATAAAAAGAAAATGCAGTCGCCTACATTGAACCCAGTTATCGGTTCCTTCACCTCACCCGGCTTCGGGGGTTCGAGATACCCAATGCCTACGAGCTGAACTCCGCAATTGGGGCAGAACTAGTTTCCCCTCACGTCAGCACTACTAAACAAGGCAACATAACCCGCCAAGACATGCTTACCTTATGGTTAAAGGTCTTCTCGCCAAAGGTGTAATTTGTCAAGGTGTCGACATTACCTTTGACAAAGCGAAAGTTCCCAGGCTTAGGCATAACCCATAAGACACCTTTCCTATGACATGAGCTACAGTTACACTCGGTCGGCTTGAAGTTCTCCGGAAGGTCGAGTTCATAGATGTACTCGCCGCAGTGGCAGCTACCGCGGAACGTCTTCAATGCTTCAGCCATTGTATCGAGAGTTCGAGCAAGTTGTGAATAACGAATATGAGAAATTGGATATTGCTATGGATGAGAAGCCTTTATACGTCTAGGGCTTGGTGGAGGGGCCTATACAAAGCTGCACCAATGGGTTCGACCCAGTGCGTTTCCGGATGTTGGTTTATATGCACGTCAAGCGAGAAAGTACTCACCAGGGAGTATTGCTTTTCAAAAGTTGCATACAGTCGGTGGCGGCGAATAACTGAACACCGAAGGAACGTATCAAGATCCTTCAATTCAACCGCCCTAAGCGTTCACAGCAGAGTTTTCATTGGAACTTTTACGACAAGCTCGGACGGAGTTTTCCTGTCATACATGATACTACATGGATTTTCCCCAGAATATCAAAAGCGGGATAGCTTTTTCCGGTAGACATGCATTGGTAGGTCCATTCCAAGACTCACTTAATGCTACCTTTCGTAGTATTCGCGTCGTCGTCTCTTGAGCGCGAACCGACCTCATCGCGTTATCAGGTGACTAACTGACTAATTGACTGACCGAATGACTCATTTACTATGAAGATGGCGCCATAAAGTCGGAATGAGTGCATATCCTGATGGATGCTGCATACAACATAACTATGTAGGTAGGTAGGGGATAACCAATGCAGACATGCCTCGGCACTTTGTATAGGTGTTCTTAGTCAGCCCGAGACACTTCCCCTATTCCGACAGATAGGCCAGTGGGTAGAAGGTAGGTACCTATATATTCCCCGAAGGAAATCGGCGAATGTCGAAGGAACGCGTTCTTAATAGGGATGGAGTTGTCTCTCTATTGTGGGGTTTCCAGAATTGATTCGTGACAGCGAAGAATTATCCGTTAAAAGGATAACTTCGAGGGGATTATTGCTGGCCAAACAAATTGGATATAAACGAAAGACCTGACGCATGAGAATTTTAGTTTACTTGTTCGCCAACCCAACCAATTGTTCCCTTCGGAATAGCCTAACTTCTACTTTTTAAGCATAGCGAACCGTCTTCTAATAATGTGGACTAAGGAATCACAATGTGATATTGAACATACATCCAAAAGACAAGAACGATTGGAATTCTACATTCTCGCATTCACAATATGCATGTGTCTTCCCGTTTCAATCTTCTTCATTTCGGAGCGGTCTAAAGGTCATTGGAGAGGACCGATAAGATAAGACGGAAATGGTAGGTGGGGATATCCATGTCCTACCGTTTACTGCCATGAAAAGATCCAGGTTTAGGGCAGTCGACGCTATGTTGCTACCGCAACTATCGGGGGTCCCAGCCACCCCTGCCCCCTATCCAGTGATTCAGTCAGTGGACCTTTACGTACGTGGGTAGCGACGAATACAACGCGATGTTGGCGCCTTATTATCATCTAGCTGTCAACCGCGCTCACATGGATCTAGCCTTGTGAGTTGTACAGTACCTAGACGATCACTTAACCATTTCGATTTGATTTCCCTTCATTTACTTGGAAACTAAACTTCACGTATTTTGCTTTTTTGAATAGGTGACAATGTTGATTTAGCAATCTGATTTTACTTACCACCAAAAAATCTTGCGCGCGCAATTACTCTGCCCTGTTTTTAGGCGGGTTATAGCCGAATACGAACGAATCTTGGAACCACGAACCACAACGAACGGGAGTCCGGCGAAGCGGAGGCACGTTTCGAATCTTAAGACGACCGGTCTTGGGGAACAACAGATCTCGTTAATTCTCTTATATTCGACTAATTATGGCATTTCGTACACAACCGAATTTCCCCATGCCGCCTCCTGAACCCCTGCGCGCCCTCGCGCGCGATATCTTCGCCGCTCCGGCGTCCCGAGACGCATCTCAATCCTCGACTCCCACACCGACTACGATACAATCCTTCACCGGAAAGATCCACGCCCTGGCCTCCCGCACGCACCTCCTTCCCCGCCTGGCCACGGACGTCAGCACGGTACCGGAGGGGTACGGGAGGAGCCCCAACGGACCCGCGCCCGGGGCCGTCGTCGGCATTGTGTTGGGGTCCATCGCGGGCTTCATCCTATTGCTGTGGCTCATCTACTGGTGCGTGAACATGGGGGGCGTGGCGCCGCCCGATATCGAGTCTGGGTCTGTCGGCGCCGGCGGCTCGTCTAGCGTCATGTCGTACCGCTCGCGGCCACACGTGCATCGCCATAGCAATAGGCACACGCATACCAATAGTAGGGAGTACAGTCCGCGCCGTCGCACGAAAGAAACGATTGAGATCTCGCGGCGCGATGTCAGGCGCGAGGTCTCGCCTCCGAGGAGTCCGGGCGTGGATCAGATCGTGGTTATGGAGGAGCATGGGAGGAGCGGGAGTAGTAGGAGTAGTAGATCTAGGTCGAGATCGACGAGCGTGAGTCGGGTTCGCGCGAGGAGGATGTTGGATGAGGATGAGATTGTGGTGGAGGAGGAACACAGCACGCCGCCGAGACGACGGGATAGTAGGAGGAGTTATAGGCGGAGGAGCAGCGAGCGGAGGAGTGGGCAGTATAGGGATGACCATTATCGGTTCTCTGGAGGGGAGGGGTCGAGGGATATGAGTCGTCGGAGAAGTAGTTCGAGGAGGCCGTAATTACTTACCTATTGATGAGACCAGCGGTTATGGTGATGAGGAGATGGCATAATAGGTAACCTAATGAGCAGTGATGAAGTTAGGAGGTTCTTTGACGAGGACGAGGGTATGTAACCAGCTATTCATGGCTACGTTGGGAGGGATCTAGGATATACATGAACATATAGGATTTATTGGAATATCTATGTATTATTTAGCAGACAACATATAGCATGGCGTATGAGGAGAATGAATGTATGCGGCATTGGAAAGGTTAGTTGTAATGAATTTTACATGATGTATGCATCTATACTTATGCATTAATGATCAGATTCCGGAAGCCAACCATCACCTGTTCATTAGTGCAACATGATTAATGCAATAATTACCCAGGAATGTAGTCGTATTATAGTAAATTGCTTAGTCTTAGAGTTCAGCCTCTTTCACTTAGAGGAGCGACTAGGTATAGTCTACGGGGTGTTATCAAGACCAACTACTAAAGTTACTTGTGGTTTCCATTAAATAAGAATGAAACATACCATTTCTATAAATAACCAGAACTAACACTATAGGAAGAAACCGCGAAGAACTTAATATTGTTGTGGTTTCCTCAACTTTATTGGTTTCACATGCCAAGCAGGACCGCGTCCAGACCAATGACATCATGATGTCCTAAGGATTAGGAAAACAAATTGCATTCTTAACTTCACCTCTCTCCCTCTCCCATAACAACAATCCTTCAGCTTATATACACTCTTTTCTGTGTACCAGCAGCTTGTTTAAACTAAAGAAAGATTATAACAATCGTCGAAAAACAAAACGCAAAGATGGATAACCCCGAAGCCCAGATCGAGCATGTCATCCGGTCCCTGACGGTGAAATCCCGACAGGATCAATCTGATGCTCTACAGGAGTATTTCCTACCCGATGCCTACTTTGTTCATCCCTTTTGCCGCGTCCCATCCTTCGGCGATCGCAAAATCCCGTTTACGAACCATATTGTAAACTCTCGCTGGTTTATCTTCTTCATCTACCAATGGTATCGTATCTTAAGCCCGGACATACAGCTTTTAGTTGATTCAACTAGTAAGACCACCTTGTAATCAATCGATTAATTTCATCTATTAACTAGACTCCTTTTAGGCTTCGACAAGAAGACTGGTTTGCTATACTGTTCAATTCGTCAGACATTTACGCTATGGTTCGTGCCGTTCTCGCTATGGCAGGCCAATGTAAAACTGGTCACGGTCCTGGAGCTGCAGCGTAAACCTACCGACCGCAACAATCGACCCATCCTAAAGGGGAGACCTAGTCCCGATAACAACGACCTATCACTCTCCTATCAACCAAACAAGCTTTACTTCATAAAAGGTCAGGAGGATCATTACCAAGTGCAAGACTTCCTCCAGTTCATTGCACCTTGGGGAGCCTCATTGTTATGGATTTTTTGGCAACTGTTTGCAACCTTTGTTTGCGCGGTTGGAGTTCTACTCCTTCGGAAACCAATCGTAGTCCTCAGGGAGCGTGTGCTCGGACTAGACAGCAGAGCTATCAAGAAGGAGTAGGGTGCTTCGAAACTAGTTTCTCGCCTGGTCCCAGACAAGATCAAGGAAATCGAATTCAAACAAGCAAGTGTACGCGCTGCAAAGTCGTGTGGTCGAAAAGTAGGAAACGTGTTGGTTGAGTTTATTCTGTTATCGTATATGGACGACGATAAGACCAATTCGAGAGTTACCATTGCGCATGGGAGCATGACGCCTCGGCAATCCTCGCCCGCAGTAGAACTGGATGGGAAGCAGATAATGGATGTTACCGAAGTGGATGACGACTTCGATGAGAAACATGACCTGTACCTGAGAGCAAATTGTCCATTCTATGACGCTGCCACTGGGGAGTTTGTTTCACGCCCAGTAAGCCCACTCTTAGGTATTTCACCTCGAAGACCCATGCCGTACCGCAGAGCGCCCATTTTCTAGGAAGATGAGGAAGAAGAGGAGGAGGAGGAAGACCTTGAGTTACCCGAAAGCGCCATGGGTATCAGCAGCAATCAATTTGAGTTCGGAACGGATATGGGGGACCTCAAGGTCGAGAAATTGTTTAAATACGACGAGTCATTGGTATGGGACCCAGTTGACGAGGACTCGAACGGCCAGTGTACGACTACAGAACCGGACTCAAATTATCAAGGCCAGGAAAAGGAAGTTACTAAGCCAGCTGAACTCGATACATTTAAGCGGATACCTGATATTGTGATCACGCAGGCCGGAGGTGTTGATCTTGAATAAGTCTCACTGTGGCTTGATGGATTCCTACGGTTGTGACGAGAACGCTTATTGACGAGAGACGTTCCTCCTTTTCTGGTTTTTTTTGGGTGGATTCATACGGGTCATTATTGTTACGCTTGGATTTGCGTGTCTAGTCTCTTACGAATTTTCTTACAAGGGGACTAGAATTAGCAAGAAGAGTACATGGTTCAGCTATTGATGGGTTTTTTCTTTTGGAATGAGCAGATTGTCTTGGATTACCTATTTTATTCTCTCTTGTCTCTTGTGGCGTCGATGCAGGATTTTCGGCCGACACTTGTCGTCTCACAACATTGTCTACTGGTCCCCCGAGGACCGAGGAGAAAGAATTAATCAAAGTTTGTGTATTGGTGAATACCCGTCACGATGAGCTACGAGCATTATATTCTGACAGGATTCTCTGTGGCGTTGGGAGTCAGCTACACAGAAGCCCCTATTTTGTACTATGAACGAAAACCTGATGAATATTCTTATTCGGGGTTTAAATCGTCCATTGCAGTTTCACATGAGCGTCATATACGTCACTAACATTGCACAGAGCCACGCGTACGTAAGATGAGAGGCCCACAGGCACTAGGGAAGTATCTGTGGTATCTGTGGTACTCTCTTATAAAATGGAGGAAACGGAGGAAATGACGAAGGGATTATAGTTGCACATAGGCGAAATAATTATCCTACTACCGTATACTACCCTGTTCTTCCGACTAAGCTAATGCCGATAGACTATGGCGGTACGGAATCCTTGGAAAGAACCCCTCATTAGCCGGCAATCAATTGGCCCCACACAATTTGTTAACTAGGATGTCCGACGTTCATTCTAGGCTTTTCTTATTCCCTCAACCACCCTCGGGATAACTATCTAACTAAAGAAGGCTCATGAGCGGCAGAATGTCTAGGTCGCTAGGTGGCTTGAAATAGTACACGGGAAATGGCCCTTTCTGGGGAAGCCGCCCTTGGTTACCTAGAAGGTGGCAGCTACATACACATACATCCCGTTTCCATGCCGTCCTTATTCGTCGCGATATATCAAATATATCAAACACACCACCTAACATTTCATCTGATCTGACGACACTCGGCACACTCTTTCTGTTACACAATAAGCAAGTTTCGAAGTTTTGACGTTTCGAATATACAGAATTTTGGTCTTGGCCTGGAGTTAGAGCGTCGTAGATTCGTCGATATGTCGGACTATAGGGACTTAAGGATATCCGTCATTGGCGCGGGTGAGTTGACCAAGACAAAACTCAACGTATAACGACTGACGTCGCCTCACTATAGGTATGGGCGGCCTTGCCTGCGCCCTCGCGTTTGCCAAGAAAGGATTTAAGCATGTCGACGTATACGAGACGGCTTCGAACCTGGGGTTCGTTGGCGCCGGTATTCAACTGGCTCCGAATATGGCCCGCGTGTTGGATCGCTGGGGTTGCTGGGACAGCATCTTAGCTGAAGCTACCAACATCAAATCCTCCAGTATCCGCGAAGGATCCTCGAACCGCGAGCTCGTCCACGTCGAGATGCCCGATATCGAGCAAAAGTACGGATATCCCCATTGCACAGGACACCGAGCGTCTCTGGCCGGCGGTTTATACGAGGGATGTAAGAAGGAACCCAACATTACTTTCCATTTCTCGACCTCATTATCCAACGTGAAGTCCTTTGGCCCGGATAAAGTCATATTCACGGTACAGCCACGCCATGGCGAGGCGTATGATGTGGAGACCGACGTCCTTCTCGGCGCAGACGGCATAAAATCCGTCGTGCGAACCGGTATATTGAAGGGTCTGAACATTACGGCCGATGTTGAGGACACGGGGCAGGCTGCGTACCGAATCATGTTGACGCGGGCCGAGATGGAGCATGACCCGGATCTTCTTGAGCTTTTAGATTCCGACTGTGCGCTACGATGGATTGGCGAGAAGCGACATATAGTGGCGTACCCTATCAGCAACAAGACCATCTACAACCTATCGACATGCCAGCCTGATGTTAACTTCGCCGCGGCGACTAACGCTACGTATACGACGCGCGGTAGCAAGCCCGCCATGCTCAAGGTGTATGGTGACTTCCATCCCATTGTCCTCAAGATGCTCAATATGGTGCCCGAGGGCGAAGTATGCGAGTGGAGGTTACGCTCTCACAAGCCTCTCGATAGCTGGATCCTTGGCGGTGTTGCCCTCGTCGGTGATGCTTGCCACCCTACGCTGCCACACCTTAGTCAGGGTGCTGCGATGGCTATTGAAGATGCCGCCGTGCTAGCGGAGGTTGTAAGCTCGGCGCCCGGAGGCGGTGCTGATAAGGAAGCCCTATCTAAAGCACTTAAGGTCTATGAACTTCTGAGAAAGGAGAGAACATCGATACTAGTAGAGTTAGCGGCTGCGTCAGCACGAACGCTACACCTAGGCGACGGCAAGGCGAAAGAGGAACGTGATAGACAGTTCAAGGAGGCTAAGAAGGGAACTCCGATTCCGGATAAGTGGGCCAGTCCCGAGGTGCAGCATATGATCTACTCATATGACTGTGTGGCTGAGGCGCAAGAGAAGTTTGACGAGTTGTACGCTACGCTTAAAGGTGAGACAAATGGGCATACGAACGGCGCAAATGGCTTTACGAATGGACATGCAGAAGGCATTGCTGTATAAGGGATTTTTTGACATGGTTCAACACATTGTACAAGAGACGGATGTGACATTTAGCAAGCATGAAAGCAAGCAAGCTGTAGTAGTAATCACATGAAATTGATTACATGTCGCTGATTAGACGTCGTTGTCGTAGGCTACTACCCAATATGTACCAGAATGCCAGATAGTACAGTTACAAAACAACCTAATGAGTAGACCCACAACGCCCTGCTCCGGTGTTCAAATTCAATATGCATAACGAAGGTGTCCTCAGTGACGGTCGTACTTGTCCGTTCATATGCCGATCGTCGCGTCGCTTATCGGCTCTTGACTCGGTCTCGAGCGTGATACTCAAGATCGCGACAGCAAAACATTACCTCCTCTCCCCCCTTCTCTTCTCTCCTCGTAGGTTATATTACCATATCCCTTTCGTCACCATCACCCTCACGTCAAACGCATGCTGCCTTAAAACAGACACTCCAAACAACAACAGCACGCCAGCGCGCCGCACAGGATGCCCAGACAGCTGTCGCTCCCCGAGGTCTCCCGCTGCTGCGGGTACTGGCCCTGCGGCGGGTAGCCTGGCTGGTAGTAGCCCTGCTGCTGGTACGGCTGGCCCTGAGGCTGCGGGTAGGGGCCCCCCTGGTACGGGTTCTGGTTAGGCGGCTGGTACATCATCATGGGCTGAGGCTGTCCGTAGCCTTGCCCTTGTGGTGGATGGGGCGATCCGTAGGCGGCTGGAGGGACTTGCGGGGCTTGCGAGGGCGCGTAGGCTGGGGGGAGGTCGTCTTTGCCGGACATGGTTGAGGTGGTTAGGTATGTATGTGGGAGATCGGGAGGTGTTGCTGTTTAGGGATGCGGACCGGATCGGTTGCGAGGTTGGTGATTGGTGGTTGGGGGTTAATTTAGTGGCTTTAGTACGGTGTAGTTATGCGGGAGATCAAGATTCACGATGAGATCGATGGAGAACGGGAAAGTGTCGAATTAGATGGATGGATCTTGCGCATCTACTATACTGTGTTGTACTACTAGAGATGTAGGTATAAAGGAGAAAGGAATTGTTTTGACGAAGGCGGGAAAAGATCTGGGTCAAGGCTTTGAGGTAATACAAATAAAGCGCCCTGCGCCCACCCTTTCGGATAGTCGGCTGCGCCGGTTTTGTTGGCGCCGAGGTTTGGCACCGAGAGGACGTGGTTAAGATTTGTGGCGGAGCTTTCTTGGACGCGTGGTGTATCACTGCTTGGCTTATTGACGAAGGTAGGTAGTACGGAATAGTCTTGGCTGGCAAGAATTGGTAGGAATAGTATTAGTTAGTTGGAGATATATTACAAGAAAGGATGATAAGCAGGAGGAATCAAAAGGGACAATTGTTAAATTAGTATCGTCGTGAAGTCTTTGAGACTCATAGGTCAAACAAAGTATGTCGCAAAGTTATTCAGGTACAGGGATCTTGTGCATATGAGGATGTATGTCTTACAGTAATCTTACGCCACAGTCCGAAATGCGCTTGTGGCTGTACTTTATTGTTAACGCCTCATTAATGTGGATGGATAAATTCAGTGTTGATTGGTGGAAGTAAGCCGTGAAGTCCGTACATATATACGGTTTAATTTCTCTCCCTATGAGAGGCTTTGTGAGCTTGCCGTGTCTATTTTCCGGATTCACGAGAATTTTTGAGTCCATTCACCGACTCTGTTATAGATATACTTGGAATTTGATGTTGGTTCAGTACAATAAATCATATCCCTGTTGGTGCATAAAGAGATCCATATAAGTGATCTATGTACCAAAAAGGTAATGAACTTGACTTTACGTGAATACTGATTGGCTTACAGATTTATGCAAGATACGGGGCTATTACGTAGCTGTCAACTTCAATGTACCTAATCCTACAACTTCATCTAACTACGACTTTAATGATACTACCTTTAGAGCTACTATATCTTGAATTTATGATTGGAATGAGTAAAACTTAGTGTCTCTTAGAGATACCAATACCACTTTCTAGACCAAACTAAATCTTGTTCAGAGATATATTTCTTCTGAATAACATTCCAGATGGCTGAACTTCCATTAATATTCCCGTCAGTCGAAAAGGAGAGGCTGGAGCCTCATCTTCCTCGCCCGGTAACAGGAGCTGGGGATGAGATCTCTCCGTCTTCCGATTTGCCGTTTGTCACATTAACATTTGCCACTTCTCTCGATTCGGCTCTGTCCTTTGGACCGGGTATCAGGACAGCCCTCTCAGGGCCTCAATCAAAAGCCATGACGCATTATCTTCGCAGCCGCCACGACGCCATCTGCGTCGGAGTTGGCACGGCTATTGCCGACGATCCGGGATTAAACTCCCGCATCGCTGTAGAGTCTCCAATCTTAGAGACTTCGTCCGCTGCTGCCACCGCGGGCGTTGGCGCGCTCTTAGGGCTAGCTGGAAAGTCTACGGCCGATGATACCCAGCATTCCTTCACCACGTACCATCCGAGGCCAATAATTATAGATCCGAATTTGCGCTGGGACTTCACTTCCGAGAGCAAGGTTATGCACCTGGCCCGAGAGGGAAAGGGTCGAGCCCCATATATCATCACAGCTGTGCCGCAGCCCCCGGAAAGCAAAAGGCAGTTATTGGAAGATCTCGGAGGGAAATTTATAGTCTTAAGTGGACCAGGAAGCCAGAATCCCGATGCGGATTCAAGCAGCCGACGCTTCGATTGGCATGCTATCCTATCTGCTGTGCGAGACGAGGGACTGCGGAGTATTATGATTGAGGGCGGTGGCGAAGTGATAAACTCGCTTCTTTCGCACGGGAATTCACAATTAATTGACTCGGTTATCATAACTATCGCACCAATGTGGCTTGGTCAGGGGAGCGTCTTCGTCTCTCCTTCCCGAAGGACTAGCCCGGACGGTAAACTGAGCGCTGTAGCTCGGCTCACTAACACAACATGGATACCCCTTGGAGACGATGTAGTGCTATGTGGGAAAATCACCCCTCAAGGATAAAATCGTGAGAAGTGAACCAGCCTCTACAATAGCTCAACGCATCTTTATCCACCTACCCGGCAGTTTTTTCTAGGGGTGTTTTATAAGTAAAATGCTCCTCACCGGACCTGGAGTTACTTAGCTAACCAGACCCTAGCTGCTGTGGGTATCAATAGGCTATTGCCTATATTTCGGTGCATGTCTGCCTATCTGGCAGGCATTCTACAGCAGTTACGGGTACCTGCAAGTTGAAGGGACAGGGGACACCATCTTGGCAGTAATGGGCACCTCCAAATGATCGAATCATACCTGACCTGGTGTATCTCATCTGCTTCTAGTATCCTCATTATAGATCTACTTGGCTAGGTATAGCATTGTCAGCCATGATCAAATAGGTAAAGAGAATAGGAATTCAGATGATAGGGAAATTGGGTGAACATGAATTCCATACCGTCATGATCCATTCAAACACTAGCTGTTTGTCGTGGTACCCAGAAGTTGGCGTTTGGCTTTTCCTACCAAATGCCTATTACTCCCTATTACCTGTAACATAAGATTCTTAAGACCTTAATTTGAAAGTCCTCTACATTCAGCGGTGTAGCTCATGCTCTATGCTGTGTCACCATAGACACTACGCACATATACATCAACGGAGAGCAACAAACCCCTAACCAGGTAGGAAGCCAAAAGCCACCACCCCACTAACACAGCAACATTATAATAACCTGGTAACCACTACAAACGCCCCCTAAAGTCACCATGTGAGATGGCGTAGCTGAAACGAAATCACTTACGGTATCCCATATTCCTATAGCCCCGCCTCCAGGCCTCACCACCTAGCACCCTGTCTCGCGGGATATGCTAACGAAACGCCCATAACACTGAAACATATTAAATTAGTATTGCTGTAACGTTTCCCTCTCCGGGCTCTTATAGATTAAACTTATGAGAGGCAGGCCTTCTCTGTTTCCACTTCTCAGCATACCAAAGTATATTACTCAGATGCTTGCTCAAGGCGCAACTCTCTATTCATTCCGAAGTGTTCCGCGCTACTCACCTTTATCCCTTGCTACGACGGAATAAAGATGACAACCAGAGAGGTTGAATCCTAATTGTGTGGGTTAGGGGCTTAATATTCCCTGAATTGGTGTAAGCTGGCAACACCCCTACAACTGGTAAGTATACGTGATGATGCACAAATACGGGTAGAATTATTCCTACGAAACCAAAGCAGTTAATTATTTTGTAGTGTACACATATTCATCATCGGGGATACTGTGTTTGTCGGGGCCATGGTGTGTACTTCGTTGAGTCTGACGATGTGTGCCGGATAAGGGGGTAGCTACACCGTCTCCTAGCCATAGGTGCTGTCATTCCATCGTCTTCTAACATCGTGCTCTGCCGACACATTGTGTATGATCCTTTACAGAATTCATATAGTCACGATGAAGCTACAGGCCTAGGTTTTGGCTCCATGATAACGTGCGTACCTAGGTAGGTAATAGGGGTAGCGGGTAAGTGTCCAGGCAGAGCATCAAGACTGGCAGAGAACGACACAGTCACAGGCATACAGCTAGAAAACTAATAAAACAACACATAGTTTAACGTCTTCTTGATCGATACGAGATTTAATACTATATAACTAAGACTAACTAGTTATTAGCATCAACAAAAAGACTATGTGAGTCTTGTTAACATGGAAGTTGATTCCATTGAACTTGATAACCCCTATCGGAATTGACAGCCTGATGCCCATCCGCTCTATGATACCACAAATCCCCTAGAACGAGATACCAGTATGGATTGAATAGTACCTAGCTATCTAGCCTAGTATTTTACTAATATTCTGAGGATTCAAATGCCCATCCAACTAAGCTAGGTACCTACGTATAGTCAATACAGATGTATTAAAACATTACGAGAAAATTAGCCATTGAGTTACGAAAACTAGTCAATTGCTTAGAAGTCTTCTTTCTCCTTGCTCCTAGAACGATATGATCCTAATTGGCTCAATAAAATCGGCATCTCTATGCGAGGAACACCTGCCAAGGTACACAAGATAATCCTTTCAACCTCCTATTTTCTCCGTTCCCCTAATTCCAATTAATAAAGTCTTAAAGCCCGATTCTCACTTCATGAGTTGTAAGATTCTAAAAAGTCTACGTGCCCAATGTCATACAACATGTATACACGTAGATTGATGGCGCTCGACGTTCGACCGGCGATCATGAACTTTGCTGAGGCACGCCGCCGATCTTAACGTCATGATTAACACTGGGATATCTACAGTGAGCCAAGCCGTCGTTTACGGATCATTCCGAAAGCTTCTTACATAGTACAACTTCTCTTGCTTACTCCGCGATACGCGCCCTCGGCTATACTATAGACAAGGTAGATATTATAGTAGGTCGAGTATACAGTACTTCGCCCTCGATTGTTGGTTCGAAACGCGGTGTCCTGCCGGCCGTGAATCATGACGACCCAAGGCATCCTGGATGATGACTCGTATCCTCTCGTTGGCCTCAATATTGATGCGAGACGTCTCAAACTGCCTCAAATCCATAACATTGAGCAATTAACACGGTAAGAAATCATGGAAGGTCACCCCAACTCACCGAAAACCACCGAACTACCTGCGCGCAACGGTCGAGCCGCAGGTATCGACACTCGGTCGACCTCATCATTGGCTCCACAATACACATAGGAAGCGAGAGGACCAACTTGCCCCCACGTTTCGTCCCATCATCAGCCTTATGCGTTGAGGCCTCCGTTCCTCATTTGGGGGGAAGAGGGGGGAACAAAGTCGGCACACCCAGAAAAGCAACAGCGCACCATAGCAAAGCAAAGCAAAATCGGATCAAAACTTGCGAGTACGAAGAAGTAGAAAAAGAAAAAGAAGGTCGTGGCCGCAGAATGCAGGGTCCAGACCCCGCCGCGGACGGATTCGCGACAGGGAAGACCTGCACACACCGTACCCTCTCTGCTGGCTGCTGCATTCCTTCGACGAAGCATGTCTATGTTGTTCGAAAAACCGGGAGCCAAATCTCCGCATGTATGTACATTATCTACCTACCTGCCTACTAGTACCCTACGTACGTGACTTAACCAGCCTATCTTAGATGCTGGGTAAGTGTATCTATCTATCTGGAAAAGCACGCAACGCTGCGTAACACGTCGTATGATCAACGCCGACCGCCCGGTCGAAAGCCTCCAGACCCCCATGCTTACGCAATGGGGGAGGATAAGGATTGCAGACGAACGCACGTATGTAGGCAGGTATGTATGTATGTGTGCTAGTATGTAAGTAGTTCAGAAAAGGGGTTCACGTCCCCGATTTCCTAGGATGGGATAGGTGAGTGAATGATAGACGCAAGAGAAAAGAATGCGACGCCGTAGGGAGGGGGCCAGAGGATTTCCGAAAGCGAGGTGGCGCCAACGCGCATTGGGCTACCTTCAAGGATGGATGTGTTATGTGTCTGGTTTATTGCGGAACGATATGACAACTTACAACTGGGGATTTTGGGAACTAGGAAAGAAAGAGTGAAACTTGGGCTGCGGGCGTGGTTGACTTTTCGGGCCGGTCCAGTGAACGGAGCCTGGGAGGCGCGCAGCAAAAGCAGAAGCAGCGGCAGCAGGTAGGCAGGCAGGCTCAGGTTTCTCGCCTGCGTCGGAGGACGTGCGCTAGCGCTCATCCTTCCCCCATGCAGATCAGACTCGTCAGGCTCGGGAGGCCGTCTCGCCCTTCTCTCGCCGCGGGATTGGGAAAAGGAGCGACGCTTCGGCGGGATCCAGAGATCCAGACTGTCGGTTTGCATGCCATTATCTTACTAAGTGTCGCCTTTTCTAGAAACGTAGCATCCGTCCTTTTTTCGAAAATCCCAGTTTAAGACCCCCCCTCCCCCCATCCCCTCCTGCGGTCCGATCCTTAGTTGCTTCGATAATGGATCGACGAAAATAAAACGATAGAAACTTTGGTCGGAAGATAATGTAATACGTAGTGGAAAAGAAAAAAAGTATACATGTCGTTTTATACCTCCCCTTCTCGTTGCTACCCAGCGAACGTACGTCAACGACGATCATTTAGTCTAGAACTTCCTGAGATACGAGGTCAAATCTATGCCGAATTGGGATGTGACGAGGTGCATTGGATATAGTGATAGGACATCATGTTGATCAAAAATCATATTTTACTAGCAATTGTCTGTATAAAATATTTGGTTAGTTGGAAATGTGATTTTATAGTCGGCCCATATCTAATTCAGGCACGTACAATTTCTTAGCTCGTCTCTTAGCGCCGTCGTCCTATAGGAATAGGGTAGATGGACGTCATCCAATAGACCGGAATATCTTCCCGTATGTAGCTTACTAGTAACCTTTGAGTCCGTGTTCCCAGGCGTGCATCCGGCAAGAATTGTGTACAGCCCTGTGATCATTAATCACGCTTGGTATTTCTTACTCACATCTGGCGGTTGATCCATCCGTACTCGCCCGCCCTATGGCGTAACTCCCACGCCCACCACGAGGGAACGGCCAATTTAGTCAGCTTATATAACGTGTGCGTCTCGACGTCGACCAACCGCATACGCTCCACACCACCCAGAAAGTTAGTTAATGTACGTAAGGCTTGCCCTATCCGCTGCGGGAATGCAATGCGGTCTTAGCGCTGCCGGCTGCACGTATGAGGTCCCCATTCGGGAATAAGTAGATGACTGCTTCTCGACACTTTAAAATCATGAACTTGCTGACATGTGAGAAGATTGCATTATCACCATTGGCCTTAGGCAGAGCCTAAGTAGATACCAAGTAGCATGGACATAGTAGTTGCTACACCATAACGGGAACGTGAGAACAGCTTTGTGTGCAATATTAGAAGGGATCATATCATGTCCCATAAGCACATTGACCTAAATGGGAAAGTCTAAGATGTCAGGACGAAGACTTCTGCTATATCATGATATTAGTTATAGACCAGGTTTCGACCAATATTAAATTTTCATAAATTTTTGTAAATCGGGAAATGTTCCCCTTGTTACGTAGTTGACATATGTATGATGAGGAATAATGACGATGAATTCTTTCCGAATTTTTGGTGAGACACCCCCGTATAAACATGGTGTTACCGGTTACCCGGTTCTCGTTTTAGGGCGATTGCTACGCGCGAAGATTAATGGATACACTGTAAGAGGTAAGTAGAGACGATACTGAGATGGATGTTACCTACTTCAAGTAGGTCGTGTACGGTGTGTTGAATTGTCCTTACCCCTTAAATTACCTTAGAGAAATAGACGACCCTTACTTCTTAAGCATACTATCCTCCTCTGTCGAGAGTCAGTAGGTATAATGCGAATGTAAGATCGGAATGTGAGATCGGATTGAAAATAGACGCTATGAGATTAGGCGACAAGGACCCATCTCTTAGCAAATCGGCATCCCGCCTCGCTTCCCCAGTGTGTCGGCAACGCTAACGGGGGTGCCAGTCGCCAAGGTCGTCGCCTTCTTCCTCAAAAACTCCACAAATTCGATAGATCTCGTAGAAAAACCACGCCACGATGTGCATTAGAACACGATTTCGGGTCGTAGCCTCCAGATTAACGAGATCAGGATCCGTGGTATGTCGCCTCCCCGCAGCAATGGTGGATCTCGGCGTACCGGCCGTCGCGTGGCGGCTAAGTACAAAACTCCTTTGTTCCTAGCTCTCTTGTGCTTTTAGAAGAGTAAATTTTAACTCTTTCCTATGATTAGCGCATGATCCTTTTTAATGTAATATTGAGAAGGAATCGTAAATCGTGACAATATGCCGGCATCGCGCTCTTTCCCCCCAGGCATTCATCCGCCTAGCCTGACGTGGTTCAAAAACGATGCGCGTCAAGAAATTGATTGGGATTTGCAGAGAAAACATCTGTCTTTTCTCGTCAAATCCGGTGTCCATGGAAGTAAGGCCTCGATGATGAATGCGTCGCAGAGACAAGTTTATTAACTTCGTAACGACAGTCGTCCTAGCAGGTACTAATGGCGAGGCTGTCACCATGACAAGAGATGAAAAGATCCAACTCATAAAGTTGGCGAAAGAGGTAACAGCGGAGGCTGGCCGGTCAGACCTACCAATCACGGTCGGAAGTACGGGGCAGAGCACGAAAGACGTTATAGCCGATGTTGCAGCAGCCCACGAGGCCGGAGCCGATTTCGCATTAGTGCTATGCCCGAGCTACTTTCATTTCGCCATGAACGAAGACGCAATCATCGGGTTCTTCAGAGAGGTAATGAGACCTTGGTTCTTCGTATTGCGCGAACTGGACATTCGATATGCTAACGAGGGAAGAAAGCTTGCCGATGCGAGTCCTATACCGATTCTCATTTACAACTTCCCTGGGGTCGCTGCTGGCATAGATGTAAATTCGGAAATGCTGGCTAAACTTGGGGCTCACCCCAACATCGTAGGGGTCAAGCTGACTTGTGGAGGTATCGCAAAGGTAGCCAGGATAAAAGCCCAATACGAGCCTAGCGAGTTTGCCGCCATAGCGGGTCAGAGCGATTGGCTCATCCCCGCAATGACCGTTGGTTCGATTGGCTCCGTCACTGGAGTCGCCAACCTGTACCCGAAAGTGAGTCCCCAACAACGACAGCATTTTGTTGACTTGATGTTCGAAACGTTCGGTTACTAAGAAGCGTTAGGCTTGCGTGCAACTATTCGATCTATACAACCAAGGAAAACTCGGTGAAGCTGCTGAAGCTCAAATCAAATTGGCCGGGGTTGAATGGGGTTTCGGAAAGGGCGGGATCAATGGGACGAAATGGGTTGTCGCTAAATATCTGGGATATCCGGAAGCTAGTTGTCACTGCCGGCGGCCTTATCCCGAATTTGATGACCCTAAGAATCAGAGTTGGATCACTGAAATAGTGAGACCTTTGGAAAGCGTCGAGGCCAGCTTGGTGAGTCCATAATATATAGGCAGTCGTCTGCAAAGAAAGTCAATCTTGGATTGATTCCAAATGTATATTTAGTAAGCTTTCCGTAGTGCCACCGCTCGTTTAACGAAGTCCGTATGAATGCTAGATTAGGTATGTATCATGTAAAGCCAGCCAAGGAATTCGCTACAACTGGTCAGGGGATCGAACCGCGGCTCTGGAATTTGAACTGGAGGTGGTACGATCAGTGGTGCCAAGCCTTAATCAATGCACCTCCTAGGCTTCCCTGGGCTTCTACTAGGTACCATAGCGGGAAAATATGGTTTTTGAGAACGGTTATTTACTGCTTTAAAACTGTTGTTAGAAGGGAAATAACGGTTATTTCTAACGATAATCGTTTTCTTTGAAATAATGGTTTTTTGGACCGCAACGCTTTTTAAAAGTGGACCAGTCTGAAACTCTTATTGGCTAGATCTGAGAAAACCTTATATAGAGTTTCAAGCCATACTCTTTTAGCTTCTAGTGGGACTGGCCACCCCACTAAAAGCTGCCTTAGCTCAATCGCAACGCGCGATTATTACAACCTGCGTTTATTACGCAAGGCCTGGGTTCGAAACCCACCCCGTTCAAAATTTTACCTTTTTCTTTTCTTTTACCCACTTTTATAAATGATTAGCCAATCACAGCAAGGCTGAATTATCGTTGGCGAGTAAAAAACCATTATTAAATTTAGAAAACCATTGCTCAGTAAAAAAACGGTTGCCGTCCAACTGAATCATTATTAATGGGCCAGCCATTTCTACGTTTAATAACCGTTCTCAAATCCCATATATTCCCGCTACGGTAGGCTGGCTAGGATCTCCAGACTCCCCAGCTCCCCAGCCTGCCAGCTCCAAGCTCCAAGCTCCAAAGCGCATGTGGAGAAAAAAAGAGAAGAGCACTCCTTGTGGGGATTTGTATACATATCTAGGAGTATTAAAGGCAGGGGAAAGGAAAGAAAATGTGGAACGCTACCCCGACCTTTCCGACCTCTTTTCCCGTCACTTGACAGCTTCCATATACCAAATGAAATGTTATTAAATGTCCAACTCGTATAAGAATGAACTAGCTTCGAATTCATAACGACATGAATTGCAACCTAAAATATGCAGCAGACAAGTCCCCAGACGCCGCAACAGCCGACCTCTCCTGTCAAGAGACCAGCCAGATCCAAGAACGGCTGTATGACCTGCAGGTAGGTGGCATACGCGTTGGCGGTAGCTTATCAATTGAGGATCCCCCTGCTAAAACAGAAATTGGTTGTATAGACGTCGCAAGGTGCGCTGTAATGAAATTCGTCCCATATGTGGCCATTGTTCCCGTTTGAACCTGGAATGTAGATGGAGGCCATCTAATTCGACCCTTTTGGGAAATAATCCGGGTAGCACCCTACCTACAAATCGAGTGAGACCTGATGGCCATAGTAATAGTAGTGGGAACCCGAGAACTCTCGAGACTCCGACGCAGCCCTCAACTTCCACTGCCCAGGAATCGTTTGATGATGTGTTTAACTATGCGAGTTTTATGTGGGATGGATCAGAGATTTGGAAACCCCCGTCTTGGGGAAATCAAGACGTGCCGGTGATGGATCAGGCTCTGCCAAATGCAATCATGGTACGCCGATATTTTTCGAAACTCTGCCCCCCCTAGATTTCGCGAAATTGGGGAGATATGGATCTTGCTGACTCAAGCAGACCCCGTCATTCTCTGCAAACCTTTCACCTCCTATGGGAAATACTTTTGATGTTTCCATATCAAGCAACTCGGATGGATATCCCATTCTTGAGGACAATGCTATTCCATCTAGCATCCCGTCAGGTGATCGGGAGCTTCTGGATTATTTTGTGCAATCTGTAGTACCTCCGATCATCGCCCAGGTTGAGACCCAAAGCAAATGGGCATCTATGCGGCAGACGCTTATATCCATGTCTCGATCGTCATCAATACTACGCCATGCCATTCTGACATTTTCCTCACTCCTCTTATCTAGGCAGGGTGAAGGATTAGCAGATACCACACAGAAGCATTATGCACAGACTGTTGCAGAGTTAGCCAGGTATGATGGGGTTGGTCATGCATCCCAACAAAGAGACGAAGCTCTCAACCGAGCTGCAATGCTCGCGACTCTTTTCTTCCTCAGTTACACGGACCTTCTCGAAGGAAGAAACGAACTTCTGCACTCCAACCTCAAAAGAGCTTTTGGCATTTACCAATCATCGGACAAAACACATTTTCGCGCCGTCGAGGTACGGCTCCTCTCGTGGATCCGGATGATAGACGCCAGGGCAGTGTCTGCCGGTGGAGAAGGCCTTTTCCTATCTGAGATTGATGAGAAGCTTTTAACATACGCCTCACCCGGCAGCCTCGATGGGGGCGAACTAGGAGTCGGCGACCAGGCCGAGACAGACATCGAAGAGGTCCTCTTCGATATTCTGTATCAGCCAGGCATAGTATTCTTCCAGAAAGTGCAAAGTTTCAGTGGAAGAATTGCGCATCTAGACCCCTTCCATAGGCACCGAGGCACTGTCGAAGACGAGACTGAGGTAATGAGTATTGCGGCTGAAATTTCGAAAGATCTCCGCCAATTATACGAGGTCCGGCCTCCGCTTATGGATTTTGCAGCAGCCGGGCTCTTGGTAGCACCGCACGTCTCGTCAAATCTTGCCCTTACAATTTCCAGGGCGTTTCGGACCTTTTTGTCCAACTACCATGCAAGTAAGATCCATTTACATAGGGTTGCATACAAATCGCTCCCTCTCACCAAAGAAACGATCGAGTCGATCGATACCATTCGTAACCTAGCAAGGCTGCTCGTCGATAGAGATGCGCAAGATATGTTACCAGTCAACATGCTCTGGCCCTTATTGATGTGGGGATCCGAAGAGAAGGATGGGGACGAGCGAGCGTGGATCAAATCGCAGATTCTTCGCATGGAGAAAGTTGCAACGAATGCCAGGATTACGAGCCAGGTACTCGAGGAGGTGCAGAAGCGCCAGGACACGCTGAATGCTAGACAGGACATTCGCGAGGTGATGGAGCACGTCTTCAACAGCTGTTGGGCGATCGTCTGAGAACCCCGCTTACAGTCCAATCCCGCGAAGCGGCTCATCTTATCCGGTTGATGACGTGCAATTAGTCTCCCCTCTTAACATTCTAGGGTTCGAAGCTAGCAAGCCTCCTTACTTAAGAGGCTTAAAAAAAGCAATTCGCAACGTCGTAAAGGGTCTCCTTAGCGCCCCACGTTATTTTCCCGGTCATGCGACTTCAGATTATGGGCGCGGGAAAAAAAGCCTCGCCAATGCAGAAGTTCGCGGACTGTTTGTTGGGAATTGCTAAGAGGCGCCTCCTAAAAACCGGCAAGACATACTTCTGTCATTTATGACAAGATAATGCCGAACTCCAGCAGGTCATTCAGCTGATTTTACACTGATCCTAATATGGTATTGTGGGTTTCCTCCGACCGCTCGGTTTATGTAACCTAGGCCGGTTCGGTTCGCATGATAGTTTCGCATTATGAGATGTGACCAAGATCTCTCGTTGGTCGCGGTTTGCTGCATTACCTTAGCTATCTCGTTACGAGGACCGCGTGGCTGCCCAGCTGCAAGGGGTCTCAGGCGGCATTGGTAGACCTAATTCTTTGTGTAACCCAGTAAGAGCAGTGTCACCGGGAAGACGAGGCTGTTGATAAAGATCTTCTATCCGGTTTCCTTTTGAAGCCTGGTGATTGCTTTGGTCGAAACTATTGTTTTCTGCCTTCGTCGGAATGCGACTGTGACTGTGACTGACTGGAAAAAGAGGCCTCGTAATGATCTTGCCGATGAATGGTGAGTTGAAAAAGAATCTATCCATTGGTAGCGAATTTTACTCGACGTAGAAGAGAGGCCCCAAGTCTTGGTTAAGGTGCTTACTTACCTACTTAGGTACCTAGTACCCTTGAGAGGTTGGAGAAGGCGGCCCGTGCCTCGCTCTCCGATCGTCCAAATTCAGTACATTTTGAGTTTCTCGGTGAATCGGTGAACGATGCACGGCGCCAAGGTTGGGGAGCTTCGAATTTCTCGAAAAGAGAACCAATATTACTAATCTAGCGACGACTAGGCGCTTTTTAGATACCTCGCTTTCCCCTTACGGATAGTAGAGTGGTCGATATTTGACCTCAGCTGCTCAGCATAATATGCCCCGGAAGCTCTGCATATTTGGTTCACCAGCACCGCTTATTTTAGTGCTATCCGAATCAGGCCTAGAACGAATCGTTATATCTTTGGCTTATTTCCCACAGACTATTACGAAGGGGAGATGATCCGACGAAAATGCTGTAAGCGGTCAACCTGCTATGGCAGAGCCCAGCGATCTATCATCTACCTTGGCACCTCGCCGATGCCCACAATGTGGACGAATCTGATCAAGCGGGGTTGCTGAGGTTGTCTCGGGAATCAAGTTGTCCAGACTTGAGAAACCTCTTCTTTATTTCTCTCTCTGAGAATGCTCATTTGATACTTAGAGCACATCACATCAACAATGCAGCTAAAGCACAACCGACGCCTCTCCGATGTACCGTGGAAATCTTCCCAGATACTGAAGACAATAAAGGCAACCAAGGCAAGACATTGGGGCGCTCGTGTAACGCGGATGCGAATCCCGGAAGGCCGGCGCCTCGTTACTGAGGTCTCCGATACCATGCGTCTTACTAAAAATGTCGCAGGTACGGCGCGCGACCTGCGGGGAAATAAGACCAGGTTGTGTAATTCGAAGGCGCAGGACTCGATAAGAGAATGCTGGTTCGAATATGAATTTCTAAGCCAGAAAGTCCCTCACTGCAATAAGCTGTCTGACTACCCGACGATGCTTGACGGAAAAAAGATTTAATGAGGAACATAATGAAACGGCATGTGCCGATAAATGAACATGTCATTTGCGCCATCAGTAAATCATACTTGATGCTGATTATGGTTCGCAATATTCGTGTGTAACCGTGTGTACCTAAGTAGTTGGGACGGAACAGGAGGTTGGTCACCCAGTAAGTATGGGCCTCGCATATCGCACACTGCATCTGCACGGCGGGAGGTGTGTAGATCGGATTCAAGACCCGGGCCGATACACCGTTGTCCAGTAATCTCTCCTCGGGTCGCGGCATCGAGGCGATATATTCGTTGACACAACCGCTTACCTTAATCTCAATCGTGACGGGCTCTAGAGTTGAACGACCTGCAGGTAGATAACACTTGCAAGGATGCGGGAATGATGCAAAGATATCGACGCCGTCCGTCCCTTTAGTCGCGTATTACAACCCTCTAAATGGATCTTGGCCTGCAGTCGAAAAGAAAACACAATTAATATAAGCGCCAGTATTGGAATGCCTTGACCGGTCAACGGAATAAGTAGCGCGTCGTCGTCGGCGATCTGAGGATCGAGGCTAGACTGTTTGAGCTAAAATTGCGGCTACTGGACAGTACCAACCGTGTTGTGTAAGGTTACGATCCGATGGCTGTCGAGTGGGCGGCATGTGACCATACTAGTTACAGCCGGGCGTCATTGTTGAAGGTGGAATAGTTGGAATATTGTGTCGTATGCGGTAAGCTGACTAGATTGATGACCACCTGGATCGCCGTGCCTCACCAGAACAATCGGGGATTCGCAGAAGGACAGGTATCGAAAAAAAGAAACATTAGATAGGTACCCAACCGCACGTCATGGCTCCGATGTAGGATGATTCGTGTAGGTATGTAGAGCAACTCCTGTGAGTCAGTCATACAATAGTAGGGAGATCCTTGGCTTTACAACGACACATTAACGTGCCGGGAATAATGAAATCTAGGGTACCACAAGACCTTGGTGATATGCAATTCGAAAGGGGCACGCAACGAAGACGGTCGACTACGAAGCGGTAGCTAATTTCGAGACCATCCGCCCAGGTTTTCCGTTACTATAGGCTTTTGCGTGTCTAGACTCTAGATACCTTGGTAGATGGCGACTTGCAATTGGACGGAATAGCGTAGCTTGTAAACAGAGCCTCGTAACCAAGGTACTTCTCAGGCTCGAGACCTGCCCCGGCAGCGGGAGCTAGCGAGCGGGAGCGCCCGGAATTCACAGCATAAGCCGGATGTCGGGGCACGGAATAAACCCAAGAAGAGTATCAATATGCGGGCCAAACTGGGCAGCACGGCCAGACGCCGCGCATATTTGTCTAACTATAGTGTATAACAAGCAAGATGCCTTGAATTCAGTCTCTCAAACGGCGAGACGATCAAACGTGGTGAATTTCAGCGAAGATCTGGCGGGCTTGGTTGACGTAGCTAAGCCGGATTACATGCAATCGAAGCCCAAACCGGTTGGGCAAATGTAACTCCCTGTCAGTCTGCGGTTGACACTTTGACGCAAGCTGCATCGATACGCATTGGCGTTCCTAAAAGATAGAGAGGCCGCCGTCATTCCCAACTTCGGTGAATAA
Organism: Annulohypoxylon moriforme; assembly: GCA_022695765.1. NCBI lineage: Eukaryota > Fungi > Ascomycota > Sordariomycetes > Xylariales > Hypoxylaceae > Annulohypoxylon > Annulohypoxylon moriforme. Next base: position 419,352 of record MU403092.1, on the reverse strand, counting down.
TGCTCTTCCGGAGTTAAGTCCCATGATTGGCGGCCAGCGATCCCGTGGTAGCCGCGGGCTTGTGGTCCGTACCAATTAAACACGGCGGATCTGGATCTATTTTGTGAGACCTTGAAGGAAACACATACGATTAATCGCTGCGTGAACAGGTAACTAACCTGTAACCTGTCATGCCGGCTTGCTGCATATATATACCATGTATATTTATTGTGGCTGAATGATATGACGAGGGCATCCCCTGTGGGGAACGCCTCGAATCAGCACCACAACCAAATTTGGATAATAATGGTTGCCTTTGCTTTTTCTTTTCTTTTTTCCTTCCATGCCGTACTTACCTACCAGGTATGTACCCAGTAGCTGGGTCACGAAGCCATTCAGGCTCTAGATTTTTAGGTACCTAGTAGGTACGTGATAAGAGCATACAGGCCAGCTCATGTACGCCCTGACCCAGTATCCATGAATCTTAGTAGATAACTACATGTAGGCAAGCGGATGATGCTGGAAAGTTGAATCGAGTTGGTTCATGATAGCCTTAGGGCCTTGGGGATATTATTTGTTAGGAACAAATTTTGTTTGAGACATTTTTCAATTGGCAACTAGAATTACTTAAGGATTAGTGGATCTTACAGTTCATAAAAAGAAAAAAGCAAGAACCTTCGCATACCTAGGTAGGTATGTAGATACATACATGTATCTTAAAATGGAGGAAGTTACATTGAACGTCTCGATATACTCATAGACATTAAAGTTCGCCACTTACATAACCTTAACCATACGAAAATTGAAGAAGCGACCCTATGCGGTCAGTCTCTCTTAGGTCAGCACCTGCAATTAATTACCTACATCCGCATTCATTCTCGAACAGGCTTAAGTTAAAAGTATCCTACATGAGGGTGCACACAATCGGTACTTCCCCACGTGGCAGTTTGGTCGATCTGCACGGCGGTATCAATCGGCTGTCAAGTTTCAAGTTGTAGGAAGTACCTACCTACTACCGTACCTATCACCTACATCTCTTTACAACCTAAACCTTCCATACAATATTCAACTTTATCGACTTCTACACATTTCCGATTCTTCACTCTTCTATTTTATCCACATCTATGGCATGCAAATTTTAACTACCTATAAAACTTACCGAATCATATTTGGCTCTTGTTTCAGACTTACCATGGTTCCAACGTTCTGATGTCATTCTTAGAGACCCCCCATCAATATTATATACGATGATAATGCCGGATATCAACGACCGCGCCAAGGTGGCCAGACCAACGGAGTCGGGGAACAAGGCTCTGCAACCTTGAAGTCGTCATCACATCATTACGATGTTTCCGACAGGCCATCTTATTATCTTCCGCCTTATCCCCCGTAGGTGGGCTCCAATCGGTTCCACCACCGGCGCAGGCCGTATCTCGTCAGGTTTGTAGGCTCAACATCCGATTCATCGTTGGCCGATTTGGTGTCTACACTCGACCCCGTAGGTTTACTGCATAGCTGTCCTATAATCTAGGATTCCCGATTATCCCGCATTGCCCGCATATTCCGGGCTGTCTGGGCTCTTAGAAAGAGCCCCCTTCCTTATTTTCACTCTTTTCCTTTTTTTCTCTAGTGACATCAACTGCATTAGACTCTTCAGTGCATGCGGGCTTAGGCTGTGGAGCCGAGTCGAGACCCGGCTGTCGTCAACTCTACCGAAGGAATGTCTCACCGCCGACAGCGAACTCCTCCTGCTATTCGTACATACATACATACACACACATGCGCATACATGAGACCTAGCTACCCTGGACATATGTCCTTGCCTTTTCCAATAATAGACCCTCGAGATATCCTAGCCTAAAGCCTTTGTGGCTGATATGTATTATGCAGAGTCGGTTACACCTTCACCAGCCTATTACGGCTAGGGAGCAAAAGGGTCCTGCTATATAGTAGACACGGGATATCGTTCTGGCATAAAACGGTCTGACAGCTAAAAATCCTAGCTCTATCAAATCACAATCACACTAGCTAAACATCAGCTAAGCTGCTAAGTTACCAAGAAGCTTTGCCTAGGTTCCCCCTTGTCCCACGAGGCTGCTGCTGCAAGGCGCTAAAGAAGGGGGAAAGGTGGGTAGTGGAGAAAGCTGCGGCCATTCGGGACTCTGCCTGTTCCGGAGGAGATTGAGACAGCTTCCAGTCGAACTTTTAGCGAAGACCTTCCCCGACCGAACCGCGCATGTACATTCGTTGTACTCGCAAGTGGTTCAAAAATTACTCCTGTCCTCCTAATTATCTTGCCCCTGGCCTAACGACCAACTCATTTGCAAGACTTCGCGTTAAGCGCCGCCTATGCCGGCAAACAATTCGGGGGGCCAGCTTGCCAAGGGAGAAAGCACGGAATCCATAATGATCAGCAAAGTTTCACGGCACTCGACGTCTTCTGATCCGACCAGCTGATACGTGCAAGTTTCTGATCGGGCACCGCCGCAGAAATTTATCCTCAAGTCCAATGTCGAACCAAAAGGGGCGGTGAGCTACTGACGTAATGCGGTCCCTTAGGACCCGACAACCCTTTGACCACTGGAGACAACGCAGCAAGCTCTGCCACAATACGGATGCCATGGGAAAGATAAACAGAGCAAAAAGATTCCCATCATTTCGCACGCATCCAGGTGACCGGAACAAGCAGGTTGTGTACGATGTTGACGTGCCTCATCAAACGTGGACCTCCGCTGCACGACATTGCATGTTCCACATGTATGCAGAATATCTAAAATCTAGCCTTCCGTTATCAGTCTGATCGCGGGTGTCCACTGATTCATGCATGATTTGGCTACTCTCGATTTGCTCAGACTTAGGAACTTTTTTTTCAGCCTCTTTTCTCAAATTTGATTAAAGTTATGCTGGGTCGATGATCCTAACAATACAACATCGATATCGATCTTGTTTCGGGACATATAGCTAGATCATATGATCGTTTCTGCATGCGTGTCCATCCCCCCTTTTCCAAAAGAAGGCAATTCCTGGAACGATAAAATCAGATCTACCTGGACCCTGATAGAAATAGTGAGGGATAGGAGAAAAAAATATTAGGGATTAAAAAACATAATAAGGAGTGACTAGCGAAGTATACATATACATACTACAGTATGTACATCGTGGCTTGGCATTCAGGGCGTCCAGGGCGAACAGGAATTGTACTTTTCCTAAACGGCAAGCTTCCGGTACTCAATATCAGGGCGCCAAATGGTTGGGTCAGGCCTATCAGCCAAGGGTTATCCTTGCACATGAAACTACGCCATATGGCATCCCCGATATTGGATGATCATCATTGATAATAGCCGTGCGCCGTACACCTTCTCACAGGGCGAAAACGAATCTCTATTATTTATGAGCGATTGAATTATCCCTGCGCAGAGCCTTGCAGAGCCTGCAGAGCTTTGCAGAACCTACCTGGGTACCTACTTAGGTACCTAGCTAGAACCCAGCTAGAAGCTAAGAAATACTTGGGAATGCCTGGGAACGCTGGAAAATTCAAAATATTACAGCCCATTGCCATGTGCGCTGTCTCAAATCTCATCAACGCTCAAGAGGGACGCGTCCTATCTAATTTCAAAACAGGCGATCTCGCATTTATTGCGAACACCTCTCGCTAAAAAGTCGAAACGGCTATTAGCCTGTTAGCTACCTACCTAGCAGCCTACCAGCCTAGCAGACACGCTGCGTAATAGATATTCCTCGAATATTCTCGGCTTCTCCGCAGCCGCGCATTGTTTCGTGCTCTGCTCAGGTGGTGGTGGCTCACCGGATCTCATCCGGTACGCCGGCTTCATACGCCGCGGAACTCTTAGACCCTTACTATTAGACAAGTAGGCAAGTAGGCAAGATGCCTAGTGCCTAAGCTTCCCTAACCCTCTAATAACCCTAAGCTTGAAAAAGGGAGGCAAGGAAAAGAAAATATGTCATCTTCATCTCGCTTTGTGCTGCACCAATGCACCCAATGCACCCCTCATCCCAACCAAAATCATACGTAGGAACCCCCCCTTATGTGAGCACCGAGCACGCACAGATTATTATGAAATTTCATTTGCCACATGGTCTGACAGGGACTAACCTAACACCGCTCTTCTAGAACGTTACGGATATGTTCCATAGTCCGCTCTAGGCTTTGGGGGGAAGAAAGGAAAAAGAAAAAAACTTGGCTAATTCCCATCGGGGAGATGTCAACAGTGGGGTCCTTCGACCCCTTCGACGGTGAGATTGTACGAAACTCGCAAACGCTCTTTTCGGATCGTCAAGCTACGTGTACGATGCGCTCAGCTGACAAGACAACTACCCCCACCGCCGTATCGCACGGCAATTCTCTTCTATAGCTAAGCCGGAAGGTATCGGGGATCGGGGATATACATTTGATTTATTCCGTAGTTAGCTTCAAGTCGTGAACACACTGACAGATTTGATATCGAGTAAGGATGTGGGACGGCAATCCGACCACTTGGAAAGGGGGAGTAGCCAAGATCCAAGCCACCGCCCCAAGGTGAAGAAAGTTGCATATACACCAGATACACCAGATACACCTGTACATCAATTTGATCGGCGGCAGAGTCCGGTACCAAAGTTGCTGATCTTTTGATATTAGATTTCGAAGAAAAAAAAACGATTACCGCACGTACCCAGATACAAGGTTATTGCAACAAGGATAAAGCGTCGTACACTGTGTTGCATTGGCCTACCTGCCGGTACCTACGGTAAGTGTACCATCGTCAGATAACGACATCGTTACCCAAAACCCGTCTTTAGTAACTAAATTCGCCTCATTCTCACCCCGAGATAGAGACCGCCCATATGATGGAGAGCCCCGGCTCTAGCGGCGGATGAGACGGGTTCGTTCTCTATGACGTGTGAAGCGGTCACAAATATACCCAATACTAGTAACTCCTAGTGTCTCATACCCGGTATCTCTTAGCATAACCTCACCCTCTCCACACTCTCCGCCGTTAAGGTCGACGAGGTCACGTATACATACGATGATGACGGATATGCAGAGCCGACGTAATGATTTTAACGATTCTGATTGAAGGAGAGTTTCAAAACGGGCAGCAGCACCGACGAAACATACCAAGCGCGGCAATTCCGCTGCGCTGACTACCGTCGTGACACAGCATACGCATGATATGAAAGAAGACGGGGACCGTATTCCGACTTCGTGGGTTGCAGCTCTATTGCGTCCGCACGTCACACGCCCGTAGCCCGTACATACCGTACATGTAGAGCCTAAAACCAAATCTTAAATCTCGTGGCCCCTCGTGCCTACAGGTCGCCTACAGGTAGCCGTCGCGGCTCTCATGGGGTCTCGTGGCTGCGGGACGGGCAGACGGGTTATCGTCGGTCCCCAATGTTTCCCACGTTTCCCACATATATACATGTCTCCAAGCCTCTCAAGGTTATGAACATGCGTTATAACGTTATACATACATTAAAAAAACGAGGCTTGGCGGGCTGAAGGCTTTCTGCATAATCTGCGTCATTCCTGGATGGTAAACGCTTTTTTCTATCAGTCCCCCGTACCGGCCATTCGGTTCATCTCAAAATACCCCAGTTGTATGCTATTTCCGTTATCCAATCCCACTTTCTTTTGGTCACGCATCGTTGGGGGTCGTTTATTTTTTTACTCTCCGATTACCTTCTTTAGCCTCGCTCACGAACAGCCCAGGGAAGGGGATTAAAAAAAGGCTGTGGATAATCCTTCACCGCTGCTTAGACGCAGACGGCCAGGTGCTCAAGCAACCTCACTACATCCCATCTCTCCCAGAACTAAAAAGTGTCGTGTCAGGCCCATTCGCTCAGATCCCTCGGCAGGCTCCACCGTTCAGCTTTTTTGGTGTGTGGTGAAATTGCCAATGAGGTCGACGCTCATAACCGGCCAGCTTTATTACCTAGTAGCTTTATTAGTTATTAGCTTATTATTGAACGGCTTAAACCCAAGAGGGAAAGGTTCACAACCCTTTTTATTCTTTGCTTCTAAAGCTGGCGGACACCGGCAGCTCTGGCGTCTGTGTGGCTTTTTTTTTCCTTTCCATTTTCCACTACTTCCACTACTACGTACCTACGTTTTTCCCTTTTCCTAACCTTACCCTACATACTATGTACTTTACCTACTTTACCCTACTTTTCGACCCTTGTCCGCGCCTGTCAGAGGAAGCAATGCACATCCAGTGCCGGAGGAGGGTAGTAGACAAGCTAGTAGGGATCCATTGTGTACTTGATACTTGTCCTTAACCCTTCAATGCTGGTGTAATGTGCGATGTTCTATGCTGGGTATGCTGGTATGTATTTTTTTTCTCCTTCCCTGGGTACTAGGTATGGTTATGGATGCTTGGTTGCTTGGTACATACTTGGTGCTTCCATCTTCCTAGTCATCCTAGTCGAAAAAAATAATACGTTTCCCGCTACCCGCGTGGTCATTCGAGTCGGGCAGCGGGCTGCACTTCCACTTTCCTCCCCTCTACGCATAGTACATGGTTATGTATGCAACTCGTAAGGCTCCTCTGGAGCCAAGTCCCGACTTTTCTCATTCGCAGGTACATGTCATCGTATACCCCGTACCGCCTTCGAACATGGGATGAGGGATCCACCAGGGCAGTCCACTTCTGGGCTTCCATGAGAGTTGTTTCCACGAAGTTGGGACTCCATACCTTGTGAGACCATCGCCGCGTTACACCTGGCACCGCTGGAAGGATCATCTATTGCACTTGTACTTTGCACTTGCACTGGCACTTTGCTTTTCGCCCTAACATCTGTCACCGCTGGTTCCAATATTAAATGACTTAATATCCGTCTCCCGCCATGGATACGTCCACCAGTTATTGGATTGTTTCTAGTCTACTTCTATCAGCTTTCTCTCCTCTGCTCCCGTCATGCCAAGCTGATTATTCACCTTTGCTTTCCTTCTGCAGCTTATCTTACACACAGCCTTTGTCGACCATAACAACTCAACCGTACCAGGTTGACAAGTCACTCCTGCTTGTCACCCTGACCTTCCAAGACCTTAACCCTGACCCAGACCCTGACATTATCTGATTCATAAAAGCCGTCGAGGCTCCCTCCACACTTCAGGTCCTAGATACTTGAGAGGGCTCCTCCAACTTAAGATTTTGAGAGAACCTGCCAAAGCTGTCACCTAGTCTCAAACCCGGGACCCCTGTATCGCAACTATATAAGCGTCCGCCCTCGTACTCTCTTCCCGCTTTCCCGCTCCCTCGAGCATTTCATGTAGCGCGGGGCACGGCGGAACCTACTATCACAACCATGAGGAGTATCTTGTTTTCGAGGGACACCCGTCCTTCTACGAGTGAGCATAATAGCACCGTACCACCGTTCCCGAGACGGCAGATGCTAGTTCTAGGTATGACAAGAATAATGGCCATTCTCGTAGCTGGGTAAGAGTATTTCACGGTGGAGCTCATGCTGATATGCCGCCAACTAGCAATCTGTCGAATATGCGAGCCAATTGCTTTCATGGGCATATTCCCATACATCTACTTCATGATCGAGGACTTTCACATCACCGAGGATAAGAGCAGAATCTCATTTTACGCCGGCATGGTCACCTCAGCCTTCACCTTTGCTGAATTCTCGACGGGTCTTTTATGGGGACGTCTCAGTGACAAAGTTGGAAGAAAGCCGGTCTTACTCACGGGTCTCATCGGTACCGCGATTAGTGTCTTGATATTCGGCTTCGCCCCTAATCTGACAGTTGCTCTCATTGCTCGAGCTGTTGGAGGACTTCTGAACGGGTACGAGAGCAGCTCTAACCACTTTTTGAAACCGTCTACTAATGCCAAGCCAGAAATATGGGCGTCCTTCAGACAACCGTGGCCGAATTGGTGACCTCCAAGGAGCATCAGCGTGAGTTGGTCATGGCCGTTGGACGCTCCAAGCCGGATAGCTAATTTTGACAGCTCGAGCTTATACCATAATGCCCGTCGTATGGTGCCTGGGATCGATCATCGGTCCAATGATCGGCGGCGCACTCGCTAGGCCGTGTATCAGTTACCCGAGCCTGTTCCCGCCTGGAACCATCTGGGACAGATATCCTTACCTGCTTCCCAATCTCTTCAGCGCCCTTATCGTATTCATCGGAGTTGTCAACGGAATCTTGTTTCTCGAGGAAACTCACGCGGAGAAGAAATTGAAGCCGGATCGCGGACTAGCGCTTGGAAATTGGATTCTTTCATGCTTACCAGTGTTTCGAAAATGCGCCGAACCGAGAGACGAAAAATCGAAGATGGCTGAGATGGAAGCGCAGCCACTCCTGGATCACGACGAGCAACTTCCCGGTTATCAGACGAACGAGAACTCGCCAGAAAACTCTCCACGCATTAGGTCGGCTTCAGTCCCTTCGATTTCGTGGGATTCGCTCGAACTCGAAAGCGGACGTGCAGACTTAAATCTTGGAATGTCCAGAATTTTCACTCGACCAGTTATCCTAAACATTATCTCATTCGGAATTTTAGCCTTGTAGGTTTTCCCCCTACTGAGTCAAGAATTCAATCCTTACTAACCTGATCTCGAAGTCACACGATGACCTTTGATCAGCTATTCCCAGTATTCTTGAGCACCGCTCCACCAGACGAGCCAATGCCAGTTAAGCTACCCTTCAGATTCGTTGACGGCTTCGGACTCGACAGCAAGACAGTTGGTATCGTTCTAAGCGCGCAAGGTGCCTATCAATTGGTTGTCAACATGTTCATCATTCCGCCAGTCCTAAAGCACTTCGGCGCTCGCCGCTTATTCCGTTTCTTGGTTCTCGCCTACTTTTCGCTCTACTTGGTTACGCCGTATCTAGTGCTCTTACCCGAGGATTACCGCATGATTGGAGTTGGAATGGTACTGGTTTGGAAGTGTACATTTGCCAGCATGGCATATCCGGCCAACGCGATCTTAACCGCAGATTCAGCGCCCAGCCACTTGGCCCTCGGTACGATCAACGGCGTGGCAGCATCGACAGCGAGCTTATGCCGCGCGTTCGGCCCAACGATTTCAGGAATTCTCTACGCTGTCGGTTTGAAGACGGGTTACTCGGGCTTGGCGTGGTGGTGCAGTGCATTCGTGGCCATCGGTGGAGCGATCGTGGGGCTCCAGATTAAAGAATTGCCAAGTCGTGTCGACAGCAGACCGGCCCCTGCTAACAACGCAGAAGACGGTCAACCCGAAGATACACAGGTCGCTGAGCGAACAGTTTCATCTGGATCAGGATCATAGATTGGAATTGGAGTAAATTCCTGGCCTATTTGGAGGCCATCATTTCATTCTCGGCGGGATTCCAGGTATAACAGGGAGCTTGGAACATTTTCGGGTTACGACGTTTAATGACTTGTTCCTTTCTTGGCGGCGCCGGATCTTTTCTCGCCTCTCATCTCACATCTCTCATCTCTCGAATTGTCTTAGCCCGGTCGTCTTCATCTCTGGTTGGGAAAAATGGTTAATTTCTACTACTTACTACTTACATAGACTGGGTTGGGCAACTAGATTTTATCTCTATTTCCGAGGAAGGGAAATTACTGCGATACCAATGTACAATGGCACCAAAACGAAAAAACGGTTTTCGGGAATCACACTTGGGCAAGGAGTCACACCATCTTTTTCTTTTCGCAAGACGAAGATAACAAAACATCGTGTACTAGGAAAGACAAAGTTCAACTTGGGCATGGGAAAGGGGGCGGGCAGGCTCGGAAAACTAGCTGGAAGAGTTATTGTTATACCTTGTCTGGCATCATTTTCAAACCGGGGGATCAAGGCGTTACAAGCACGATGTTTTTTTGTCACTATTATTAGTATTATTATCATCCTCATTATCTATTTTGGCGAGTTTTGTTATCATTACGTTGGGTACTTCACAGACGGGTTTTGTCATTTTTAAGGAATCAACGATACACGAAGGCGTTCGGGGTAGATAGGTCTTTGGAGAAGAGGCGTCGAACAGACGAAGCCGGTCATTCAAATTAATCAAACTCATTCCTCCCGGCGCATATTTATACTTGAGACTTGTCCCCTGTGCTTCCTCACCACATGTTCATATATCAACCTTGAACCTTGCTGTCTCGTATAGGCGTATTAGAGGCTACTGTCACTACTGTTGTCTAGTGTGATGACTAACCAATAATCGATGAGGATATCGCATAGATCAAAGCATCGGACCATTCGTATACCAAAAATTGTATAGTATATGTGGGTCGAACATCGAAAACATTCACAATGAAGCCATACGTGAACCGACAACTACGCGAATGAGCTTAGATTGCAAGATGCCTATGATGTAACCGACGCTTATCATATCCAGTATCACCAATAGGGGCCCAACAGCTTCACTTTTACCTACCTAGGTATCATTCCCAATGCCAGCCATCCGACGGAGCCTTATATGACGTAGCATCGAAAGATAATTTGTAGGAAGTCGCATATCTAGATGTCACGATACCCAATAGCTCGTCTGACTAAAGCAACTACCGCGACTAACTGGCAAGGTATGTTAGGAGATGCATGTATATCAACCAGTTGAGCCTTGCAGGCCTGGTAAGGCTTAGACCCTCCCCCAACGCAACAACAGTTGATCGACCTCCCTGCATATTTAAGATCCTTGATGCTACCTAGCGTAACGCATACTTAGAAGTCCTAGGTTACCCTCTTCCAAACGGTTCATAGCCAGACGGATTACGTGGACATTCATGGAGAAAGGGCCAGGCCTTCTTTGGCGGTCTATAAACTGGCCTATGCGGAGAATAAATTGCGGTGAAAGTGGGATGAAAACTTGCTAGGAGATGTGGATGCGGGATCACGGGGCGTTTTTATTCCTGGCCGTGTCAATTGAACCCTGTATTCGGCGAAGAGTGAGTGTATAAGCGTGCAAATAGGTGAATGCTATTCAGACCAATCTCAAGTAGCAGTTTATGTGCTTGAACGTCTAGACCCGGCCTCGAGGCAAGCATGCCCGACCTAGCGGTCAACCGGAACGACAACCCGCCTCTCGCCCTGAAATCTTGATGCTCGGATCTGTCCCTTGCTCGGCCGTGAAGCCTGATCCTCGTCCGCTAACGTAGCCTCCTGGGTTTGAGAGCCTTCTGCCGTAGTTTCTCCTTTCGGCGCCATTGCTGAAGTTCGAGGTTAGTCGGGGACCTCCAATTCATACCCAACGAGACTCACTTTAGCGGCATCGAGTACGTCATGAGCAATGATGGACCCATCAGCTTCTGCTCGGAGTCGCCGCTTCGTAGCAAAATGTGAAGCACGATGTAGGTCCCGCCCGGACCAGTTGAGTTTGTCCACTTGAACAGTATGAGTTAGTGAATAAATACATATTTTCTAGTCTAGAGTTCTCGAGTTCCAACTATGCCTTGAGAGAAGCAATGTAAAACTCATTCGGCTAACACTAAGAAGTTCTCATTCCATAAAGATACGGGACTCTTGAGGTCACATACTAATACGTTCGGGATCCGGATGAGACCGACGATGAAGCACCATTAACAGCCAAGTCCGAACATCATCAACTGTGGCATCCTTGTTCGGGACATTGTCGACGAGATCCTGCTAAGAATCCATGAGATACTGCCTCTGCTCATCGGTCAAAGCTCGTCGAATCGTGCGTTTCTGGTGAGTAGAATGCCCGCAGGATTGATTGCGGTTTTTGGCTTTAGGAGGCCGTCGGCTACGATTTGAATCAGATGAAGAAATTGCTTGATATAATGGTGATAACTGTACAATCGGAACATAAGCGCCGTCAATGGGATAAAACATCACTGCTGTCTGTTGTTATTCCAAGAAGGCCGTGGAGGTTCCTGGAGAGTATATAGTTATCGAATGCTTCTATATACAGATAGGATGAAGGTATATAGTGATCGTTTGATGATATTGAAGTTGAAAGATCCCTGACGACTTGATCCTCTATTATGTGATTAGACGTTCAGACTATTTTATAGTTCAGAAGGCAGAAGGCAGCTTCCATACCTACCCTTTATCTTCCATAAGTCACTTGGTACGTTTTTTTAGAAGGAGCTGATAACATTGCAAGTGACTATATGGGAAAGACCGACTATAACTCCCTAAGTAAACATGTAAACTAGGTTATACTTGCCTATTACGTCGGCATATAGGTTGGCTGGTAAACGTAAGAAGACTCCTCGTATATGTAAGTAACCACACCCAATATATTCAACTCTTGTGATTGGAGGAAATCGAGTATAGATATTTGGGTAAACTCTTGGTAGTTCCCGATGCTTAAAACGGGAAGAAGCCGCGACGAAGAATTCGTGTCTATTACCGCAATTGAAGGTAGATATCAAGAGATGGGCTGATGGTCATTCCATAGTGCTACCTACATCCTCGAGAGCTCATGTGGTGAAACATGTCACATAAACGGTATCCATATCCTGATATGAGTCCTGTTATATGTCCTGATGTGAGATATGACGATATATATATCCATGGATACGTATCTGTATATAGTAAGTTTTGTAAGCTCGAAAGGTCAAATCCGGATTGTACTTTGTAGTATGTTTAAGAAATAGTTGTAAGGTAATGAAGTTCTCTTTTAGTACGCCAAAGCATATGAAAGTTTGCTACCCATCTAGGGAGGTGAAAATGACAAAAGTCTAGGCAAGTCGAATCATCCCGACCATGCCGAGCTTTTGTATTGATGGCAAGAATTAGCATCGGCAATAGCAATAGCAAAGAAATGTAACATCAATAATACCATATTTCCAGGTACTAACATGCAGACCTAGTGATCAAATGCGGGGATGGACGTGGCTTTTGACGTAGATCTCAACTTCTATTAAATGAATATCCGATACTCAGATTTAAGCTGCCAAGTGCATTGGATGTATCCATATTTATATATCAAGGCTATGCGCCCAGTACCCGGACGACAGCGGATGTTAGGAGCTCGGTTTAAATATGATTTAGCAAGCATTTCGGGATAATTGATTGGTCAAAGGATTAACCTAGCTCGCTTCTGGAAGTTGTAACGAGGCGGGCGTGTGGAACAAGAGTGGAACAGAAGTGGGGTCTGTGGGGGTCGTTACATTGTTACCTTGTAGAAGTCCCCTAAAAAAGGGTAAGCTCGACTGCTAATTCTACCGGTTCTCTGCATCCTAGCATCCTGAGAGTTGAAAAGCAAAATGGGAGTTCGTTAGTGTCTCGGAACCTTGAACTTAGTGTATCCGCCCCAGCTCGTCCAGGCAGCCCAGGTGGGCTTATCAGTAAAACCTCTAGAGATAAAAGATAACCCCCAACTGTAAAAGTCCAATTGCTCGAAAGTATTTGTTCGAGTTTTGCGCAAATCAGCTTGCAGGTATTGGGTATTGTGGTAGTGACGTCGTGGGCTATCTGGTCTAAATCGCCGAATAACCCTGTCAGCTGGAGAAATCTCATCTATCTACATACATACATATCTACGTATGTAGCAGGAGCAAAAGATCCGGTTACAGCTTACTAGAGTTGCATGCAGGAGGAGCGACCCTGTCTGTCTCCGCCGTCTTTCCCGCCGCCGAAGCCCGCTTCGCTTTTTAGAAATTCCCATCTGCCTTTTTACAACTTTTCCATCTCAGCCTCTTCGAGCCTCGTCAACCCCATGACGCTTATGCCTTGGTTGAAATGACAACACCCGCATCGTCGTCATAGCTTTGACACATTACAATTACCAAATTTTCATCCTGTCACACCCTAGCTTCTCATCCCTTGGCGCTCTCGGATCTCGCGTTTTTTTCAAGCTCTACCTTTTTTTTCATTGCTTACCTTGGTAGCTAGCTATTTCACTCAGTTGAGCACGGAAATGGAGCGGGGGATATTTGCTTCCTTCGAGTAGTCGCCCGAATCCAGCTTACCTCAGCCGAAGAACCACCGCAGACTACATCTGGTTGGCGCAACCCAACACCAACCATTCGTGCCTCTTGTGGGTAGTCGGAAGGTATTCAGGTAGCCTCCGCGACTGGCAATTTTTGCTTACAGATGGATCTGGATCTCGGCGCAATGCCACCGCGCTCACCGCCGTCTCCGGACCCGCATCCTTCGAAACGCCAACGTGCCTCGTCTCCGGATAAGGAATCGCCTTCATCGGTCGGCAATGGAGGTCCTACCTCTCCCACTACCGAGCATTCTTCGCATGATGGCGCCGGCCACGGCTCCAAGATCGGTCAGTCTAGCAGCTTCCGCAACGTCAGCGCTTGTAACCGCTGTCGGTTGCGCAAGAACAGATGTGACCAAAAGCTGCCTAGCTGCGCCAGCTGTGAGAAGGCTAGGGTTGCTTGCGTTGGCTACGACCCTATAACGAAAAGAGAGATACCGCGCAGGTCAGTTCGCCGTCGAGTATACCCAATATTGCTGATCTATGTAGTTGCGCGGCTGATACACAACTTAGCTATGTTTACTACCTGGAAACCCGTGTCGACCAATTAGAGGCGCTGCTTCGCCGCAACAACATCCAATTTCCACCTTCTGATAACCTTGAATATTGTTCGCGCCCCGGAGCTGATGGAGGCCTTGGAAGGTCAACCACCGATAACGCGCCCTCGACCGCTACTGCAATTGCGGAAACCTCCGGTGGTGCAAAAACACAAAAGAACAGTGACGAGATGGAGAAGCCGCCTAAGATAGCGAGACATGGTGGCGGACAGAGGCATCTCGGATCTGCTAATGGGATATCATTTGCGCGCGTGGTCTTTGCCGCCGTCCAATCTTCTGTCGGAGACCAAAAATCGAGCTCTGACAAGACTGGAATCCGGCCATATAGACCGATTGCCGGGAACGGAGCTACGGTCTCAAACACGTCAATGCGTGATTCATTTTTCGGCCTCCATACGCGGCCCACTATCAGACCGGCCGAATTCCCTCCCAAAGACCTAGCCATCAAATTGGTAGAGTTGTACTTCGAACATGCCAACCCTCAGATACCTGTTCTCCATCGAGACGACTTCATGCAGATGTTCGACCGTGCATATGCAGACGAAGGTAGGGTGCGAGGGCCGAAAGAGCTTTATGTGTTAAATATGGTTTATGCAATTGGAGGTGGCATTATTATGGACGCACAGACGACGTCTGCCAAAGTCGGTGGCGAGGAGAGAAAACAGGCCCAACCAGAAGAATATCACGCTAGTGCCGTCGTTCACCTGGAAGCTTGTCTGAGCAACAGTGGCGGGGGGTTAGAGGAGCTCCAGGCCGTGCTACTCCTCGCAAATTTCGCTCTCCTTCGCCCAGTCCCACCTGGGTTATGGTATGCTTTACCGATCCCATAAGCTTATATGCTAGATTGCTAAACATTAACGTCGAAACTAGGTATATCGTTGGCGTTGCTGTGAGATTAGCAGTCGATCTAGGTCTTCACTACGAAGACGGGAAAGATGTCGAATTTGATCTTGCGACCAAACCTAAGGCTGACGAGACAGGTGACAAACGAGAAGCTTACTTACGCGAAAGAGGGAGACGAGAATTTACCCGCGACCTTAGACGACGACTTTGGTGGTGCACGTATTCCTTTGACCGGCTTGTTAGTACCTGTGTTGGACGGCCATTTGGCGTGTCAGATCAAGTAATTACGACCGAATTTCCCTCGATGTTAGACGACCGCTATATCACACATGCCGGCTTTATGGGGCGTCTAGCTGAGGGCAAACCCACCTATAAAATTGTAGCCAAGCACTATTTTCGACTTCGGCTGCTACAATCCGAAATTTTGCAAGTTTTGCAATATCAGCAAACGCAGATGGCGAGGTTCAACGGCCAGAATAACAGAAATGAGTATATGCATACTCAGCTTCCGTCACCTTTCTTGCAAAAGTTTGATTCCTTCAGGAACTGGCGGAGAAATATCGACCAACGATTATATGAATGGAAGAATTCGGCGCCCACTAAGCAAGACTCAGGCGTCGCATTTTCACCTGAATTTCTAGAATTGAACTACTGGCAGGCTATTATCATGCTCTATCGACAGAGCTTAAGTGTGCCGGCCATGTTTGAAGGCGAATATAATACCTCGAAAGAAGTTAACAGCCCGTCCATTTACGCCGCCGAATCTCGAGAAGATGAAGAGAGGGTATATGTCAAAGTGGCTGAAGCTGGCCAAAAGATTTTACGTCTATATAGGCAATTGCATCTAGTCGGCCTCGTCAACTATACATATCTAGCCACTCATCACCTTTTCATGGCAGGAATCTCTTATCTGTATGCAATTTGGCATTCCCACGTTGTTCGGAGTCGGCTTGTAAGTTGTCAGCCAGGAACTGTAAATTCGTGACTAATATGGCTACAGACAATGGATGAAGTTGATTTCACAATACTAGCAGCTACTTCAGTTTTCACGGATCTCATTGAAAAATGTCCGCCGGCAGAAGCCTGCCGCGATGCTTTTGATCGAACAGCAAAAGCAACCATTAAAATGGCGAATTCTACCGGCGGTTTTGGACAAGTGTTACACCGAAACAAGCGCTCTTCAAGAAACAATAATGAAAGGGGCGACTATATTAATGCTAGAGATGCAACAGCCAACCGACACAAAGCTCATCACTCTGGATCTCGGACTGTGTCGTCATATACTACTCCCGGACAGGAAAGTTACAACTCGCTTGAGACACCTTCACAGATGGGCTCTATACAAGGAGGGGCGCAATCCGGCGGTTTCCGACTCTCTATGCCTAACGTTAAGACAGAACAAGACGGATACTCGATGCTACGCTCCATGCCACAATCAAACCTAAGTGCTGGTAGCATATCTGATGCAGCTTCGCTTCCGGATAATTCAGCCATAGATCCCGTTCTCCTTCCTTCTCCGGGCGCACACACCAACTCTCCTGTATCTGTCAATAGTCTAACGCCACAATCCAACCAAGGACAGCAATATTCCCAGAATACTGGAAACTCAAACTATAACATGATTAGGTCGCCGGCTAGCAATTTTACGCCCGGCGGGATAAATTATTCGGACTTACAAGGCATGGACTTCTTACAGGGTATTCAGGAACAACCAAACGGCGATGGCATTATCAATAACGACCTTCAAATGGACATGGGTTTCGGTCTAGGTTGGGAGGGGATGCATCATGATTTTAGTGACGGACAGCAAGTCGACCTTTTCGACGGATTCTTCTTTGGGGGGCAGCAAGGGGGTGGTTAATGGGAAAGAAAAAGAAAAAGAAGCAGACCAAAATGAGTATCAGGCTCAGGTTTGACACATGTCGAATTTTGGAGTATGGGGGTTATCTAGGACGCTTTATTTCAACCTGCTATCTCAGATTTATATTTAAACGAGGTCACGAGGAATGGACTGATATCTATTTCCTAGGCGAGACCTTTTAGTCGCGGAACGCTTGAAGCAGCTTACTTTATTCATATGTGGTGTGTCGAGAGCTTGTTTTTGTATGATAAAGTTCTAATACCCTTATTTTTGATGATGAATTACGTCCGCCCATGTACGTACGGAGAAGACAAAATGGAGAGGGGAAGAGAAAAACAGGCTCTTAGTAGAAAGAGGGAGAGCGTGGGTCTTAGAGCCGACGATGAAGGGAGGTTGACTTTTTGTTTCTTGCAGTCCGTTTGAGATGGATCGATTCCGACGTTTTGGGATACTTTTGAATACACTCTTTTGCCTTTTTTGCCTCGCCAGAAGATTTGTATTCGGAGTGTCAGATGTCTAGTTTCTTTAGCAAATGTTTGCTATTACGAAGTTGTTGCTATTTACCTGCTCGGAAATTACCTTCACGGGTTAATACGCCGCTTACGTCACACGAGTCTGCACTAAAAGTCCTCTCTACCTACCTACCTAGTAAGTATCTATGCGTGAGGGATACGAGGCTAAGTCGGAATGATGGCAAAGGTCTCTTCATGTTAACATGTGGTACGTTATCCGTCTTCCAATTCGTACTGCTATACATTTTATTGAGTCTACCATAATAGGCTATTAGATAGATATGTTATACCCGCATACGAACTGTTCGAGTTTACGATACTTTATAAACCATATAGAATGGATTAGAGTTCAATAATACATACCTACCTAAGTATCAAATTTGAAAGTCCATGACCACGCCGTCTCGACCCCTCATCCCTAGATGACTCCCTAGAACTACTAGGCTCTAGCCTAAGTAGATGGAATGGGATAGCAGATGTTATATAAAATCGACAAATCTTGGTTAATTTCTTAATATTGTGAGAATTTCTCCGTTATAGCAACGAGTTGGGGGCACATCGGACTTATCGTAAGACGGAACAATAGCAACTAAAACAACCAGTATACCTCGGATATAAAAAGAAAGTGTGTCTTGCATCGGATAATTACGTTTTTAGTTTTATTCAACTAATTATTTCCTAGGTTGTCAAATATTGAAAGAGACGTAACTGCCATTGTGAAACCGATGAGTGGCTGACTTAAGGATCTGAAGCTTTAAACTCCGAAGGTTAGCTGGTAAGTACCTAGGTAATATGAGGGATATAGCCATTCTTATATTTACATAAAGCTTGAATATGTGTATATTAAATGAGTACCTAGGTATGTTTTTGACGAAGCTTATTCAAACGAAGATAGTTACCTGCGTTTGACATATGGGATGTCATAACTGAATATGTACTGTCCAAAGTAAGTTGCGAACTTACAGCAGACAAACGCTCAAGACAGAGGGACTACGGATGCTACGTACACCCTCCCTCCCCATTTCAGTAAGTGGGGCAACGACAGGGTTAACCTTGGAAGCAAGGAAGTTGCCGTGAATGTACATCTTATCGATAAGAGCTAATGACATCCTCATTGAACCGATTGCCCTGGTGGTAACGCATGAAATGACTAGGGCCCCAATGTCTCAACTGCCGTTAACTACTACATAAGGACCTCTCCTTTTCCATTTCAACTTTGGATGCAATTACTTCTAATCTGCGAGGAGGCAAGATGGCCTCCAAACTAAGCTCGCTGCCGGCGTTGAGAAGACAACATCTTCTGGTTGAATTGTGCGTGTTACGGTGTAGAAGGCTTCGATTATGCACAGCAAGTAGCTAACTAGCAATTAAAGCGCAGGACTTAAGCAGGCTTGTCCTGAAGGCGTTTTTGTAAGCCTTACACCCGGCGATCCCAGCCTTTGGTCCGGAGTATTGTTCGTACGGGATGGTGAGAGTTCGGGTACCTGCATAGTTGCGCCCAAGCATGTTCTAATTGATTGGTGAAGGTCCTTACGCTCCCGCCGTACTGCGATTCCAAATCTCCTTTCCCGATTCGTACCCAAGGCTACCGCCACTGGTTACCTTCTCGACCGATATGTTCCACCCCTTAATTACTCCTCTAAGCACGTACATGTACTCGACCGACGTTCAAGACAACGGAACTGTTAGCGCCACCGATGCCGAACGATTGCCACCTGGAGGATTTAGCCTGAGGCATGGGTTTCCTGGCTGGTTTAGGCGGTCAAGCCGGAGCCAAAATGCCAGTGGCGGTAGACAATCGAGCGGGCAACAGGACGGGATACAGACGCCACATCGACCCCCTCCTCCATCGATGAGCAGCGCAGGCACACCCGGCTCGAAAGGGTCCGCCGTCGGTGCGTCGCCCGGATTTGCAGAAACAAAGAGAAATGACATATCTACATACGAAGTCCTGCGATACATACGTAGCACATTTAATGACGACGACGTCCTAGATTCCATTCCCATCGAAGCTGCAGGAAATCCAGGTGCCTGGCACGCTTGGCGACAACATCGCATCGACGACGGGAAGGTATTCGAAGAAGCTACTAGCAGCGCCGATGCGACAGATGCCAACGCCGAAGTGAAGAAAAACCCCGAACCGGCAAGAAAACCAGGAGAATGGAATTGGGAAGGTGTATGGGAGGAGAGAGTTAAGAAAGCGGTGACTGCAAGTTTATCTGAGCCCGTTTTGTATGGTGGAGTAGGTGCAGCCGATGATGTTGTAAGTTTGCGTCTATATCATCCGAAGCTCACATGAGCAAGTTATACAGGTACACTCCAGCTAACACTGACACACGTAGATCCGCTTTCTAAGTATGGAGGACAATGACGTAGATGCTGTCAAGGATAACCTTCTACGAACCCTGGACAATGAAGCTTGATCGGGCTTTCCCAAATATATACACATATGCTTGGTGGAAAGGGGGGGAAAGTGCATCCTTTTATGCCCTCGCGAAGAGAAGTTTAAGAAGTTAAGAACCTTGGAGGACTTCTAATCATGGATTTTTGATACCCATACCATATACAATTCAATTCTACCCCTAACCACGCTTTTAACAATACAACTTCAAGGCACGAGTAATCTTGTTTTATCTTCATTCTTCTCTTCCAATGCTTTCTTCCTAACCTTGATTTTCATATCCGTCTTACTATCAGAATTGACTTAAGTATCGGATATGTCCGAACAACCTCTACATCCAGGTATTATTTGCGCCATCGCCCTAATTCCTACTGCCTTAGTTGTGGTCATTGCTGGAATAATTCTGAAAGGGTTTGATCTCCTTCCGAATCTCTGCGCCTGTCCAAAGTTACGACGCCGAAAACATCCACAGCAAACCCAGGTCAGCTTTATAGATCCTGCAGGGGATAGTTTTACAACCATCGAGAGCAATTTTATCGGCCAAGTTAGGAACAAGTCTAATTCAACCCTTACCCTGCCACCGCCAGTCCATCATGCGAGAGCATCAGTCATTGAACACGGATATCCCTTCGCCATTGCGCGTCATCAAGAAGGGAAAGTCTATGCAGGTCCTCAGAAGCCCGAGGATCTTCAGCAACGAAAGTCTTGAAAGTGGTCCTGAGCGGCCGTTGACGGTTGTGAAGAACCGGAAATCTCAGAAAAAAGCGAATGTAAAGAAAAGTCAGAGTAGCGTTGATACCTCGGGTTCTAGTCAAGGTTTCAAGGAACAATCACGAAACGCAACTAGGAATACAGGTGAACTATCCAGGCCCTAATTTAATTTACCTAATCTCTACTAACGGAAAACGCTCAGTGTCGAGTGATACTTGGGATCCTATAACCCCTAAACCCAGAAAGCTTCCAGTATGCCGTCGCTCGTCAAGTTTACAAGTTGGACGCCCGCTATCTCCCACATTTCTTACGAAGCTACGCTCGCTGTCTACTCGTAGGGGTCCATCTTCGAAGACTACGCATCGCCGTGACTCGCGGGTTTTGAGTGGCTTTTCGGAAGATTCGGTATTTAAATCGCCTGATGAGCCAATAACGACCACTCCATGGGAACAATCTTCAAATTCCGGATTTTCAGAACCACCTTCGTCTGGCGATTTACCGACGCAATGTTTTAGTAGCGGTAACACTCTAGTAGATGTTCAGACACCAGATCTTGCCCCTGACCCATACATGCTTATTCCGCATGTTTCAATTACGCCAGAATCGAAAACTCTAAATGATGGACAGTCCAGCATCTGGACAGCAATTGAGATATCTGGCCAATTATTCCACCCTCGTGTCGGTAATTCAACGTACGACTCAATATATTCTACCGCCGACCAAGCTCCTTTCCTACCTGCTCATCATGGTGATACCGGATTATCGAGATACGGATATCTTTATAACATAAGGGTAGATATTTTACCCACGGCCGAAGGTATTGTTATAGACCTCGTAGGTGATACTTTAATAAGGTATGTTATCTTGATCCTTGACACCGATTTCGAATGTCCAAGCTCATGTTAGTACATAGGACAATTAGTCCAGGTTCTAGCATCCTCATACTAGCTTGTATCCAACCAGGCGCCTCGAATTTCCAAAAGTCTAGAGCAATCAAACATGACCCAGATAATCTTATCGCTGACCTTGAATTTGAGCTGGGGGATGTCCAAACCGAATACATTCATGTGCGGGTTAACTATTGTCATTCAGGGTTCCCTGCGTTTAAAAATACCCTCATTGAAGACGGCATCACCAATTATCAGACCCGGCTAGAGACAACAGCTGCTGGCACCATCAGGCGATATAACCCAGCTTCTACGTGGTCTCCCAGACAGACCCGAATGTCTAACCCCTTGTTCACTATAATCGCTTCCCACTGGGGTCCGGCTCGGGCTACCGAAGTCATGCACAGGATTGTATCGAATCGAGTTAATCCCTGTCGGATACCAAAATGGGCTGATGCGGGTGTTTCCCAAGTTGACGGGAATGGGGATACAATCAATTTTCCCGATCGAACAGGAAGAGCTCCTCCTATACCCCAACGGCAGGCTAGTCTCAGGCAGTTGCCCCCGGAGAAAATCTCAGACCCGGCCAGAAAGATCTGGACGGAATTACGCAGGACTTCTTCAGGTAATCGCCCAGCTTTCCACGTGAGCAAGGCCAATCGACTTCCTGCAGCTACAACATTTGTCGATGCACCTAACCCCGGCCCAATATCTCGGCCGGGATCAACGCGACCAGTGTCGAAGTCAGAGGTCCAACGGCAGCGGGAGTTTATACGAGAGACAGCAGTGCGCAATAGGAGATCTATAGGTGCCGATAGCTTGAAGAGCTTGGTACCATCGGTCGCAGGATCAACGCCTGAAGGTAAAGAGAACAGTGTGTCCACTGCTTCAAGTCCATCCACAGGGCGGGGATTACAATTTGAAGGACGAAAACGGGAAGGGCGTTGGAGTTTGGGGAGTTGGTGGTAATGGGTGAAGTGAAGTGAAACTAACCTTACAAAATCCAGTTGAGACAGCAGGAGTAGTGGTAAAGTTTTCTTAAGATTTTCTAAGAAGGGTATTCGAAGGGGCTTTGCTTTCTATATTAATTCAAGTCCCTCTTTTTTTCTACGCCTTTTTATTTAGTTCCTGGCCCTCGTATCTGATGATGTGCCTTATATGACACGTCATAACTCATCTCGCCAAGGTATCGAGTCCTGCGCTCCTAACCGCTCTACTGTCTTCGCCGCTGCCCGATTCGCCTTCTTCACAGCCTCCTCGATGTTAAAGTTCCCGGAAACCACGTCTAACGCGTACATCCCCACAAACGTATCCCCAGCCGCCGTGGTATCGACGACCTTGGCCTTCTCGGCCGGAACTAGTCCCTTGGCCCCGGAGGCGCTCATGTAGAACACACCGCGACCTCCGAGCGTGATGATCACGTTCTGTACGCCTCGTCCTAGGAACGTGCGGCCTACGGCCTCGAGACCGGGGGTGGTGTCCAGATCGGATTCGGAGACACCGCCTAAGATCGCAGCCTCCGTCTCATTAACTACGAGATGCGCTAGGCCTTTGTATGCATCAGCCGGGAGCTCCTGCGCGGGCGCCGGGTTCAGGAGAACCGGGACTTGGACCTCCCGCGCGGAGCGCAGAGCTGCTAGGACTGTGGGGAGCGGGATTTCTAGCTGCATGATTAGGAGACTAGGAAGAGGAGTACCTAAAGAAGTAGGAGTGCTGAATTGCGGGGCCAGGAGGGAGTGGTTTGCTTCCGGGGAAAGGACGATCCGGTTCTGCCCTGTGGGCTCGTCGACGAGGATTATGGCTAGCCCGGTCTTGGTGGCGTCGGGGGTTAAAACTCCGGAGACGTCGACGCCGTGGGCGGAGAGGTTCGTTAGGAGTTGCGTGCCGTAGGTGTCCTGGCCAACGGCGCCGAGCATGCGGATTTGGGCTGTGGCTTTTGGGTCTGTGGAGGCGGCTGAGGGGGATGTGGAAGAGGAGGAGGAGGGTTGAGAGCGGGATAGCTTTGCGCAGGCTACGGCTTGGTTGGCGCCTTTTCCGCCGGGGGATATGGCGAATCGTGTTGAGGTGAGGGTTTCTCCTGGGAGAGGATGGTGCGGGACGTAGGAGACTAGGTCCATGTTTAGGGAGCCTAGGACTGTGATAAGTGGTTTGGTGGTCGCCATGGTTGGAAGGTTGCGAGTTTGAGCGGGGAAGGTGACCTAATTTACAAAGATAGAGAAGTATTGGTTCTATTTCCGCCTATATTCTTACAATAGCCTGTCTGCTACAGTAATGTTGTCCCCGGGATTATGAAAATGGTTGAACGGATGAGGACGGTCGTTCCTTCAGCTCGGCAATCGACTCGACCGCTAAACGTCAGAATAGCGGAGCCGGTCGGACCCCCACAGCGGCTAGCAGGGTGTCGGGGTTTAGTGTCAGGTCAACTGGAAGTAAGCGATACATCTTGTAATAGCCTAACGGGAATATCTGAGTAGGTTTTCTTCCCAAATATTTCTAATTCTAATATTTATATAGAAGGAAAACATGTAAATAATGAAACTAGAGCTTGATGAGCCAACTGAGTGTTATACTTAGGTACCTATATACACACAAGTGTAGAGAAGTTGTAGTGGACCAATTAAATACCCCTGCTCGCCCACATGCAGTCAAAATCGAATGTCGTCAATCCCCGTCAAATCACCATCGTTACCCCACATAAATAACTCTTACACCTTACCTTAACAGCTGTTTACAAAGCTTCAAAATGTCTCTTCTAGTTCAATTAAGTGTTTTACTTACTTCAAAGACTATAAGACTAGAACAATGGCAGACCTTAACCTCCAAGAGATTCAAGACACCCTGATATCGGTAGCCCGCGAGGCTGGCCGCATGATCCTATCCGCGAACCCTACGGACATCGCTACGGGAACGAAGCTGAATTGTACGATCCAAATTGCCCCGCCATAGCCCTCTAGAGTCTATAACCTACCTATAGCTTTCTTAAGAGAAACAGAAGTCATTCGCTGCACTAGCAACACAAACTAATACTAACAATCACCTACGCACAGCCGCGGACATCGTAACGGAAACCGACAAAGCAGTCGAAGCCCTCGTCTCCTCGCGCCTCTCGATGGCCTACCCCACCTTCTCCTTCGTCGGCGAGGAGACGTACAAGCCGGGGGTGCAAGTGACCCCCGCCCCGACCTTCATCGTCGACCCCATCGACGGCACGACCAACTTCGTCCACGGCCTCCCCGAAGCCTGCGTCTCGCTCGGCTTCGCCGTCGATCGCATACCTACCGTCGGTGTCGTGTATAACCCCTACCAGGACAAGCTGTATACCGCTATCCGCGGGAAGGGAGCGTTCTTGACGCTGGGGAAGGAGTGGGGGCTTGAAGGGGGGAAAGGGAGGGTGAGTAAGTTGCCGTTGTCGAAGAATCCGCAGCCGTTGGGGACGTTGGATTCGTGTCTTGTTGCGGCGGAGTGGGGGAGTAGTAGGGATGGCGTCAACTATGAGGTTAAGACGGAGGTGTTTAAGAAGTTGTGCGCGAGTAAGGAGACAGGTGGCGCGATGGTGCATTCGATACGTAGTTTAGGCAGCGCGGCGCTGAATCTGTGCGCGGTTGCGGCTGGGCAGTTGGATGTTTATTGGGAGGGAGGGTGTTGGGCTTGGGATGTGTGTGCTGGGTGGACGATACTTAATGAAGCGGGGGGTATTATGGCAAGTGGAAATCCTGGCGATTGGGAGCCTAAGATCGATTCAAGAAAGTACCTCGCGGTGCGCGGCGCGCCGAGCGGGCAGAGGGAGATTGTGCAGGAGTTTTGGGAGGTCATCGGCGATGGGAGGATGGAGTATGAGAGTTAAGCGAGACAGGCGCGAGGTATGCGATAGCCGAACTATCTAGGGCTACGAACCGACGGGCGTGCTTTATCGAAAAGGGCATTTTATTCGAGGTATGTAGGTAGGTAGGTAGGTAGTTTTTGTCGCGTTAGACAAAGAGCGAGGGATAGACAATTGATTGAATAGACCCAAGGGGCATAGCATGCACCCATTCCAGAACCCCTCCCTCACTGCCTCGGCTGGAATGCCGGATTCTTTAAGGAGAACTCGCTAACAACAGATCTTCTTTGAAAGACGTTTTCAAAATGAGGGGGTTATTTAATTCTACGTGGGATGTTTGCTCCTTTTTTGTTTCCATTTGTGAGTTTGGGGGTTTGGTAGGTAATTGATACCTACGTATATACCGCACAATCATCGGCCACAGCGACGATGTTGACACCCCAGAGTACCGGCGGCTCTCAGAACGATTATATTTCGTCACAACCGGGCTCGGCGTCGAAGAGGTGGAATAAAGAGGAACTTCGAAAATGCGGTGCTATAGGAACTACGGAGCCGCTGGACCTCAGCTTACAAGGCGAGATCCACCCCGTTTTTGCGAACTGGGTAGACACGGACCCGGAGCTGCGCAAGGAGTTGGAACAACCACTACTACTCGCGACCCGAATGTTGGATGCCGCGGGCCTGCCCTGGATCTCCGATTTCCTTGCCCATGACGTTTTCGCAGAGGATTACCCCGGCCGGAAACCCAGCTGTCGGTGTAGTTTTACGCACTCTGCAGCTAGTCCTAGGCTGAATGGCGAAGTTGTGCCACGGTCTATTGTGCGGCACCACCGCGCGACGTGGGCTTCCGAGGAAGTTAAGGCGGAATGGATAATCACTGCAGAGGACCAAATCAGGAACCGAATGGCAAAATCTCTTACATGGCAGCTTGACACCGAAATGTTCAGCGAAAAGGGATGGGTTGGGTATACATGCCGTCATCCGCGGAATGGTTTGGCACTTGATGAGATTGATAGGTATGAGACTATACAAGAGTGGGATAAGAAGTGTGAGGATGGGTGGCGGAATCAGACAATCTTGGTGACGGCGGAGTTTCCTAAGCGGCTGATGGAGTTGAGACGCCAGGGGAAGGAAGATGGTGAGGAGTATCTCCTAATATCTTTCATGGCAGCTATAACGTTGTTGCATGAGTAAGTAAATACTCCTTTGATTTCTATAAGTGGGCTTGATGTTGATGAAATGGGTGATCTCAGACTCGGCCACGCCGTCTACTGGAAAGACAGCCGCGCTCTTACGCGGGACCTACACGAACCGTACTACGGTGCCGACTTGCAGATGGAACTAGGTGATAGTTTCATTGCATCCATTTTCGGTGGCTGGATACCAGTACCTATCAAAGACTTTGCTCAACTTAAGAATAGGCTAGACTTCTCCGAAGGCCTGGCATGGAGACAAACGCTCACTTGGGACTTACATCGGTTGCGGCCTAAACACCGCGTTCACTATTCGATACCTGTAAACTAGTAAGTTCTGAACCTACGCCTCTTTGGTTTTTAAGAGTAAGGGATTAACAATTCCCACAGCATAACCCATCTGTTCTCCGACAAGTGCTGGTTAGAGGCGCAGAGCGATACTCTAGGCGGTCTGATACAGCCTGGGACACTTGAGCCAGCTGCCAAGGACCTCGGTATGTCCGCACAGGTCGCCACGGACGGGCATCACGCAATGGCTGCTATACCGGACTTTCACTGCTCCGGCCAGGGCTGGGTATGGAATCGTTTATTAGGAGCGCGATTCCGCATACCACAGTATGACGGCTATCTCTGTCCCGATCTCGACCTACCCGTGGCCACCGACGACGTGATCGAGGAACCCAAACCCCTACCCCCACTCCAACCATCTCCCGTAATAATGGCAGCTAGCACAGCCAGGGCATCTGATATCGGGACAGCAGCGACAACAGATACAATACTAGACGAGACCGACTTACCCAGCTCACCCTTCCCCGATTCTCCTCGAATAGAAATGTTTCCCAAACCACCACGACGGAAACCCACGATCAACGTAAACATCAAAATGAGTATCAGGAATAAGAAAAAGCCATCCAAACCAATGCCTAGACAACAATATACCGAAAAGATAAAAGAGAACAAGAAGAGCGAGATTAGGCAGAGTAAGGAAGGCAGAGGAGATTATAAGAAGAAAGCAGCACCGAGCTTCATCCGCCTGGCCAAAGACGAGCGGACACCGCTAAGTCCGGACCGCTCCGAGATCTCGCTAGATGAGCTGAGAAATCGGCTCTCGCAGCTCCTAGGTGTTTCGTTTGATGAACTAGAGAGGTTTTTCGAAGCTTCGAGTTGTGCGTGAATTAGGAATGCTCGCCTAGGGTAGCATAGAAAAATATAGTATAACAGACACACGGGGATAAGGTTGTGAGTAATACTAGGGTGGAATAATTCGTAATAAGGAGTAGTGGGCGGGTCGTGCTTGCTATATTATAGGTACCTATATAACTAAATTAGATACTGTATATAAAGTCGATTAAATCCCTGAATAGAATTTGGGAAATACGAGGACATATTGTGTTATTAACTTTTGAAATTGAAAATTGCCGTCATAATCTATGGCTTCGCGAATTTGTAATCTCATGGTTGCGCCTTATTTATCGTGTTAATGTTGCACCATATAGTTCTCTAAATAAAGCCTGTATATATCGGTCCTCTGAAGATTCAGATCTTGTTGATAACAGTACGCTGCCCCTCTAATTTACAATAGTTGGCTTATATTGATTAGGGGTGAAATAGACGACATGACATATTAAAGCCTCGTTCTTGGCAAGAACTCCAATCGCAGTTTACTACTACTCCAGCTGCCCATTCGTCGAGGTAGCATCCATGCGGGATTTACATGCGGCTGAGTAGGTGTCTCTAATGGCCGCGTATCATCGGTGAATAGATAAGGTAGGCATACTGGAAATTGTCAAGGCAACCATTAGCCTAAGGCGGACGGGGGAATGACATCAGGGAAGATGGATGGTACTCGCGAAGAGTTTCCTAATCGTGTCCTTATAATCACGTAGGTAACGTTTTGTCCATCATTGGGCATTGTTATTAATATGTAAGGTAGCCATATATCATCGTAAAACGTAATCCTTTGTAGTATATAGAATATTCTGATCGTTATTCGGCGTTTTGTTTTATGTTGTGCCCGCGGATAAGGTCCGTGGTTACATACCGATTGGCCGTTATCTAAATATGTAGCGAGGAGGGTTGCGTCGCACTCTCGAGGTGTAGTCGTAAGAATTGAATGCGACCAGCCAAGGGACAACGAGGCGTGTTGTGGTCCCTTCATACAGTATTATAGGACATTTCTCAGAACCCTTAATATGCAAGCCTTATTTGCTGAAGAAACGTACCTATACTTAATTGCCTGACTCACCATGGTAAGGGTTGCCGGTTGCTTGCTTGATAGTGTACACAAAACGCGTTATCTGTATCAAATTAGGCACCATACATGAGCTGTCGGGAGGGAGAGTGAATGGCTTATAGGATTCCGCGAATATTTCCCGCAAACAGGAAAAGGTAACGCCAGCCACCCTACTAAAAAGACTTGAGTATGTGAGACAGGGCTGAAGAGATACATTTATGACGAAGTAAGGGTGCTTTTAGGATACTTCGTCTTATCATTGACTCTGACCATTAACATCCGATAGGAGAACAAGACGCCAAAAAGCGCCATACTGCGCTAGTTCAGTTTGGAGAGCCGGCCCGGAACGGCCACTGAAGGAGGTTCGCTGGAACTTGGAGGACTAGCCGCATGCAAGAAACCCCAGCAATACTATTGTGGGGTTCGGCAGGAAAGTGGAACTGCATCGCATTGCATTAGCTACCTCCAGCGCTACCAGGCTGCTAGGTATACCTATACGATAAGGAATTTAAAATCCTGCTGGGGCCACCGAAGTGAGATGCATAGGTGGATAAAACGAACTGGTCAATATTGACACTTGATATCAAGCAGCAAACAACTAATTAGTAGCTCGATTCGCACGGCCTTCCAAATGGTGTATAATGGTTGCTGAATGTGATAGGAGAATAATAAACGCTCAATTAGACCCAGTTATTGGTGTTTAGGGTGAGTCGGCAATGCTGTTGTGGCCCGGCAAAAATGGATTTTGTTGGTCAAGTGAACAGTTCTGGCAGTCTAGGGAGAAAGCGTGTAGGTGTGCTGGCTGTGCTGGTGTGTAGGTACGGATCCGAGGAGGTGAAGAATTTCCGGTGTCGGTCGTGGCGGATTTGAACCGAGATTGGCACAATACTGGCGTGCGCTAGTGAAGCGTACAAAGCGTACGTAATTCCCATAAGTTCCAACACTCAACGTGAGAGAAGGATTTATATGTGTCATGCATTTGGCTGTCACAGCGGAGTTTTTCGCTATTTTCGCTAGTCGTAGTCTCAAAGACCTTCTGACATGCCGGATGAAGAGAGAGATAAACACTTCAACGTTCGACTTCTCCACGTCTGACCTTGTCCATCCGGGTGACCTTGAGAAAAGCTGGACTTGAGAGTCTTGACGTTCATTGTATTACCTATTACCATATTAGTTCCTGTTTAGCTTACAATTGTTCGATGTCATGTTGATTTGAAACCGATGATCTAATTGTCCAGCTAGCCCGGTCAGCATGGTGACTTTGCATAATCTTGCTTCCTCTTCTCTTCGTTATCTCTGATATTGTAGCCTTGGGAGAGTTATTGGAAATTGGAGACTAGGAAAGTTAGAGACTCGAACTTCAAGAAGAATCTAGAAGAATAGCTGCAGAAAACTATTCTGAAGAAGTGAGATGATCCACAGCTACTAGTAGGCTAATAGAGATTTAGTTCGTGCCCCTCCATTAGCGTCTTGATAATGCCTCGATTAGGGAGTGGCTGAAAATTTTGAGAAAGTTGATACGTCCTGTACAGGAGTAGAGTTCAAAGCGATGCCGCAAGTACGACATAGCACAGCGACTAACCCCACATTCCTACCCAAGATCCGTATTATATGATTGGTCGCACTTGTTGACCGTAGATCGTAAGGTTCTGGGCTCAGTCCAATGAGTCCACTGAATCCACTGAAACCTAGCTGGCACATACATGCTATGCGCATGTACATATATACGATACTACCCAAGTAAGTAGTAGCGTCAAGATGTTGTGCCATTTTAGATACAACATTCTGCATTGCGTGGGTGCGGGAACCAAAAAGGTGACGACCGTGCATAGGCGGCTGGAGTACAGTTCGTGAAAAATGATAACCAAAAATGACTGAATCTTGTATGTCAATATGCTAACAGGTTGGGTACCCGACCTGTAGGTAGCTGGAGGCAGCTAGGTGGGCAAGCAAGCCACTCGGGCCACTGCAAAGCTTGCCGCTTTCAGACCGCCAAAATGGTCAGAAATGGCCTAATGCCCAGTGGCCTCTCTGTTATTATTTACCCGACAGCCTCCTTGCTGGTGATCACTCACCTCGGCCGTCACTCGGAAGGACCACATGGATTTTTACTGTATACTTGGACTGTGAGATCGACATCTTGCCGACACATGCGAAGACGGAAGACATAAAAATAAAATTTGCAGCATATGTGGAGATGAATTGTGGAAGGCGAAAAAATGAGAAGAAACGTATAAACGCGCCTTATGGTAATTATACTGGATAATTGTTGTGAAACTTTCGGTAGACATCGAGATCGCAAAGGTGAGCAAATGATAGAGGCTGAGTTGATAGAGTTGTGGGTGAAGCTGACATTGGAGATAACTGCGAAGGACAGGTAGGACTAAGTTCAGATTTGCGCTCGGAGCTCATTGCCCTTGCCCTTGATACTTGCGCTACCTGATAGTCCTCGATAATATGTAGGTCAAGCACGACCAACTGCTCAACCAAAGTTGGTACGTACGACTTAGTATGGACTGAATAAGGTTACGTAGATCCACATCCGAAGGTGCTCCAGGCATAATTAGCGTTATCTCCACATTTTTCTCTAGCACCTCCGATTCATGGTATAATTCTCTGATGCGGTCCTCCTTGCTCAACTTCTTCCACCCCTACCCTACCACTTCTTCTCATGCAGTTGATGCACATGCAGATTCCTTTCATATAATATTCTGCTCCCATCAGCTCATTATATCTAATACCGCCTTCAGACGAGAATTCGAAACCTCTCACACGCTTTTCTACGCCATTACCACCCTACCTACCTCTTCTGACCGGTCTACTATACGTCCAGTGGCGTAGATTTAAAAAAGAAAATTGTGAAGCAAACTTCTCAAGGGACGAGAAGAGAAAAAAAAATTATTTCACAGGAGGAAAGGAAAGGCACTGCCTGCCGTCACAACACTTGACGCTTGCTCTCTCGCTTCAGCATCTTGCCAGCTTAAGACCAAGGGCCGAGTGTTGTGCCAGCTAGTCGTAAGGTCGATACTAAGTTGTGAAGCAATGGTCCTAACAAAGCAGAGATCACCCCGAAACCCGGATGACTTTCCGACTGTTCAGCTTTTTCTATTAGCTATCGTTCGACTAGCCGAACCTATCGCTCTAACTTCCATTTTCCCCTATGCCTGGGCTCTCGTTAAACGATTCAAAATCGGCAACGAGCAAGATGCCTCGTTCTACGCCGGTCTACTTGTACGTATATCCCAATTCCCCCAACTAGTTTATTGCAGTCTTAGAACGCATAATGCGCCAAAACGGCAGGCATAACTTCGAAAAAAAAAATTATCTAGCAATAAATATTAATATTTGATCGATCAGATTTCCTCTTTCTCGCTCGCCGAGGCCTTGATGGGCATGTTTTGGGGCGGCCTATCTGACAGAGTGGGTCGAAAACCTGTCCTTCTAGTAGGATGTCTTGGCACGATGTTCAGCATGGTTATGGTTGGCTTTGCCACTAACCTCTGGGTTGCCTTGATCGGTCGAGCACTCGGCGGACTTCTCAATGGAAATATCGGCGTAATCCAAACGATGGTTGGAGAATTGGTCAGCAAACCCGAGCATGAGCGTAAGTCGAAGCCGCAAATCCCACCCGTGGATTACAGCACAATGCTAATGTCGCAGCTCGCGCTTATTCCGTGATGCCATTCGTTTGGTCTATCGGAACCATCATTGGTCCGGCAATTGGTGGAATGTTAGCAGATCCCCACGATACTTGGCCAGGCACGTTTCCAACGGACACCCTCTTTGCTAATTACCCCTACCTCCTTCCCAATCTTTGCTGTGCTGCTCTTCTATTGGTTAGCATTTGCCTGGGGTACTTTCTTCTCGAGGAGACGCATCCTGACATGATACCTCGAGTTATGCTTCCCGATGACACCTATGTTTCCGACGAGACACCTCTTTTGGAAACGTCCGATGCAATCAAGCAGCCGGCTGTCGATTTACGGTCCGAGACCTACGGAACTTTCCGAGGTAGTATTGAACTGAACCGTGATGCGGTTTGTGTAAAAGAGCCGGAGAAGAAGGGGAACTACAACATTTTTACGAAGCGTGTTATGGCTTTGGTCATCGCACTTTCGATATTTACTTATCATTCGATGACTTACGACCATCTTCTGCCAATCTTCTTTGAAGACGAGAGAGTTCCAATTGACCACATGCCGGAGGAGGGTTTCCTATCAAAGTTTAACCCTCTATATTCGCCTGGTGGCTTGGGTCTTTCGATGCAATCCGTGGGGTTCGTAATGGCTATAAACGGTGCTATTGCGCTCTTTATCCAGGTTGTCGTATTCCCTCTAGCTGCAGAGAGGATTGGCGTCTATAAGCTCTTCATCCTTGTTGCTGTTTTCCACCCGCTAGCCTACGTTATCGTCCCAACGTTAGTACATTTACCGGACTCTCTTCTATATCCCGGGATCTACTTCTGTTTAACTATCCGGAACATCTTCTCGATTATCATATACCCTCTCCTCCTCATTCTTATCAAGGAGGCTACTCCTAGCTCGTCGATTCTGGGAAAGGTGAACGGTCTTGCAGCCAGCGCTGGTGCCGCTTGTCGTATGATTGCTCCACCCGTCGCTGGATATCTCTATTCGATCGGATCACAAATTGATTGTACTGGTCTTGCTTGGTACGGAAGTGCCATTGTTGCCGTAATAGGTGCATTCCAGTGCTTTTCAGTCCAACGAACCCAAAATCAGGCAGCTCCCGAGGAGGCTGGATTGGGCCCTAAGGAGCCTCGCGGCTTGGTGACAGTCGTCGAGGTATGTGACGACGAACATGAAGACAGATCTATCGAACCATGAACGATGGTTCTACTTGATTCGGTCACAAGTAATGACGCATTGTCTTGCTGGTTGTTCAAACGAATGTTTGATGAATCATGATGCATTCATGTAGATATCCATGGTTATGGACATGGATCATTACAAGTTTTGGCGTATATATGTGTATTTGCTTGGCGTTTAGGGGAAGGTCCGGGAAAACAAAACGGTTGGGGGTTTTGGTATGCAACGATATCCTCCGACGCGCCCACGGATAGAATATGATTTTTGTTATATATCCTCCTTTCTGCATATTAGGTATTCAGCGAGGTAGTATGTCTGCATGGTTGAGTTAGCATATCACGACAATCGTTAAACTATCTAGATAATAATATAATACTTTTTAGAAACTTGAGCTCTTCATTTAACTGTGGAATACCTAGACATTACTAGTTTTTGGGTGATTGTTTAGACACCAAGCCAAGTTCTACGTAGCATTTATATGTATTAGGTACCTATTCGTTTCGTAGTCATCTGCATATGTGTTGTGATGGTACTTCACCCACGTCAGTTGAGCCTCAAGTGTGGAGAGCCCCGTAACCTAATTCCTAGAGCTAAATGCAGGTTCCCGATGGATCTAAGGATAAGGAATATAGAAAATGGCCGATTGGGTACCCATGTCTCGGGAACTTGAGAGATGAGCTCTTCGAATTATGTCGTTAGATGAACGTAAGTTGACGTGCTTCACGAGACCCATTTTCAACCTACTTAGGGCATCTGGTCCCACCTCTCTCCTTCCCTTTTGGGATACTCGCTATTCAGTTTCTGGGGTTTGATTAGTCGAATGCTGGCGTCAGTGAACCTTATTTGAGGTTAGTGCTAAGTACCTATGTAAGTCCTCATATTGGATGTGGTGCTGTCCTATCTCTCCAGGAACTACATATTGCGGTATTACTAAATTCTTTGAACATTGCGTATAATGCCGATGAAAATTGGAATATACTACCTACACTGCTCTATCAATTTCGTTGGTGGTGTGAAGGGCGATATTACACTGTTCGCCTTAAGGTTATAGACAAGTATAATAATGCATAAAGGGGGCCATCAAATAACAAAACTGAAGAGACCAAGAATATATACGGCTGTAAGTTCATCATGGATAAAAGGCTAGACATAACTCATATATGTATACAATGTCATACTACTATACAGTTCACATAGCTTGCTTCATTTGATGTGGGCTTGAAATTGAGCCTGTTTAAGTTATAGTAAGTGCATGTAGCATGATAATAAATCTTACGGGCATGAGCTATCAACCGTAATTAGACTTACCTCACTTCCCGTAATATCATTCAACTCTACGAAACCTCCCCCATAACAAGTCACAAAGTCACGCAAAACACCAAACCCAAGCCATAATAGGGTGGAAAATATGTCTCATGAATTCAACGGCAGCGGCAAGCCTATTCTCTGCTTATACCTCTACCTCGAGAGCATTACAAGATCTAATGTGCGCATATCCTCAATCCGGCAGCACTTTGTCCTTCCCATCCTCTCCTCTCCATTCCATTTCCACATCGGAGGGACATTTTATTTTATTCATTAAATGAAAAGAAGACCTTGTCTATATCCATGATATCCCCCGTGGCCCAGACATTGGCTTTCCTCGCCGTCAGTCCTGAAAACCTTTTGGAAGAGAGACCCGGTAACGGCCGCCTCGTTATAACGCCGATCATTAGAAACCTATCCCTGTTGAAGAAGAAAAATAAAGTCGATGGGTTATGGGTTATGTACTAAGGAGGCGGGTCCGTTTACAAGGCGTAGATAGCGCCCATGATGGCCGCGAAGGCGGCGGCAAAGGCACCGGATTGCAGGCCCGTTCCGCTGCTAGCGGGGATGGACGAGCTGGATGGCGGGGGCGAGGTGAAGGTTCCGTTAGAACCTGAACCAGAGCCGGAGGATCCGGAACCGGTGCCAGTTGCGCCGGGGGCAATGGCGGTGGGGGTCACGGTGGCGGCTTCCTGGCTGGAGATCTGACCGCTGGCAACACCACCGGGGCTTCCGCCGGAAATACCGGTGGAGCTCGAGCCGCTGCCTGAGGCGGTAGCAGATGCGCTAGATCCAGAGCCGGAGCCAGAGCCAGAAGAGCCAGATGCGGTGGCGGAAGCACCTGCGGACGAAGAGGATGCGGACTTGGTGTTGTTACAACCTAGGTCGAAGAGAGGGGTGGTCTGTAGCTTGTTGCCGACGATACCGAAGCTGGGGTTCGGGGTGTCGGGGGCGGCATCCTGGAGAGTGTAGTACCAGAGGTTCGTGTTGCTCTCGAGTAGGGGGCAGACGACATCCTTCCAGTAAGTCTCAGCGTTGTCAGTAGATGCAATGGACTGCCCAACAGTCTTTCCGCTGACGGGCTGGCCAGTTTCAGTAATCCAGACCGACTTTCCACCAGCGGCTTGCTGGGTCTTGCTAAGAGCGTCCTGGAAGAGAGACTTGGACTCGGAGATGGCGTTGGGCATCGAGTCCTGGAAGTAAGGGTAGGCATCCATGCCGATCCAGTCGCAAGCGTCAATGACCGGCTGGTTGGTTCCGTTGTACCAAGCGGTCCAAGTGTCAACGTGACCAATAGGGGCCTTCTCCAAGCCGGTGCCAGCGATGGCATCCTTGGTCTCCTTGATGTAGCGAGCGATGACGTCGGGTCCGACACCGACGTTGGAACCGGCCGCGATTCCCTGAGGCGAGTTTCGGTATAAGTCTTCGCTACCAACGGAGATACCGTCAACTAGCTTGGCGAAATCATCTCCATATTGCTTAATAGCGGCCTTCAACGCAAGGATTTCGTTGGCGAAAGAAGTGTCACCTCCAGAGGCCCAGAGACCGAGAAGGAGGGTGGTCTTCGTCTTGATGGCGGCAGGAATGGCAGAGATAGGGTCACTGGCGGTTCCTCCTTGCTAAACGCGTCCGAGTTAGAAAATTGAGAATTTATTTATTACGATATTCATTTCAGTTTAGACTTACCACCATGGTGTAGAGACGAGCACTGGTCCAACCGGAAGTTCCCACAAGGTTCTGCGCTGTGGTGAATTCATTCTCGAAGTCGGACTGCTGCTTGGCAGCACCGGTGGTGAAGGTAGAACCGTAGTTGAAACCTTGGATAGCCGAAGCCGTAGAGGCTAGGGCGAGGAGAGATGTGAGGCTATGCATTATGAATGATGAAGTTTCTAGGATAGGATATTCCTAGGAAATTATACCGATGAAGATGTTGGTATTTGTACAAAAACAGGTTAAAGTAGAAAAGCAGTGAAGCTTTCTAGACTTTTATCTGTTCCCCCGAGTGACTGTATCGTCGAGAAGCTTGAGAATCGGAGTCAGGTAGGTGCAGTGTAGCTAAGTCGGTTTCAAGTGGTTCAGGCTGAGGAGAAAGAACGTCGGCCTAAAACAGTAGGTAAACCAAAGCGAGTGTAAGTGTAGTCTAGGTGGTCTAGATTATAACAAGAAGGAAGAGAGAGTGATAATATGTATTCCAAAAGAAAGACTACTTAAGAAGGGGTTAGGGTTAATGAAGGTGATTCACGTGGTGTTGGACGATCCCAAGAAATACAGTAACAACCCAAGACTCAAGACTCAAGCAACTAGAAAACGAGAATACGGGATGGAAAGAAAGGACTAGAAGAGCCGTGTGGTGACATGGCAGCAGATGGCATGATACTTGTACCAACGCACACAACAATAATAAAAATAGCACAATACAAAATACTTCTTTCTTCTATTATTCCTTACATTCCACTACTGGCATTACCGGTAAGCCTATTCCTGGTAAAAGTGGTAAAAGAAGACGCGCCAGTTTCCTTCTTTCCAACTCCTGATTCGTCTGAAGAAGACAGTGTCAAGACTGTTTAAGTGGACCCGAATGGATCTAAGCCGCCACGGCCCCACAAACCCAGAATTCTATCCTTGGCGTATCCTTGCGTGCCCTGCTTTCCCATCTTGGTCCCGACGCAGCGGAGTCTCTGAGTGGCCATCGATCGACCCAATCAGGTGTAGCTACCCGATTTACCCCTGCGCAAGTCAGGAAACAAGCTCCGAAGGGACCACTCGCCCCAGCTGCCTCCATTCTTTGCGGAACACACAGAGCACCCTTTTTTAGCCCACGACTTCCCCTTGATCGATTGAATGGTCATGAGTGGTGACAAGAAGGAAGAACGAAGAAAGAACAACTCTATTAAAATCTTTTCGTTGTCAATTGTGAAACATGTTTATTTAATCTGAACGAATCCTCAGTTTCATACACTCAACGTTGTTTATTATTTATTATTGAATGTACGTACCAAACAGAAAGTCCAGCTGCCCGACTCGGCTGCATGGGACAAATCCAGTCAGAGAGAATCAATAACTTGGCAATGACGTGCATAAATCTCGTATTTGACCCATAAACATCGCTAGCACCTATGATCTTCACGAGATAATACAGTCCGGACAGTGTTATATCTACTGTATCTTCATGTTACATGATCTTCCCAGTTCACATCAAGTCTAGAATCTAGATCGACTCAGGCATTCCAAGGGCCTGTTACTGCTTGGGAGGAAAACACTGATCAAGATAGAACTTCCAATAAGAATCTCCATTGCGCCTCAGGGGTTAAAGGGGAACAAATTCCTCTCTACTTCCCTCAATCAGGTCAAGGTGAAACCCAGCTTTTACAGCGAGATGCTAGTTTGCTGGGACCCCTTACTCGTGCATTGGGGCTGCATTCTGTTCCTGCATTAAACCGGCTTATTGAGCCCAATTAATGACTGGCTGACACAACAGTCCTAAAGCTCAGCCACGATTCAGAGATTTACAAATTCTAGCAAATAGGGGATAGAATCAACAACTTCAGAAAACACCTAAAAGCAGAGAATTGTGTCTAAGAAAGTATGGGCAACAAATTAAAATCCATACACAGTTCAAGTGGAAGTAAACATTGCGTAATAGGATATTTAGTCACTGTCGTCCTCAAAAAACAATAGGTACACACCTAAACATTAGGGGAACACGAAGCGCTATCGGATACTTCCGAGTCATCCGGGAGTTAAAAATGTGCTCATTTTTGTCTTACACTTGGGCTTTAACAATTTTAATCCAGTCCAAACATACTCTGTATAATCCTGATCGCTCGAATAGTTTCCGTACTTGTAAAATTCTAAACCTATCTGATGGACTCGTGGATATTTGTTATTTTTTAGTTACCTAAACGGCTTGTTGGTGTATGACTCGTACTTGGAGAAGATCCATTGTGCCGGGTCTTTTAGGTCACACCACACCCGTCGATCCAGAAATGTACTAGGCATGGCTAGAATGGTGTCGATGTGCTTGGATGATAATAATAATAATAATAGCGCTTGGATGGGAGCGAAGTGCTCGACATTCCGTTACTACCTGAATAGCCTATTTCAACGCGAAGCATGACCTGAGAATATGCATGTAATAAAGTCATGTCTATACGGACCATGAAATACGGCTTGAATCAATGCTTTCGGATGGTGCTAACCGTAGAAAACATAGTTGGCCTAGGTAGTTGCAATAGCGAAGGGTCTTTGAGGATACGAACCGGTTCGCTAGGCTCAAAATCATGGAACCCGAAGAACTACTCAGAACACCATGGGGTAGAACCAGGGGAGGTGGAGCTGGGATAGGTACTTGGTTTATTTAGCAACACGATGAAGTCAATTTATATAAGTCAGGGGATGCCATAGGGAACCATTACCACAATGAATAATTCTCACAGAAGACCCTTCGAAATTTCATAATAAAGATGGTCATAGGGAATGGTACCTTGTTGTTATTTAGTACTAAGCTTGTAGGCGAGGGTACATTGAACACAAGTATATAAACTCGGTTGATTCCGTACGATTCATGCCTGCTACCAGGCGTCAGGGTATCAAACTATGAAATGCTTAATCCACAAGAAACCATTAGCTGTTCTTCCTGTAGCAGTCAGTGTAGGTATTCTAGGCCCATTACCTAGATTTTCGGTAAATAAATGCTTGACAGGAATGCCTCATCACGGCAACCTTTAACACCTGGCTAGACAAATCCTCTAATACCGCGCAATCCAGTCGATTTCTTCCTCTCCTTTTCTTCCTTTTTCTTCTCTTTATCCTTGCGAAGATTTTGTACGCCACCTATTGGAAATTAGTACAAGAAGTAATTTTAGATGTCAAAATCGAATAGGATTTACCTCGTCCGAAATATCGCTCTGTCGTCGGGCTGCCTTTACCTGCGGAGAGCGGATCGTTCGGCAATGGCGTAGAAGGCCTTCGTCCCTGGCTACCCGCCGATCCCACACTGCTATAAGGCTCTAGTGGTGGGGTGGGGTTGTATGATGTCGCCTCGAATATATCCGCTTCGGAAAATCCACGATGTTGGCGGTTACGATAGCTTAAGGGGCTGCCCGAATCGGAGGACAAGTCGACTTCTGTATCGACATGCAGGTGAGGATCTGGCTTTGTCAGGCTAGATATTTCGGATTCTAGTTCCAGTATTCTAGCTTGCAATGTCGAATTCTTCTTCGTAGCTTCTGATATGCGGTTCTTCAGCTCCGTTTGCTGTTCTCGGCTTGCTGCTAAGGTATTTTCCAGTTGAATCTTTAAACTCTCCGATTTGCGACCCGTGCTGTTTCGGAGCGCATCTTGTAACCTTCCATTCAGTTCCGCAATCTGTGATTTATACATTTCATTCGTTTTCTGGATATCTGAATCGTGTGCTTTGAGCTTCATCTCCAGTATCTCGGCCCGACCTTCTGCCTTCGCTGCTTGTATTTCCATGTTTTGGCGCTCTGTTTCTTTGGCCTGATAATTCCGTTCGCATTCTGCAAGTCGCTGAACCTCTTCTCTTAGCCTCACTAGCTCGCCGACATTGATCTCAACAGATTGTATATTTTGCTTTAAGTCCAATTCCCTAACCTCGGCTTCGCAGACCAACAAACGTAAGCTTTCCAATTCGCGTTTTGCTGCATCTAGTTCGGTTCTTAACGTATCTCCTTCGGCATTCCATTTCTTTTGTTCTTCACGAAGGCCTCTCAATTTGGTAGTGAGGTCCGCCTCCCACTTCTTCGATAGTGTACGACTCTTTTCAGACTCCTTTTTGGCTTGCGTTTCTGAATCCTTTGCATCTTTGAGTCTTTGCTTAAGCTGCCGATTCTGTATAATGAGATTCTGAGTTTCTGCTTCACTCGCCGCCTCTCGCACGTGTCGCCTTCGTAACTCGCCCATATGGGTAAGGTGCTGCTGCTTCATGAATCGTTCGAACGTGAGATCATTATACAGAAGTAAGATTTGACGCTGAAGATGAGCAATCTGAGCGCTATTACTATCCGTTGGGGATGAAATATTGCCAAGTTGTGAACTTGGTTGAAGCTGAGATCCCTGACGGTCTGAAATGGAATCGTGGTGACTTAAGGCAAGGGATGGCACGCTGTCATTCGCCATCGATTGATGCAAGCCTGATTTGATGGCCTTATTAGAGTTAATCAGATCTTGAAGCTGTGTCTGTGACCCGGATTGAACAAGTTGACGGGAAAGAGTTGGGCTCTCGTTGCCGAGTCCAGACGGCCTTGGGCTTGATACATCTCGGTTGGAGTGATAGCTGCTGATGGATGACTGACGAACTATGACGGACTGCTTTCGACTGCTCGTGATAGATTCGGCGAACGTTGATCCCGTGTTTCGTTTGTTGTCCCCTTGGAAAGGGCTAAAAGACACGCCAAACGGATAGGAACCGCTGAGCAACGCGGACTCGTGGCCGTCCTTATCAGGCTCATCCTTTTCGGACGCTCCCGTATTTATAACGTCCACGAGACCCTGGCTAGGCAATACCTCGCTAGCCTGGCAGAGAGCTACGCAATCCGCTACGACTTCGGATGGTTCACTCTTAATCCACCTTCCGAAATTATCCTTCTCGGAATCAATAGTGAGAGTATAGAAGTTCTCGTGGAGGAGATGGCATTGCCGAAAACGCTCTGACGCATCTCGGATTTCGGTGGGTTGAACCTCGATGTCGTCAGCATCGGGAACCTCGGCGTGTCGGAGATATCTTTGTGGCTTGCGAATATAATCCATGAAGTTGATCGGATATAGGCCGTACAGTATAGTGAAATAATGAAGGAGTTGCGGGATGGCTGTGTCGTCGAAGTCGGGAGAATAGGCAAGTTTTTCCCAAGCTAGGGCATTAGGAGACAACCTTCGCTCCTTGTCTATCTCAGCCGGCATTTGAGAAGATAGTTCTCGTTCCCAAAAGAGTAACCGCGCATATATATTAAACAGCGTGGGAAGATGGGGGACGAGAGAGCTTGGCATATGCGGAAGGATCATTGTCAAAGCGGTCAAAGCGAGAGATACAATGGTCGTAGATGTGTCT
Organism: Annulohypoxylon moriforme; assembly: GCA_022695765.1. Taxonomy (NCBI): domain Eukaryota; kingdom Fungi; phylum Ascomycota; class Sordariomycetes; order Xylariales; family Hypoxylaceae; genus Annulohypoxylon; species Annulohypoxylon moriforme. The sequence goes on along the minus strand of MU403092.1, from coordinate 377,258 downwards.
ATTTGAAGACAGTTGATTAAGTTATTAAACAGCGGTGTCTGTAATATAAGATGTAGATGTGGTGGTTGGCTTTGGACGAAAAAGGCCAGGAATGATAAAGCACGAGAGCGATATGTTTTCTTAGCCACATATTGGTCAAGGACAGTCAAGAGATCCTGAGTCTATTTAGCAAGATGTTTGAGGTGTAATAAGTGAATAGATGGTTTAGGACATACTTTTGGACGTCTCTTCCCGTAGTGTAACAAGGTCCTCTGCATTTGTTTCTCTTTAAATTCCGATATTGCATTAGGACTTTTCCCTATAGTCTCGTACTCGTCGAGCCATAGGAGCAGGATCCGCTCTGCCAGTTGAGGGGCGGCACCTCCAGTCGGGGAATTCGGATCGTTGCCATCGTCGGCCGTAAGAATATCCAGAAGTATACCCTCAACCTCGACAGCGAGATCTTTTTCTTGATTAAGGTAGTTGAGCACTAGCAATAACAAATCAAACCACTGGAATATCTTGTCTGGCTGTCCAATTATGGGGCGTAAACGGCGGAGAAGGGCAACAAAGGCCGTGTAGCGAGAGGGCACTTGGGATACATCTTTGTGGAATAGAGAGAGTAGTTCGTCGTTCAATTTGTCGGCAACACCTTCATCGAACTTCTCGTGTTTGCAAAGATACGCATCGATAATCTCGACAAGATCGTCAGGTAACGGAAATTTCGCTATTGGCACAAAACCTGTTATGGCTTTCGTGAGGTCCTTGATGCTCCTAAAGTTGTAAGATAACGAGTTAGCATTTGGATAATATGATAATATCCATGGATGGCTTTGCGACAAAGGAGTAACCAAGGGAATCTAAAGAGAGCCAAAGATCGACAAAATTACTTTGGTCTTCTTTGAGATGGGGACGACGAGTGACGGAATTGAGAAGGGCGGAATTAACATACGGCGCTGACGACATTGCGGACCGAGGCTCCAAATGGAGCAACTCAACGATGATAACAGTCGTTCGGTAAGGGGTAACAGGTCGTCACGAAACAGATTGCTAAATTGAGAATGCGCATAACAGAGCTGCAAGCTTGCAAGCTCGCAAGGCTACAAGGCACAGTCCCACAGGAGCTTTGAATCAAGTAGATTAACCTTGGAAAGGTCCGATGACGTTTGGAAGGTAAAAGCTGGTTGGCTCTATTCGTACCTAGTACCTAGCAGCCTAGGCAGGTAGGGCAGGCACGACAGGCTATTCAAGCTGTCGCAGTTAGTTTTTTCAACCTCCGTGGTGGGGTCGTCAGTTAGTCTCGCAGCTCGTCCCGACTCATTCGTTAGCCCGCTTTTAAACGTGCCATACAGTGTAATTTCATCAAGCCCTATCTCATTCATACTATGTATTTAGGACTTTCCCTATTAAATGTCCATATATCAGCCCATTGACATCTGCTTCAATATCGAAACTAAGATTTATTAGGATAAGCGTCAGATGATTTAGAAGTTACGCCTCGTTTCTAGGTATAGTAGACAAGTATTATGCTCAATACCCACCTGCCCTATTTTTGAGCTACAATTTGAGTGAATTTGTCAATGATATATGTACCTAGTAGGTTTCTTTAAACTTCAGGCATTTTCGCAAGAAAGCTGATCGTAACCCACAGTCTCTCACAAAATTCAAATACTGTATTTCTTACGGTGAGAGCGTGACCATAAGACCCACTAAAGAAGGCCGATCCCTTTTGACTCCACAAGCTAACGGCCTGTAAATCTGGGGGAGGGGAATGATATACATGCTCTTGTGGGGTAGTACTATCCCGGTACTTACAAACCTAACCCTGCCCCTCCTCAAGCTGCATACCTTCTACGTAACTCTCCGGCGTGGGCAGGTATTGAAGACTCAAGCCCCTCAATCACTCCATCTGTCAGTCCATCAGCCCATAGGTTCAAATTTCCTCGCTTGATTTGTCTGGCCATTTCCCAATTCAATCTCTTCTCTCTTCACTTTTCAAAGGACCCCTTTACTTAGTCACGAGTCACAAGTCAGTTGACCTCGACCACAAAGCGATTGAACACATCTCTTTTCTGTATTCGACATCCAATATATGCTCTTCGAGCCCTAGATACCTCCATTCTCTTTATTAGCCGTCAACTTCTAGACATCTAGACACTCATCAATAGTCGTCATCCCCTTTAAACACGTAATCAATTACCTTTAACCATGGCACACAAGACTTCTGCAGTGGCCGACGAGCCCATTGAGGTACTTTTCGCCCTCCATCCCAAGTTCGACTTGTTAGACTTCGCTGGACCTCTCGAGATCCTTGAATGGGCACGTCATGATAAGAACGATGAGAGTATGTTATTTACCTAGATGTCCCACCTACAAACTGCCTCTTCTTATCCCTATTATCAATATACTAAGAGAGGCTCTTGTTTGTAGACACTAAAGCTTTCGAATGCACAATTGCTGCGGCCGAGCCCAAGGTCATCTCAGAACAAGGAGTTGTCATTGGTGCCCAGATCACGTATAAGGAAGCTCATGAGCGCCTTAACGACTTTGACGTTCTTATCGTCGTAGGTGGCAACCATGATGCTATCTTGAAGGAGAAATCCGAACCCCTCCCTATCATCGAAGCCTTCGCAGAACTCCAGAGAAATGATTACACACGGGAACGCACATTAATGTCTGTCTGCACTGGTTCCATCTTGCTGGCCGAGGCGGGTATCTTGGCAGGCTTGTCCGCCACAACCCACCCCGATTACTTGACCAAGTTCGAGATTGTCTGCAGCAATGCAGCACAGCGTGATCTTCAGGAGAGAACCGATGTCGTAGAAGATGCCCGATACGTCGTGAACAACCTCCGCTTCGATCTCGGAGACGAAGATGAGAACCCCTACATTCGTCGCAAGTCGGATGCTGGAAGACGCCCTTCTGCGGCGCGGTATGTTTGACCTTCCTATGATATCTATATACCTAGTACTTCGCAATTACTAACGGCGAATATGTAGAAAGGGAAGTGTCTCGTTCAAGGGATCGAATGGACGTCGTGAATCCATGGCCCGTCGTGCCGCGATGCGCCTAGGTGGGCTTCGGGTCATCACGGCTGGGGGAATATCTGCTGGCCAGGATGCAGCTCTGTACCTGGTCAGCATTCTCGTCGATGAAGACACCGCAAATGAGGTGGCCCGGTTCGTTCAGCACGAATGGGTTAAGGGTACCATTGTTGACGGTCTTGATGTCTAGAAATTATACCTAGATTTGCTAGAAAGGGAACCAAAGGCTTTTAGGGTGTGGATGTGATAGGATCTTGCTCATGTACTCAACTTTCAAAAAGGGATAAAAAAGTCCTAAATGATTAAATACCAAACCTGCTATAGCTACGAATGAACAAATAGTTAAAAGAAATTTCGCCTTTTTCTTCTTTTTTCCCCTCCCTTTCTTTTTTTGTTTCGATGAAATCCAAACTTCCCATATCCTTAATTCCATTAAATGTGTAGGTATTTTGTGCTCTCCAAACCTGAACAATTTAAGCAGCTACCCGTTAAGACATGCCTCTTATCCAATCATATAAAGCATACAGAGACCCACCAAAGAATGGGTCCCCTGCAACGGAATTTTCAACCGCCGACTTGTGGGGACTATCGACAAGGTCAGACTGATGCATCGTATTTGCTGAATTTTGAAGAATATTTTGTTAGATGATCTCAAAAGAGCACCTCTAGGAGAGTCGCTGCTACGACACAATGCCGCCAAAAACTACACTACCGTTCCGGATAGGAACAAATAAGCTATTCTTGTACGCATTATAGACTTGTCTAATCATCGATTGCCCTCCTAGCTAACTTGGATCGCAAATATAGACCGAAGTTCGCTATCGCGTTATTACGAAAAGGTGGTCAACGGCCGAACTTCGCTACCTTTAAGGTCCCTTTACGCTTCAACAAATTTGATATACGTGATTACTTATTACATGCATACAACATCGCCGTATTGAATGTACGATCGCAACTAAAGCCGAGGCCGCCAATACGTATGAGGAACCGCCGCATCATCAGACCCTCACCAGTAAAGATTATGACGGTGGAGATGCGACAGCCGTTCGTGTGGCCTGAGAGGCCTGCAGACCAGACTCCATGGGTTCCAAAGGAGAAAGAACTACAAGATAAGGCGACGAAGAATAGACATAACCCGAGCAAGGAGATTAGGAAGACTGGTACACTCTCGCTAAGAGATGAGAGAAAACCTACTACGGAAAAGACAGGGCTCAGAAAGGCTGCGCAGAAACTATTGAAGGACGGGTCATGGAAAAACGAGACGGAGTTGGATCCGAAATTCTTGAACCCAAAGTATAGTCTGGGGCAGAAGGATAGTTAGGATGGCTAACTATACGCAAAATGAAAAGAAAAAGATAAAAGCTCTTCCGTCATCTGGAATCTACGGGGTGCATGGACAATGACTGTACGATTATGAGGTACATACCTAGGTATATAGTACCTCTTATGTGTATTATATACGATACGCATGGCGAAGACATCAAATGGGGTTTCGGGTGTATTTAAAACGCTATTCATCGACAGTCGTCTCTACCCAATGGTGCCTCTGTTGAAAATAAAGCACCTCATTCCCCCAACTCCACCAATTTGTAGTAAGATTCCTTGCGAATACTTCTAGTCCACTATAGTCCTTTGGCATCATACTCTGAAATAGGGGTTTCAAACTCGGCTTTCTGGAGTGCACATCGGGGACCCCCAAGATCACCTTCGTCGGAATTGGCGCTTGCCGTGTACTACCTCGCTTCCTACCGAGTAATAGACGTTCCCACGGTTTCCTCCACTGAGATTCTACATCGACGACCGGATCACCGGCATTTGTGATCTTTAGCCAGACCCATTCACCGATAAATTCTATACCCCATTCCGAGAATATCCCCGAAGATGATAATAATAAGTCGGACACTGCCGTCTTGTTTGTAACCCATATAGCCACAAGACCGTCAGGCTTTAAATGTGACGCAATTGGTATCCCAGCAAGGAGATCTTTCGTTTCTCGCATATCATTCGCTATTTTGTAGCTGTTCTGTTTCCGCCTCACGGACCGACTGGGCCATGGCGGGTCGAGAATTATAAGATCGAACATTGGAGCATCTGCAAGAAAACGTTCCCGTTGAGACTCTATACTCCCGAGAAGATATTTTGACCGGTCTAGAATATATGGCTCCGAAACCGTGTCAACAGCTTTACTGTCACAAGCTTGCTTTCTTTTGTGTGATCCGTCGGAGTTTAATCCGCCATGATTGACATTGCTTGCATTTCTCAACACACGTGGTAAACACCATGGCCCCTTGTAATTGTTTTTGATATCCTGCAGCGCGGCCTTGACGCTTTCTAGAGTCATCAACTCAGCTATCGCCGCGGATGCCGAAGCCGAGTGACTCAAAGCTTTCTTCGGCTCAGGGGTGTTCCATGGCGTCTCGGTTGGATCGGACGAAATAATATGTCTCTTGATGGACTCCCCTGGTAATTGTTGCGCCTCTTCGATGGAGCGAGGAATATCTATCAGAACGACAGATTTATCTGAATTCTCGAAAAGTATGCAAGATGTGGCATGATGCTGCGCATGTGCTTCTAAGGACATGACTTTTCAAATTGATGTTTATTTACTACCTATTCGTGGAATGTGAGAAAGTCCTTAATAAATTGGAAGTTGCACGTGTTTCTAAGATGCATACATCTGCGAATACGTGCGACATTTTCTACCTGTAACACGTAGGTCTCACATACCACATGTATTGAATCAATAACATCCGTGTATCCATGTTTGTGCACGTAATTTTTGGTGAGATGGTGAGATGGCGAGAAAAGGAGGTTGATGATACATGGGTCTCCCTATCTTGCGATGAACATTGAATTGACAATTTCCACGGCCAAACTCTGCCGGTGATGAGTTGTTCGATTTATGTTCGCATTGGCTAATTGCATCAGGTTCTTGTCAGCCAAGTTCCTCTTAGTTCGAATTAAGAATGGATCTAGCTCACACTAAACCTTGTAGGCTGCCTCTAAGAACATTCTCCACCAAGAGTTTAAGACCGTTTAAGACCAAGTCGTTGTCTGGCGGGTTTGGGGAATTAGTTAAGCGATTTCAACGACCTCGGAACATTCTGAGGTCTAGACCATTGGCTCTCACGTCTTGTTTAAAAACATCTGGTCCAAGCAAGGCGCATCGCAAGCATAAAAAAGATATAATAGCTGTTCAATGTTACCGCCAATGCTGCGTCCGACAAGGAAGGAAAATGGAACAGCCGCGCGTGAATGTAGTCCAATCATAGCCGATATTCCGGTGTCTTGGTGAAGATATGAAGCAGAGTCGGCATTACGGCAGCCTTAATTGGGATAGCCATGTGGAGCCTATCAGGGGTTATATTTGACAAGATGGGTTAAAGCGGGTGTCTGTGACGTCGGACATGCAGTTTTTAGTGGGTCAATTAAAAGACCTTAATGGATTGGAAGCACGTTAATGGTCGTTGATGACATGGAGTTTGAATCTCGCTGTAGATCTTGTACCACCTATTAGGGATGGTACCTCTTATCGACCTGTTCGCACTTTCCATATGCATGATGTCAGGGATGTATCCAATGTATCCAGGGTATAATGCTGTACTTTGTTGTTCCCCCATCCAGGATTTGGAGTTTTGGATTGCTAAAATACTAGAGCCAGCTAGACGTGACGCAGCCAGGCATCGTGCACATCAATTATTCGGCCAAGACCTCCCACCAATTCGATATAGCTTCTCTCTAAAAATTCCAATCTAGCCGCCCGTTCTCCTCTTTGCCTGTTACTCCCAGGTATTAGGTATTTGGTATTTGGGACGGATGACCCCGAATTCGACCATGCCTCATTTTTCTTTCTTTGAATCATCTTCTCTTACACGTTTGTTTTCACCTGTGGATATCTATTTATCCCCTGGATTTATATGAAACCTTTCGCAGTAATTATCATCTACGCAAATACGTAACCTACCTATACAACAAAATACGATCGTCATCACCGATACGATAGACACCCAATTGTTCATCAACCTGACAGTCACCTGATCTTTCCTATTTCAATTATTCGCTCGTTAAGCCTACTTATGAGGTTGGTGTTGTAACGTTGAATTTTCTAGTTGGGATCCTAGGTCGATTGTCGACCACGGTGAAAAGATGAGTGGTAAGTTGCGATACTATCGTAATAAATAACATTACTTTTGCGCGTGGTACTAATAAGTTTGTCGTAGACAGTGGCAGCGCTCAGAAAAACCAGGGCATCACCCTGATCGCCTTCGTTACTGCCCTCAATGTCTCGTTGGTGGTTTTCGGCGTCCAGACGGGACTTTTCTTACTATTGAGAAATAAGTTATCTCGAATATTGTACGGTACCCTCTAATTTACGTTATAACATATATCTGTTGAGCTTCATTCTAACATTCTTGGCATCGCAGCAAGCCCAAAACATATCTCGTACCCGAACGCGAACGAACTGAACCCCCGCCTAGTAGTCCATGGGGTTTAGTTAGTACATTACTTCGATTCCGAGATCGTGAGATCATTAAAAAATGCGGTCTAGACGCCTACTTCTTCCTTCGATACCTCCAGACCCTGCTTGTCATATTTATACCTATGGCCTTAGTCATCATTCCGATCTTAGTACCAGTTAATTATGTTGGTGGAATTAGTCGAAACTTTTCATCAAACAGCACCGACGATAATGATGGTGTTAACTCTACCGATCCCCAAGGTGTCGATTATAGTGATCCCGGTGAGCCAAAATCGAATATCACTGGATTGGATACATTGGCTTGGGGAAATGTAAGGAAGGATCAGACCAACAGATATTGGGCACATCTCGTCCTCGCCGTATTAGTCATCATATGGGTTTGCGGTGTCTTCTTTACCGAGCTGAGAGTTTACATCAAGATCCGCCAGGATTGGTTAACAACAGCAGAGCACCGTCTGCGAGCTTCAGCAACGACCGTTTTGGTGAGCGGTATTCCCGATAAATGGCTAACTGAAGATGCTCTTAGAGGTCTCTTCGATGTATTCCCAGGAGGACTTCGAAATGTGTACCTTACACGAGATCTAACACACCTTTTGGACAAGATCGCCAAGCGTGACCAGATTCATAAGCAGCTAGAAGATGCCCTGACTGAGCTCATTATAATGGCTAAGAAAGCACAACTCAAGAAAAGGGAACAGGAAGAAAAACAAGCGCGTAGGGCGTCTAAGTCTCACCGTCCCACAAAAGAAGAGAAGCTTGAGCGCCAAAAGAGAGAGGATGACGCTGCAAAAAGGCAGGCTGAAGGTGGCCAAGGCATAAGCAGTGGCGATCGACACGACGTGCCTCACGATTTGGAGGAGGCCGAGGCCGAAGCTGAAGCTGAAGTCAAACATGGTGCTAGGCCTGCTACCGGGCACAGTATGACAACTGGATTTACAAAAGTAACCGGAGGAATTGGAAAGGGAGTCGGCGCCGTGGGTCAAGAGGTTTTCGGAGGTGCCAAAAGGATCACGCGGGGCCTTGATAATCAAATTGAAGCGACGAGCGGCTTTGTGGCGATAGGACCACTGCAGGGCCCCTCGCCAGCTCCTCCTAGCCGTGGATCAGATCGCCGCCACGTACAGCTACCGGATGAGAGAGATCTACCAAGACCATCATTTCAGAGCTCGAATCATCCCCAAGGCCCGAAATCCGAGGATCGTGTCATGGGAGCACAAACGGCACAAGGACATTCGCATGCTGGCTCTACCATATCTCAAGATTCCATGATCAAGAAGGACAGCGTCGAATTACGGCAGTTAGGAAATACCACCCGCAAGCTTACCAACCTTGAAGATATGCAGGACAACGAACCCAAACAATGGTATCAATTCTGGAAACCTCCTGAGGGTGGATACGCATCCCCTGTTCCCCAGGGATATCAGGGCGACGATTTCCCATTTAAAAAGAAGGAGAAAACGTTTTGGGAGAAGGTCAAGTCATGTATTCCATTCGTTGGCGGCGAGGAGCTCGAACCAGTGGAGTATCCTAAAGCCTATAATGAGGAATGGAAAGAAGAGCAAGACACCGGGGCGGAATGGGAGAAATGGGTTAAGAAGTCCAAACGACCGACCCATCGCCTTGCCATCTTTGACTGGACTCCTTCTTGGCTACCTGGACTTCCCCTTCTAAACAAGAAGGTTGACACTATCTACTGGTGCAGACAAGAATTGGCGCGGCTGAACGTAGAGATTGAAATCGACCAGAAAAATCCGGAACGTTACCCACTCATGAAATCGGCGTTTATCCAATTCAACCACCAAGTTGCCGCCCATATGGCATGTCAAAGCGTTATCCACCATGTCCCGAGACACATGGCACCTCGTACCGTTGAAATTTCTCCCGACGACGTACTATGGGAAAACATGGCCATTAGCTGGTGGTCTGAGTGGCTCCGAACTGCTGTTGCCGTGGCCGTTGTGGCTGGTATGATCATACTATGGGCTTTCCCAGTCGCCTTCACGTCCTCGATCTCACAAGTTAGCACGTTAACGGACGAATTCCCGTGGCTAGGGTTTATCGATGACAACAAGACGATTCATAATATCGTTTCAGGCGTCGCCGGTGTTCTGCCCGCCGTGATCCTTGCCCTCCTTCTCTGGTTGGTACCTATTCTGATGGGTTTCCTTGCTGGCTTTAAAGGAGCTAAAACAGGGGCCCAGAGATCGGAGACTGTACAAAAGTTCTATTTCGCGTTCCTATTCGTTCAAGTGTTCTTGGTCGTTTCTCTTGCTACTGGCGTGCTCCAGACACTGGAGGATCTCGCAAACCACCCAACGATGATTCCGGATCTGTTAGCAGAGAATTTGCCAAAGGCTGCTAATTACTTCTTCTCTTACATGATTCTACAGGCGCTCAGTGTGAGCTCAGGTACATTGTTGCAAATCGGCGCTCTCCTTAATTGGTATGTCATCGCGAGAATGATGAACAAGACAGCTCGAAACAAATGGTCTACCAATACCAAATTGCCCGAGGTGAACTGGGGAACATATTTCCCTGTATACACAAACTTCGCCTGCATCGCGTTGATTTATTCCGTCGTCGCACCGATTATTTCGATCTTCGCTATCGTCACTTTCAGTCTCCTCTGGATGGCTAACAGATACGCCATGATTTACGTAAACCGGTTCACCATCGACACCGGCGGTGTGCTGTATCCGCAAGCCATCAACCAGACATTCACGGGGCTCTACGTGATGGAGTTATGTCTCGTCGGCCTATTTTTCCTTGTCCGAGACCAAGATGGCGAAGTCGCATGTGTCCCGCAAGCGATCATCATGATTGTCTCGATCTTCCTCACCCTCATATACCAGTTCCTTCTCAATAGGTCATTCGGACCACTATTCCGATACCTACCTATTACTTTTGAGGACGAAGCGGTACTTCGTGATGAAGCATTCCAGCGTGCTCAGGATCGCCGTTTTGGTCTTGTCCATGATGACGATGACGACGACGACAAGGAGGAGGCGCCGAGGCATAACGAAGACGGGTCTCAAATCACTTCTATGGATGGTACAGATGACAAGACCGGGCGAGGGAACAAGTTTACCAATTTCAAACCTGTGAAAGGCATTGTTCGGGCCGGCACGTGGGCTACTCGTGGCGGAAAAACTACTTATGATCGTACTCTTGGCAAGGCAGGAAGAGGACTCATGAACGTCAACAATACTATCAATAAGTACCGCGACGAGCGTCGAAAAAGGGATCTAGAAGCGCAGAGAGCCATCGGCGATGCTCTCTACGGCGATTTCCATGACGAAATTGAGGACCTCACACCCGAAGAACGAGATGTGCTTGTGAGACGCGCATTTATGCACTCGGCCCTCCGCGCAAGAAGACCGACGGTCTGGATTCCACGAGACGATATCGGAGTCAGCGACGACGAAATTAGAAGAACAAAAGAGTTCAGCGAACACATTTGGATCTCCAACGAAGGCACCGCGCTCGACAGCAAAGTGCGGGTTGTCTACGGGCGGGCGCCGCCCGACTTCTCAGAACTAGATATTATCAATCTCTAAAAGAGAAGGAGGAGATAGATGAGCTGGATTGTATATACATAGAAACATACGATGGAATGACCAGTCTGGGATTGTTGCATAGCATGCGGAGAAAAATACCCCAATGTTGCATTAGAATTATTATCATTTGCAAATAGACACCGGACCAAGAGGCTTTGGATTTTGGATTTTGCCTAAGCCCACTTTGCGTGTGTGTGTGTGTTAAGAGTCAACGTGAACGTGACTGACTAAACATTCCTAAGGGCGTTGGGGTGGTGAGGTTTCGAAAAATTGGTTGGGTTAGGTTAGGTAATACCTATAGACGTATGTAATTGTAATTATTCTGTAAGACTGGAGCGGCGCTTCAGGCAAATTCCAGCTTTTCGAAATCATGCCGCAACCTGCGTATCCGAATGCATTGAAACACCGAAGTCATATGATGAGTAAAGCGATTTTGAAGTCCGAGACATACTACGACATAGTACGTACGTATGTATACCTCCCTCCTGCCTACCTTCACGTAGTATTCCTTGCAGACAGATCACCTCGTAACTTTAATACTATGCGTACAGCTCAGAGTTTCGGCATTAACCCTTGGGTAATCAGGCATGTGCCTATATTTAGATATTTTATAGGCCAACTTTAAGCCAACATACCCTGCATACCCTGTAAACATCAATTGATAATACCGAGGCAGGTAGTACCTAGTACGCGTCCCATAGACTCCGTACTGTAACGTAGGTTTTTTCTCGGATGTTTCTATGCTGTGTATGGATGTTTATACTGTAAGTATACTGTACGCATAGATAACAGATCCATGCGACCTTTCCCGTGACCATAGGTAAACAACTTTGCCCTGGTTGTTTCTGGTGGTCGTTCTTTACTTGGTTACTTACCTTACTAGCATACGCTGATATGTACGTACATCGGGTATTGAGAAGCGGAGAAGGTCAACTTTAAAAGACGTGACAGGGGTTAAGAATCTGCCAAGAACGAATTCTAGCGCGATCGGGTGGACTAGAACCTCTGAACCCTCCACTGAACCTCGTAAAATCACACATCCTCTCAGCATACTGTAGCATAACAACAGGGGGGTATATACCTGTCAGCTGTCCGTGCCTCTTCCATTCTAGCCATTCTGCCGTTTTTTCGCTTTACCTGTTGGTTCTGGCGCCGGGTATCTTAAGCGACAACTTCCTTTTTCTCTTCCTCTTTTTTCCCACCTCTTCGTTTCAGCAACATTAACAACATCACCACTGGCAGAAACACGCGTGTCAGCACAATCGTACTAATTGTACACGTACTGTGAGATCAGCACCAAGATCAGCGTCAGCATCACCTGGCAGTCTTCAGCTCAAAAAACATCCTGCCTTGCGCTTTACCTAGGTAGTCTGGGTAGTCCTCCGTCCACCGGGTACTAGGTACCAATTACATTCGTTTAATCATCCATTTTACCAATCGCTCGGCTTGATCCTCCGATCTTCCTCCTCCGTGGCGTTTCTCTTACAGCCACGAAACCGCCCGTGGTTAATAGGATTTACGATAACCTCATTGCGACGCAAATAGCAACTTGGCTTCTTAACTCCACAGATCCCATAAGGCGAAGACCTAACCGGGGAAAATCCCTAAATCCCTCTGCCCTCCGCGAAATCGCAAAAGTAGTTGAAATAAGCGACAGCTAGACGTTTTCGATAATTTAATTAGATTCGACCGAGTTAATGTATCGCGAGACGCAATAATACATAATAGGGGGAATATACACGCAAAAATGGGAAAGACGATGGGGAATAGTCTGAAATGGCTACTCTCTTCTCTTATAATATCGCAGGTTCAGGCTTTTTATATTCCTGGTAAGATCAGCTCAAGCGTCTGATTTAATTTGGTCTGTTCATTCAAAAAATACAACGTCTAACACGTTTATGCCCACACAGGCTGGTCGGTGAAAAGCTATAAAGAAAACGAGCATATCCCCTTACTTGTCAATAAGGTGTATTCCGATAATACACAGCTCCAATATGCCTACTACGATCTTCCATTCGTATGCCCGCCCACGGGCAAAAGCCACGGTCCCGGTTTGTTGAGTGGGCAGAGCATCTCTCTCAACCTCGGAGAAGTTCTTCGCGGCGACAGAATCATGACTTCTGATATCGACCTTACAATGGGACAAGATAAAGAGTGTAGCTTTCTCTGTAATCAAGAAGTTACAAGAAAAGATCTAAGAAGAGCCAAGGAGCTAGTCAAAGAAGGATACGTTGTGGAGTGGATCGTAGATAACCTTCCGGGAGCCACAAGTTTCGTCACAGTCGACAAGTCGCGCAAGTATTACGCAGCTGGCTTTAAGCTCGGTTTCACGGATTATTCATCGAGCACGGGCAAACCTCGTTACTTCCTGAACAACCACCATACTGTTGTTATCCGATACAGGAAAGCACCCGGTCGGGCTGGCGAGAAAGGTGGTAAGGTAGTAGTTGGCTTTGAGGTCTATACCAAGAGCGTCGGTGCGAATGTGAAGCGAGAGAATGGGTGTCCTGCGGACCTTCACGATGTCGAGGACCACTTCGAGCTTTATATGGCTCCGAACAAGACCACCGAGTTCCAATCCAAATACGCGCACTCATCCTACTACCCAGAGGCTATCGAGGAAGGCGATGATGACGACACTATCACTATCCCATATTCTTACTCGGTATATTTCCGTGAAGATGAGTCAATTGAGTGGGGTCGCCGCTGGGACTTGTACTTCGTTAATTCGGAGGAGGGCTCTAGAATCCACTGGTTGGCCATTGTTAACTCCTTGATCATCTGTGGCCTTCTTACCGGTATTGTCCTCATGATCTTGGCCAAGACGATTAGATCCGACATCAAAGGATATAAGGAAGGCTCCATTGAGGACGGCAAGCTGCGAATCAAGCGCAAGGGGAACCGCACTCCTAAGTCAGAGAAGGCCGGGTTTGGTCTCCTTGAGAAAGATGGGGAACCCGATAAGGAAATCGAAGTTTCTTCTGAAGATGAGGCCCTAGAAGACGTCACAGGATGGAAGTTACTCCACGCGGATGTTTTCAGGAAACCTGAATATGGATACCTACTCGCCCCTCTTGTTGGATCTGGCATGCAACTTCTGTTCATGGCCATCGGTTTGATTCTACTCAGTGCCGTTGGTGTCTTGAACCCTAGCTTCCGAGGAGGTTTCATCAGCGCCGGCATCGGTCTATTCGTCTTCGCGGGTATCTTTTCCGGCTACTTCTCCGCTAGGGTGTACAAGACCTTCGACGGGAAGAATTTTGTCAAGAATGCGTTGGTTACGGCATGCCTCTTCCCCGGTCTTCTCTTTGGATTAGTCTTCATTTTGAATCTGTTCGTCTGGGCTCAAGCTTCTAGCACTGCCATACCATTTGGTACTTTGATCGCAATTGTTCTTCTCTGGCTTTGCATACAGGTTCCGCTGGTCTATCTGGGTTCCTGGTACGGGTTTGTCCGCACGGGCTCTTGGGAACATCCTACGAAGACGGCCAGCATCCCTCGACAGGTTCCAAATCAAGCATGGTACGCGAAGAACTTGCAGTCTATTTTCCTTGCTGGTTTGGTTCCATTCGCCGTCATCTTTATCGAGCTTCTTTTCGTCTTCCAGTCGCTGTGGCAGGACAAGAGCGGTTACTACTACGTCTTCGGCTTCCTGGCGGTAGTGTCTGTGATTCTAATCCTCACCATCGCCGAGGTCACGGTCGTGACTATCTACGTGCAGCTGTGCTCCGAGAACTACCATTGGTGGTGGCAGTCTTTCCTCGTGGGTGGCGGAAGTGCTATATGGGTGTTCCTATACTGCGTCTGGTACTACTTCGCCAACTTGCACATAACGGGCTTTGTAAGCTCCTTGCTATTCTTCGTCTATAGCTTCATGGCCTGCTGCGTGTACGGGCTTCTTACCGGCACCGTGGGATTCCTGACGGCTTACGCTTTTGTCAGGAGGATATATGGGTAAGTCCAATATTTCGCTGTTGCTTTGAACGTATTGCTGATTTGACTTGCGACAGTGCTATTAAGGCGGATTAGATAATCAAATTAATCAATGAACGAACGCGATAACGTAATAATGAGTAGGATCTAGTAAACCATTTATATATATTTTTATTTCTTTTGGCGTTCGCGGTTAATACGCATAATTCGAGGCCCCGTAATTAGGTTTGCGGTGGGGGGAGCTGTGGTTGGAATAGGCGTCTTCTTGGAAGGGGTCTTGAACCTACCTCTCGTTGGTTATGTCGATGCTACGCACGTGTTACTATGTTGCTATCTAATTCTTAAAGCAGCGTAGCTGCTCTGATTAGCAAGTGCGCGGGCGGTGTTAGGTCGATTTATAAGGGCTTTTTTATTATTTTATATATTGTCTTGTATATACTTTATACATCCGCTATGAATATATCGAGAATGAAACCAACTCCTATTGAGTGTTGCACTAGTCGCGACGCTATGTGTGATGAGGCGTAACGGCGTGCACAAGTGTGTAGTCTAGCTCGCTAACCTCGCCTTTAGCCCCGTACTACTTCAAGTATATTTATATGCAGCACTCAACTTCACTCGTCTTTTACTCGATAGGTATGTCGAGTCTGGTTGCAAATTGAGGGATTCCTCGGTCATAGCTTGCTAGTACCGATATTCTTGTCTAGCCAGAGGCCATCGCCTTCTGCCATTATGTTTCCTACGCGGTGTCAGCATCAGGGGGAAGATGGGATAGGGCAGGACTAAAATTGGGAGGAAAGTGGTAGAACTCACCATCTTTATCCTCAATCGTGCCCCTAACATGGATCTTGCGTCCTTCCTTCCGCACGACTCGACCACGAATCAGGACGATCTGCGGCGTTCGGACGGCGCGTCGGAAGTTCGTCGTAAAGCGGACTGTGAAGGCTCCGTTTGCTGTGGTGGTGGTGAGCTAATGAATAGAATATTCTATTATTAGTTTTTTTATTTTTATAAGTGAGCTTACTGGTCTGTGAATTCGCCGCCGTTCCCATCACCTCGTCTAGAAGTACGCCGTAAAGCCCGCCATGCATGATCCCCGGGAAGCTCTGGCAGTCGACGCCTAGCTCGGCCAGGGCATGTAGCAGCAGGAACGGGTTCCGCGGGTCTTCTCCGTTTTCTCTACCGCCGCCACCGTAGATAGCCGGGCGCTCAGAGGCCGCCTTTGGCTTTTCTTTGGGAGCTTTTGCGTCTTCGCTATTGTTGATCTTGCTAGCTTCTGAATTTGGCGAAGAGGACTTAGCCTTCGATCTTGGTGGTTTGACTAGTCGGATAAAAGTTACGCAGGCGCGGACGGTGTCTGGGGTGTTAATGACCTTGTGCACGAAGTTGGATTCGCCTTTAGGGAGTGGGTGTCGGTCCGGTACAGCGACTTGCACATTGCCTGGGTCTGAGAGGAGCGCTGCACACCATGGTATTGCTTGAAAGTGCGCAAGGGGGTCCGGAACGGGTTGGTAATAGTTTGTGGTGGCCGAGGGCGCTCTTAGGATTTGGCTCGGAGGAGCGGACATTATAGCGAAAGAAGGGGGAATAGCTTAGGCGATGAGCTTGATGAATAGATTAAGTTTCAGGTCAAGGTAATTCAAATGATGGTCACTAAGCCTGGGGGGCTAATGAGTGAATAACGAGAGTGCTATTGAGGGTATAATCATATAATCGGCGATGCGCTCAGGGTATCATTGTCTACGGTATACGATACGCTCTAGGATATTCGACGATCGCACATCAGAACATCAGAGATCCGGGGAAGAAACAGCAGATCTCTTCGAGAAAAATAAAAAGAGAGGAAATACCACCCTTATCTTGTCCCCCTTACCCAAAAAGCATTGACAAGTCACATTCGAGATCTACCCATACTTTTTCAGCTCGATGGGGATAGGTTCGTCGGGAATAGTGGGTGGCATCAGCCGTCCTAATCTCATAGCTTCAACTCGCTGCCGGGTATAACAGAGACATGGATAATGTTAATAGGGGCTCTGTGTAACGAGCGGATGTAAAGAATGCCGTTTCTGGCTCATACGAGAGACGTGGCGGATCATCGTAGTTTAGCTCGCCTGCGCGTTCGAGCTAGGTGCAGCGGATAGTGGCATATGGTGAGGGCCACTCATCTTCACCGGGTACCTAGATAGGAGATTATGAGGCGCCTAGCCACGTATCTTGGGATATTGCATTTAGCTGCAGCAGCTGAAGTGCTCGGAAATTTAGAGATCCTCAAGCGGTTACATGGGTGTTTATACTACCTTATCTCAACTCTAGATCTGTGTATAACAGGATCTTGTTAGGATCAAAGCTTATTGTAACCTCGAGACACGGCAATTTAGGATATTGATCGTTGGCGCTTGTATTGAGGACATCTGAGACTGTTTTAAAGGAGTTATCGTAAATCCGAATTAGATGAGGGTGGGTGGCGTTCTGTTGAAATGAGAAAAAAGCAAAAAGATTGGATAGAAACGAGGGATCGAGATTATTTGTCTTTAGAATGCTACCGTACCGGTACATAGAAGAAATATCATCATATACTGTATGAAATTGTCATCCTCGTGCTCATGCTGATGTCGAGGTCTAAATTGTTAGCGTCATACCATCAATCACTCATTTTTCGAACTTGTAAATGCGGAGATGAAATTGCCAATGACCAATGTATATACTTCTCTCTATGTCATGCTTCATAGCCCATATATCCAATCCTGTAGATTCTAGTCCTCTGATAACCGTGGGCCAAGCTTCTACTCATGCTATGCCTGTACTACCTAGGTACTCCTAGGAGGTATATACCGTAAACGCCTACACTCCGATGATGCCATCGCAATCCCTCCAAATGTACGGGGTAATGTTATTCATATGTTGAACAGTATCTTTAATCGTTCGTAAGTATAGAAACTTACAGCCGCCAAAGGCATCACTTTTAAGTAGCCGATCGACAAGCCCACAAAAAAGCCCGGAAATCCGCGCTCTCTAAAGATCAGGCTGGCTGTCTCCCCTATCCGAAGGCGGTGGCCGTCTCCGACAGCGCCACTTACTTGCATTCGTCGCCTTATAACTTCAAGCGGGTAAGCCACCGTTTGTGATACTACGCCCGATATTCCTCCGGCTATTAGCTCGGCCCACGCTTGAAGCGGCGCTGGCTTGTCAGGGGGGGCGTTGGCAGGTTTAGGTAGGGTGGTGTATTTTCGAATCGATGGTAAACGAAAGAAGTCGCCTGCAGTGTCATGCGTCAAGAAAGACACGCCAGCATACGGTACCATTCCCAACATAGTCGTCGAAAATCCTCTGTAGAAATTGATAAGGCCAGAACGAGGTGCCACTACTTCCACAGGAGATATCGTAGCCTCAGCGACGGTTTTCGAGGCAGTTTTTCTCGGTAGTGGCTGTTCTCGATAAATCTGTTTGCAGATGCCGGCAAGGGACATACGCCTGTGCTTTGTTTCGAAGGCTAATCGTACGCGGATGATTTCTAATGGGTATGTAAGAAAGACGGATGATACGCCGGCAAGTGCACCAGACGAGAACCGTCGAAACCATGTTTCGTTCTGACGATTCGATCCAATTATCATAGCACGGTATTGTTCGTATGCGACAAATTTTATGGCGGCGTAGGGGTAGATTTTTAGGAGAGTCGCCGAATGACCGCGAAATAAGCCCAACACTCCATCGTTTGCGTAGATATCGCGGATCGCCAACCCGAAGCCGGTCCATGAACCTTGGTATTTGACGAATTGTGGATTTCGGGTCTGGAAGAGGATTTTGACTCGGTCGAGAGGCGCAACGGTGGTTTTAGCCTTGAGAAGTTGTTAGCACGAGACCAATTTGCGCACTCCGCTGCATTGTTTGGTAGGAGATAATACATACAGCACACCCTGCAAGACCGCCTGCAATGCCAGAACGAATCACATAGTCCATGCTATGCTTATCGGGCTGCTTCCCCTTCGTTGCTACCGGTGATGCGTCATCGCTGATTGAGTCCGGATTCGCGTTGTGAGTTGTTGCGCCTTTGCCCGCGACAGCGTTGCCAGCTTTTCTGACGACTCCGTCCATCTTACCGAGCATAGCGCTTGCGTTTCCTTCTCTTTCAGATGGTAACTCGGACATCGAGACATGGTTTGAGGAAGCCGATGGCATCACGGCGCCACCGACTCGATGTCCCGGTAGAATGCAACAGACTTAAAAGAAAGAAGAAAAAAACGCTAATAGTACATGTCCGGGATATTTTTTTTTGTACGTTTCGGTCGCGCGGATGACGATGAGGGGTGTTGGCTAAGGATAGTAAAGGGTTAGAATTACCCCAGGCACTGGACAAGAATAAAACAAATTGGAGATTGGAGATTGCGGATTTTACAGGCACTGGCCACTGGCAAAGCGATTTCCAACTCGTAAAAACGGCCGCGAACGTCACTGCCATCTTATTATCTCCACCCCTGCAAAAGATACCCCGAGTCCGCAAGCCGAGGTTTGCCGAAGCTTAGCCCCTCTAGCCGCCCTCCTCGTCCAATCCTAGAACAGCAATAGACAATCCGGGGCCAGTCCGGGGTATCTTCCATCACGAGACCTTTCATAGCATGAAATTCTAAGTCAAGTTAATATTTATGACAAGTTTTATTTCTCTAAGGATTGAATAAGGATCTCGAACATGAGAACTTCGTTGCTTAGTCAGCAATAAGTGTAGATATCTATCGTAAGTATATGATCTATAAATGCACTCTAACTATTTAGAGATATGCTCGGTATATCAATTCCATCTCCATGCTTCGTTATATATGCCATCTGATCAAATTACCTACTAAGTCGGTAATTGGTCAAGATGCTGCACCCTCGAAATCGAAATAACCTAATATTAGACGGATGAAAATTTTCGACAAGATGAAACGACTGACTGGAAAATAACTCGTCATTTTAAAGAGAGGAAAGATAGAATGGAATATTCATTGTCTTGCTCATTGGTCGAAAACTTCTAGAGCCTGGTTTTGTGTTGGGCCAAAAAAGACTACCAAAAGCCTCGCTCCTCTGAAGCCCTCTTTCGTCACAGGTCTCGCCGTAATCGAATTTGTGCAACCATTCCCACTCTTCTCGGCGTAAAATAGCATACACGAGATGGATACGTCCAATCTCTAATTGGTCGTGAGCCTCGCCTCGGTTAGCGCTTTCTGCCGTTGCCTGTTCTCCTCGATCTCGTCCTGTTTGGCATTGTGACTAACGACAGAGGCTTTTTTCATCGGATTCTCCGGACTATTATCGAACTCTCTTTTAATTTGTTTCTGTTTCTGGATTAGGCGTAGTCCCTGTCCACTCCCATCTTCATCCATCTCTTGGAGTCTTCTTTCCTCAAAGGCAGCATATGCAGCCCTTACTCTCCTTTCGGGATGCCTGTCTATCTGTATAGCAGATTTCGAGTCTATTACGAGAGCATCGAGAGCCTCTTCAATGGTCTTAGCCGCAATGGCACCTAGTTTCTGATTCTGGTTTCCATCGATTTCAGCTAATGCATTCCCGATGCCTCGGTTCGTTTTTTTGACTGCGGTTTTAGAATTCTTCGGTCCGGCACGATTCGGCAGGCTCTTTTCTTCTTCGGCAATGGCAGCTTCTTTGTCGGCCTTCTTCTTGGCTTGCTCTGCTTTCTTTGCAGCTTGTGCTTCTCTATGGTCACATTGTTAGCATATATTGCAGCCAACAACCTAGATTTTCAACCCATCTATCCTATTTGGGTCAATCGGTCCCAAATCACAGGGTTCCCAAGGAGAAACAGGACCAACACTTCTCAAAACAGCAATAATACACCAGATATGGAAGGACCCTTACTTCTTGGAATTATTTTTAGCACCCCTCTCCCAGTCGGCATCTTCAGCGGCCGCCTTTTTCGCATTATCAGCAGCGGCCTTATTGGCGGCGGTCTGGGCCTTTCGAGCCTGGCCAACGGCCTTCTTGCTATTATCTCCCCCTTTCTTCCCGGCCATTATTACGTCAGTGTTTGTTTATTCAAGCAGCTTTATATTCAAGCAAACACTCGTTTGAGTCCAAAGTTGACCAAAATGTCGTTTCAGTCTGCTTGCAGCTGCTGTACAACTCGCGATATTTTAGACTAATAGTAAATTGACGGAGGCAAGGTGAGAGGGGTCTAGCGGGGTATTACTTACCCGCCCGTACGGCGCTGGAAAATTGGGGCTGATGTCGTATGTAGTGGACTCTCGGCTTACCTACTACTACTACTACTTTACTACCTGGGTAGGTTAGGCTTATGGGGTGAGCCATGGCATCCAATAAAACTTACCCATCGGTCCATCTAGAGCTAAATCAAACCCTACTTCAATAGCATCTAAGTAGGTAGGTATATGATATAATACATGGACATAAGTCGTCCGCTTTGAGCCTCAATGGCTCTGGCTCAGACATTCTTGTATATGTCAACGGATACCGCTACTCAATTTTTGGAACAGTTGATCCAACATGCATATTTTGGAGGCCTCGGTCGGCGGCTGTACCCGCGAGGCCATTGGCCACCAGGTGGTCTTGCTCCGCCACGAAACAGAGCGCAGAAGTAAAACATGGCGGTATTCCCAACAATATATAGAGCCAAGTATACTTAATATTTCCTATATCATTGTTATTTCAAGGCAGGTCATTTCACGATGTTTCTGGACACACTAATCCGACGTTTTAAGCCCAAATTCAAGCCTAAGCCTAAGTCCCTGGACTCGAGCCCTTCTTCAATTAACGATGTAGAGGAAGAAGACGAAGAGGAGGAAGGTAGCGAGGAAGACGAGGAGGACGGAGAAGATGAAGAGGAAGACGATGAAGCGGAAGAAGAAGAGGACGAGGACGAGGACGAGGACGAGGAAGAAGAAGAGGAAGAGGAAGAAGAAGACGACGAAGACGATGAGGATGAAGAGGATGAAGAGGATGAAGAGGATGAAGAGGATGAAGAGGATGACGAGGATGAAGAGGATGATGATGATGAGGAGGAGGAGGAACCAGTATATCCTTATCGAAAATTAGAAGGGTCAGAAGTTCGGCTTGTTAAAATTTTACCGGGAGACGTCGACGATATCATTAAGTGCCAGATGGAGCATATACCTTTAGACTCGGAGCCGAAATACTATGCATTGTCCTACGTCTGGGGTGATTCGAGGGAATTCAGAACTATCGAGCTCGACGGGCAACCATTCAAGATCACTAAAAATCTTCATGAAGCATTGCACCAATTTCGACAGCTCACCGATCCTGAATACATAAAAGATTATTTCTGGGTGGACGCCATCTGCATCGATCAGACTGACCATGACGAGAAATCTCAGGAGGTACCACGTATGAGCGAGATATACAGAGTGTGCCTCCAAGTTCTCATCTGGCTTGGTCCTAATGGACCACCAACCAACAGCAAAGTCGTTAAAATCGGAAAGCTGTTGAGAAAATTACCACTGCAGAAGCTTAGTTCAAAAACGAAACATCTCGACAAGCTCTTTAATCCGGGCGAAGCGACGCCAGATGATGTGGTTGAAGAGATGTTAGGTTACAAGATCATGGAGCTTATGCTTGCATTTGGCGATGATGATAATGATGATGTCGATGATGAGGAACTGGTACGCAAGGTATACGGCAGCTCGTATCGTGTAATCATCAGCGCATGGGTGGAAATCATGTCCAGGCCATGGTTCACAAGGACTTGGACGATCCAAGAAGCTTGTATCCCAACAGACCCTATATTTTATATCGGACGTCATGACATATCTTTGGGCATGCTGAGTGAGGCCATCCGAATCCTCGCTGTTGTAAACAGAACACTCTTGAAGTGTGTGGGGACGTTTAGGATACTTATGCTCTCTAAACTCCGAGATATGCGGATCGCCATTTTCGATTTCGCCAGCGATATCAACCCGATAAGAATGGAAACGGGTGACGTTTTATCTGAAATAATGGGCTTCACCTACATGAAGCAGTGCGAAAACCCCCTTGACCAAATCTACGGGATTATAGGTCTTATTGAATTTTTAGCTCACGACATACCGCCGGAGCTAATGCCTAACTATGACCTGCCATACGAAGAACTCTACTGGAGATGCACGGCGTACATGTTGGAATCTAATGGGGACCTGCGACTGCTCGGAACCTATTACAAAAACTTCAAAACTGGACCTTCATGGGTCGCCGACTTTCGATACATGAGGCTCACAACCGTTAAGATGAAATCCAGACCATGTGTGTCGGTCTCACCAGACAGGAGAATACTATCCGTTCAAGGAATTTTAATAGGGGAATACAAGAACCACATTTACAGATGCGACACCCAAGCCGTTCTACCACATCCCGAACGAATTCCGAAGTCTCTATCAGTCCGGCTAACGGCAGTTGAGGAGAAAATCCTCAAACCCTCTGCACTTATAAGGAAGACCACCGTTGAAAAGACCATAGATGGGTGTATGGTAGACGGCCGCAAGATCTTCAACAGGTTTGAACTCGAGTCGTGTCGTTCTACCTTCCGCCGCTTGAGCACTACCCACGGCGAGAAGTCCTGGGTGGCAAAGAAGAGGGTCAACCTGTCCCGGTTTAGCCAGGAGTATACCATCGCGGACGAGTTCAGCCATGGATACATGCTTCTTGATAACGGCACTGTTGTGCGCTTGGACAGGCAAAATGCCAAGATGAAGCCCGGCGATCTGGTCTGTATTTTTAAGGGATCGGCGCAGGCGAGCATTTTGCGGCCATGCGGAGAAAATTATGAATTCGTAAGCCAAGGTGATATAAGAGCTGGTGAGTTTGCTAATATGCCATATAACGACGAGTTTTGGGAGGGTAGGGAAATGCAAGAATTTAACTTGGTTTAGCTACGTGGATGGTTTTGTATAGGAGAGTCCCCCCATATGATCAAGAGATACGATGTCATGTTTAACGTTGCAGTATATAGACATAACAGTAGATGCAGTCCTATATATATTGTAGAATAAAAGTCGGGGGTAAAATATGAATAGTAACTAGGTAGCTTATTGACAATAAAAACATATAGGTATTTAATAAATATTAATCTAGTGCATGGTCCGTTATATCGATCTACCACATACCCATTCGTCGTTGCTTGTTGGGAAGTGGAAGTGAGTGATATTTTAGATGGTGTATTCCGGTTTACGTTATAAATTCGAGGACTGCTCTATGACCCTAGGTCCATTAGTATTCATATAGCTCTCTACCTCCCTCAGTTTCAGTATGTCACCATGACCGAAGCTGCGGCCACAGGTCACAGTCGATGATTTGTGCTCCCATCGCTCCCGATCTCGCAGCTCCTATCCTTGACAGCGAGCACCGTGGACAACAAATGTGCCCAAATCAAGCAACCACCAAGAAGCTTGAGTGTCTGAGTAGAGACCAATGACCTCCCTCTCCACCCATCCTCTCCCACGCTCCCCAACACGCAACCATTACAACACCACAGAGCCTACGAAAAATCAAGACACGCATAATCAACACTTACACAAGCACACACGAGCAAAACAAGACAAATCATATAAGCAAGAATCGCGATGCCGCATGCGAGTTCGTATTGAAACAGCCAAGCCTCCCCGGGGGACCTAGAACGCCGTAAGTAGCTCCCCTAGATCCGGGAGCAGCCAAAGCAAGCAAGAAGTACAAGTAGTTCGGGAAATCCATTTCCTTTTCCTCCTTCCCTCCTTTTCACCGTACGACGTGCCATGGATAAAAGAACGCCGTAAAACTCCTCTCCTACAAGAAATCAGATCAAAATGTTCCTCCCTAAAAATCCCAGTACGTTTCCTATTCGCGACCCGTCTCGGGTAAGAAGTTATTAAGAACCCAACCTCCCGTAGTGAGAGGATGGGAGGAAGGTCGAGGTAGAGGTAAAGGTAGGCGAGGACGTGAGAGGCATAGTAGACATTATCTCAACCATATCCCTCCAACCAACTTTCCATGCGAACTCTCACGCCTAAGCAGATATCACATCCCAAGGTCTGCCTCGGCCCTAAACCCAAGCACAACCCACGAGAGCGAATTCAAACGCCATCGCCACCACTATTACCACTCATACCGATCACAACCATGATACCGCCACCTTAAACTTCCTCCCTAAATATCGAACGTCGCTCCGAAGTCGGGCTATCATGATGATGCGCGACACCTCCCTTCGGCTTCCCCGCGTTCGCGATCCCCGTATCAATAGGTCTCGGACTGACTCCTCTCAAACTAATATTACTCGGCTCCGCCGCATCATCATCGAACGGATTCCGTCCGCCCTCAACACCCAGCCCAACACCAGGGCTTCGACTCAGCGTTCGACCGCGCTGCTCATCCGCGCCTAGAGCCACGTTGCTGTATCCGGCACCACTATACGGATTCCCCGCACCCGCTCCCGCTCCCGCGGTACTTATATCGCCATGCTGCCCTTGCTGTGACTGAAACGGGTTCTGCGTCTGCTGCTGCTGTTGTCGACCACCCGATCCTCTTAAGCCAAGTTCCTGCTCCTCATACGCGCCATACCCGTAGTAAGCGTCAGCCTCGTGTCCCACGCGCGTATCCCACGCCTCGTCGGGATCGAGTGCGTACCCGCGGCGCGAAGCGCGCTCGTAGCCGGCCCCCGTCGCGGAACGGCTACCACCACCTCCTCCACCACCGCCGCCGACGCGACTGCGCAATGTGCGCCATTTGTCGCTGATCCAGCCACCGATGCCGCTTGGGGCGGGCTGCGGACCCGCGTATGAGGAGGGCTCGGAGCGCGCGAAGGGGTTGTAGGATGAGAGGGGTGGGGCGGGGAGCTGTGGCGTTGGTGGGTTAGCTTA
Source organism: Annulohypoxylon moriforme (assembly GCA_022695765.1). NCBI lineage: Eukaryota > Fungi > Ascomycota > Sordariomycetes > Xylariales > Hypoxylaceae > Annulohypoxylon > Annulohypoxylon moriforme. Next base: position 351,436 of record MU403092.1, on the reverse strand, counting down.
GCTTGTTCGGTGACGGATAAGATGGTGGTGAGGATGGTGATGGTGATGATACGGTGTCGTTACGGATATGGGTATAGGTGTGGATATGGGTATGGGATGAGAGGAAGGGGAAAGGAAGCCAAGGGATGGGGATTCGGACCGGCCGTGCCCATTAGAGTAAGACAGACATGATGCGGCTATGAGGGGGGAGGGGATAGAGTGTACTGGTTGGTTCGGCGACGAAATGCACAAGAGAGGAAAGGGAAGGGGGGAAGGAAGTCGGGCACTTACGCCTAATCGCCTTGCGCGGTACTGGGTGAAGACGACCCAGCCGATCAGGCCGACGACCGCGAGGACGAACAGGACTATGAAGAACGTTCCGACGGGGCTGACCATTTTCGGTCGCGAATGCGGACAACGGGTCCGTCCGTTACGGCAATACTTGGTATGGTTTTTTTGTTCGGTTCGCTATTATTTTTTTTTGTCTCTCTCGTTTGGGAGGATCGTCGGACGAACGAACCAGATTGAACGGTTGGGTAAATTAGATCGAAGAAAGTTGTGGCGAAGCTAAGGGAGAAGTGAAGGATGGAGGGGATGGAACGTCGTTTGTGGGGTGGTAGACGATAGGACGACAGAAGATGTTGGCGAAGAAAGAGGTGGTATCTCGTCGTCAGTATGTCTTAGAATGCGAAGTTTACAAAGTTGGAGTTGAGGCTGATGACATGATAATCCCGACGCTGGGTAGGTGCTAGGTAATTCCAAAGAGCCTGGAGGTACATTCTTCCAAGGTTTCCGGCGTGTTCCTTCCCTGGAAAGCATGTAACGTCTGTAACTGTTATCGGGTGTTGCGGGTCTACGCTGGTAGGAATTGGGAAGCTTTGGGTCGCTTTCGGTGGGGCCACGCTAAAGTATCTTGGTATGGAGTTACCTAATTTAGGTGCAGGCCCTTGCCTTAATCAGTGGATCCGGCTATTGGGGACCTTCTCTTACGGGGCTTTTAGGGCATTTGGGGTATTACAGGGTCCCCATTTAAAATGACGTTAAGTCCAGGCTAGGTCAAACGGGATGTGTGGCCTGTGCTCGCTAATCATACAGGTACGCATGGTACCTATAGGTACATATCAAGGTGGGATGTGCGATCCGACAAGCCTCAAAGACTGTTAGAATTGTCTCACTTTTAAGGCCCTACTCAAGCCTATCAACAACCATAGTCACGTTACTGCACCGCTTCTCAGCCTAGATATGTCTCAGTTCTCTTACGACTCTTGCAGAAAATCTGCCTAACGATAGTAATTCTAACTCTTTCTGAAATCACTATTCGGGCCATGTGAAAATCGACGATATGATCGTTGATCGGAGTTATTATTAGTATCCTGAGTTGTCATGACTGGATAAGGGGCCAGCGAAGTCGGACGCTCGTGTATATTCCCTTGAAGGAACATGCTGCATGCAGTCCAGGTGCTTTGCAGGACCTCCATATCCAGTAAGAATCACGGATCATAACTATGGGATACACATCAAACTAAGCAAGTAAGGCTTGGCCACGATGTGGAACTTCAAGCGATCTTCTTTTCATGGGGAATATTAGCTAAATGCTGAAAGGCATTTAGACAAAGCACTGATCCCAATGTCCACCATTCCTTGCAAAGCTCTGGCTTTCGACGAATCTGTTGAGGGTGCACCGTCCGAACACATCAGCGCCACAATTCTGCAGAGGTATTACTCGGTCATTGACCAAAATCCTCACCAACTCCTCATCGTGGCCCGCGCAAGTCATCTTCTCCACGTATAATCTGGCGGCGAACGGAACGGCCCAGCTAGCCGAGAATCCTTTGGCCTTGTGTGGACTGATTCTGCGATCACCTGGAAGCGGGGCCGTGAGGTTGTAGAGACCGAGTGCACCATATATGTCCATCATATCGTTATCATGGCTGAAGTCGGCGTACAAGGCACGGCCATGTGGGAACGTATCCTCAAATCCGTCTAGTGTCGAATTGGTAGTTGTATGGTCATCAACTGGCTTGCCGGTGAGCCTTGACAGCAGTTCATTAACAAAGCCAACCCCCTGAGTCGGTCCGAGAGGACTTCCATTGCCGTATCCATACCACTTGCCCAATGACTGATAGTAGTCATAGTTGCGCCAATCATCCATGGCGAACAAATGACAGAACGGTGACAGTCTGGTTTTATCATCAGCCACAGTTTCGAAAGGGCATAGGTCCATCATATAGATGGTCTCTTCTTCCGTGAAATTAGCACCTGGAAGATTCTGGTTCAATCTATCAGTCAGGGGTGGCACGACTTTGTCAATCCACATTTCCTGCTCGTCGTCGCTCTCATGTTTGCTATCCTCGAATGCGGGGCAGAGATCAGGACTGAGTGAGTTGTTGAACCCCTCCGCCTCAGGAATGATTAGCATTTTGTAGGGATACGTATCCGGGGTATGTGAAGTCTCGTCCGCCAATCGTGCCTTATGAAAGCCTTCTGCCCATCTCTTCGCCGAGTCAACTACACGCTCCTGACCGGAGGAGCGCACAAAGGGGGTGTGGATTTTGGTCAAATGCTGGTACCGTTCATAGAACAATTGACCGGACTTCACCATCTGCTGCTCGCCAAAACGCGTTAACTGGTCAGCACCAAGGGTGTATTTGAAATCCTTGATAAACTCAAAGCCCTTTCCATAATGCGTTACGCGATTGTGGATGTCATCGATGAGAGCGCCATAGGCTAAGGACTTGTGCTCTGTGGGGTAACGAGCACCGTGTCGTGAGAGCACTTGGGCAAAAGTGATCTCGCAACTCTTGGGTGTGGCTGGTGAAATTTCAGAGGGAACAGAGAATGAAGAAGTGTATTGACCCCATAACTGAGCAAGCTGGATTCTGCAGTGGCGGTCATGAGTGGAACCATTGCATTTCTGTTCTGAGAGATCACCCCTAAGTAGAATATCGCGGTTAGTACAAGGTGAGCTATTTATGTCGCACCCCAACAACGTACATATGAACATACATGAACAGGGTAGAGAATGTGATCAACGCGATACAGGCTATGACCAGAATGATGAGTCTGAAGATACGTGTATGTGTATCAATCACACTGATAGTGCGCTTCTTTGCGTAATCGTGCGTGACATTTCCAGGGAGTAGAGTGTATCTGTGCCACCAGCGTCCGGCAACGAATGCCTTCAGCTGGTGTCTCAAGTCGGTGAAGACCATGGCGCAAGGTGAAATCGCCTACTTTTCTTCATCGCCGTATGACTGGTTTAATGCGAAAGATCTTTGGAAAATAAGACAAGGGTTGGAGTGCGCGGTATGTTAATCGTCGAAGGTTTGTGAAGATGTGAGGAAGTAATTTTCAAATCGTCGCGGATTTTCGAAACCCAAGCCAAGGTCCACGGTACAGATTGGGGTCCCGCACCGCCGCTGTATCGCTGTACCGAAGCTATCGACCAATCAGTCCCAATTTGTACCCAATCGTCAAACATCGACGAAGTGGAGCCAGCTGTTGCCGGCTCAGAAGCACCTGCTACTGACCCCAACTAAACGTCCCCTAACCTCAGTATTTTAATAGGTATCCTCTAGCACAATACGAAACTTTAACCTACCCATATGTACTGTACAAGGTACCTGCTATACTTTGCTGTTTATACAATCTGTACTACATTTCAGTACGCAAATACATGTCTCTATGTTTGATTATTGATATATTACTTTAATCAAGGGAAAGTACATAACGTAGTACGATCTAATGCGATCGTGTTTAGTGTCACTAATCTTAGACAGACATCTCGAAATTGGATGTTTCAGTAAGCGCAAAGGTAACACCATATTAAATTTAACCTGACAATCAAGCCTCTCATGGTCTCAAAACATGAGCCGGCTCCATTTCATTACCTAACCTGTTGGGTATCATTTCTGCATTGCCAGCAGCACCGGCTGGAAGGCCCGGAGGTTCAAAGGCTCCATCGTCTTACAGTTCTATCTCGTAAACCAGCATCGTGATCAGATCCAGCTTCAGATGCTTTTTCCCAGTCCGCATCTATACATCCAACCCAATGTCATGCCTTCAATTGACATAGCGTAAATATATACACGGTCCCTTAGTACCGGATGGTATCATAGAATGGTATCATACAGAAGAATAAAAATCAGACAGCAACGCCAACGCTCCGCCGTTGCGGCAGTACTATGGGCTGTTGTAGTCCGGATGCAATTGAGATAGGAGGCTCCAGCCTCGCCTTTAGAGTTGCCGTACTGCTAGGTGATAGACTCGTCGGCAGTGTCTGCTCTTCCTCCACGGTCCAGTCCGAGCTGGTAGATAACGTATCGATGCTGCACCTCTGGTCTCCTTCAGGACTGGCAATTTGGTAAAATCCATCGCAATCAGTTACTGGCATAGGAACGTTAGTAAGAGAGTCGAGGCTAATGTCTCTTCTATGCTCCCCTCCGGATAACACCCAGGTAGAGACTCGCGAAAAGGATTTCTTCTTGCGTAATGGTGGTCGCAGTCGAAGAGGTAATGGTGGGGGAGGGATTCGCCCCTCTACTTTGCGTGACGAATTAGCTTTATATGCCGTGCGAACTGGAGTTTGAGAAGGAGCAGTTTGCGGGCGGTCGGAACTGAGGCGCTCGCTAAATGAAGGGGCGTTGGGAGGTAGCGCCGGAATATCCGGCATAGGCCCCATTTCTGCGAAACTGTTAGTAGTTATCCTGACGTGGATGTAATTAAGTTGCGCCAAGGTACTTACCGGGCTCGCCGTGTGCAGTTGACGGTCGGCTGCTAATGTAAATGCTCTGCCTCTCAACTACATCGTCAATCCGCTCCTGTAGCATATCCCTTTCCATCATAGCAGTCGCAACTCTTTCGACGAGATCCTCCATTAATGGGCTCGATGTTTCTGGTGACGCGCGACCCCTAACTTTGGCCGGTTGAGGTCGCTGTGGCATGCTGTCATCAGATCGAGGAGAATCGAATACAGACCCACCATTGACCGGCCTTCGAGGAATGTGGAAAGACATAGATGAATAGCTACGTGAGTGTGTTATTTGAGGGCTGTCTTCGTCGCGACTCGAAAGTGTAAAGGCACGCTGAGGTGGCGTGACAGGAGGTGGAGGTGCGGGTGTAGGAGAAGAATAGTCAATGTGAGGTAGGATAGGGGAAAGTCGATTATCGGTCATATATATGCTGAGTTCGAGAGGACGAAAAGAAGCCGGCTGCTGTCCCACGTACGCTGGGCCATGATCCAGAAAACGAAAAGACTCTGAATAAAGATGACGAAATTCGGTAGGAGCAGATATATGCGGCCTGCGCGATGACGACGAATTCGGTCGTACTAGCAGCTTTCTCGCAGAGAAGCTACTCCATCCAGAGCCATGTCTCTTCCTAGGTGCTCGCTCCAAGCCATATGGTTCTCTACTCGGCCAAGATGGTGCCGCAGCGGGAGGCGGAATAAAAGAAGGCTCATCATAAATGACATCTATCGACTTATGGTCGACTAACTCAGTTAGAAAAATAAAATAGTTATCTGTATATCCTCTAATACTTACTAGGATGGTGAGTCTTTTCATCGGGATGAGAAGCTAAAGAATGACAGCACTGAGAGATAGAATAGGACCACGATGCATAAGCCTCAGCGAGTATCCCACCTAGAGCTTTCATGGTGACTTCATATCGCACTGGGCGGAAAGAAAGACGGCCAGCGGTTGGAGAGAGATAAGAGAGCTAGGAGAGCAAGGAGAGCACCAGCTGGTTATAAGATCCATAACACCTTTATGTTTATGGACAAGACGTGAAAGGAAATTAGCTTCTAGACCTACCTTTTAGGCTCAAGCAATTAAGCAGCTGAGAGCGGGTGCTGACTATTTGGGCCTCGCGGGCTAAACATTTTTTTGGAACGGGTTTGGATGGGTTTGGATGGGAAGCGTTGACGGTTTGGATGCAGATGTCCGTGACGTTGATAGGCTGTAGTGTAAAAGTCGTGGTCCAGTCGGCGCTTACGAACCAGGGTGCTGGAGGGGAGTCGGATGGTTGGCGGCACACACCAAGATTGCAGGACCCCACTCAGTTGTATTATGGACGAATCTGCACAGCCAGTCTTTTGTCTTAGTTTTCCCTGCTTCGTGATCAATCTAGAAGGACCAGAAGTACTAGAAGTACTAAAAGTACCAGAAGGAAGAACTCAGGGAGTCCACCCTTCCACCCTTTGCCCACCCTCAGAAATGTTTTGGAGGGACATTGCCACAGAATCCCCAGAGGGGGTGTCTCGTGGGCTTCGAAGATTGGCCTTGGGTGTAACCAGCTAAGGCTTTTTGGAGTCGGAAAGCGTGGGAAGCCTGCAAGCGCATGTCTCTCGTCATCCCCGACGGAGTGAGTTTCAATGGATGACGATGGGCGTCTGCCTTATGGTTCGTCAGACAATAAAAACGGTACCAGAAGCGTACATAGTATTTTTGCGTGAAGCAGATGTCTCCACATGGTAGCATGTTCGGGAGACTGCGTTTTTTTGTTTTACGTTGCAGAAGTCAGAAGTGTCAAAGATGGATAGGGTTGGACGGATATCCGCAGATGGAGGGAAGCAAGTGGCTCGAAGTGGCTTTGTTAGCTCTGCCGTCTTTGCCATGGGAGTTCTGCCAACTCTTCAAAGTTGTAAAGTTGTAAGGTCGCAAGGTTGAACGTGTTGTTTGTTGATTGTCCCATCTGTTTCACATCGAGTTTCTATTATTACCTAGATTGTTATTTTGTTATTATTTTCCAAGTAGATGTCTGCTTCACGCGTCGAAGTAACATGGCCATCGTAAGCGCATCGGTTTGTTTTAGAAATGAACCATCATGTGGTTGGAGAAGGCGACGTAAGGAGGCGTAAGAACATGAGAACACCATCATCCAACATCATTGATTAATTATAAAAAGGTGTGGCAATATCGTCGGTCAAGGGAATTTCAGCATCTTTAGATCTCGAAAGATGAGTTGATCGATCTGACAAAGATCTGGCTCGGTCAGTTATTTCTAGAAGGTAGGGCTGAAATAAGTTCCAAGGCTAAGTCCAATTGTTAAAGAAATTCACCTTTCACCTTCCGCTATTCACAAATAGCTCAGTGAATCTTGATTCTTGAAACAATTAGCCGTTATCGATACGAGGACCAATTGGCTGCAGGTCACTCCACGGGGTACCGGGGATATGTACCTAAGTACCTAAATATTCGACGTGAATTAATAGGTGGTATGTGCGCAGACTGCCGGCTAATCCATGGAAGTTTTTGTGGAATAATGGAAGGAACAGAAGGAAGTACCTACGTTAGTGCTAAAATTTCCTTAGGTAAGGCTGAGAATGACAGGTTGTTCGCTTTGCGTCAGTCCAAAATTATCCATTTGGAAAGGACTCGACAAAACTCCATCGTCCCTTTCCACTTTCTCACCGTCACAGTTTGTTATTTACTTTTTTTCTTCTTTCTTTTTTGTCCTTCACGTCGCTCCTGTAAATCATCAATCGGAAAGACGCGTAACAATTAATCACTATGCAAGCTCCCAGTCCCCCTCCGGGAGCTATCCCTATACCAATGGGCCCTGGAGGCCAGATGCCCACGCCTCAGCAGATCGCCGCGATGCAGCAACAAGTCGCAGCCGAAGCCCAGAAACATGGGATGACCGTTCCTCAATTCATTGAGCACATCAAAGCACAACGTCTAGCACAGTTGCAGCAAGCCCAAAGACAAGCGCAACAACAGCAAGGGCAAGGTGGTCAAGGTCAAGGTCAACAAGGTCAGCAAGGAGGACAACAAGGACCTCAAGGACAACCACGTCCAGGTCCTCCTCCAGGAGCCCAAGGTCAACCTCAGCCTATTCGTCCCGGTCCTCCCAATCCCCTCGCAGTCATTCTCGCCAATTTCCTCAGAGGTCAGCCTTTAAAGCCACGTACCTGTATTATCAATGGAGAGCGCAAGGATATGTTCAGAGGTAAGCTTAAGCCATCAAATATAATCATATAATTAAACGTAAGCCTATTTGTATTGTAACTTACACGATTCTTCATTAGTCAAGCGAGCACTCCGAGCTCTCCAATCACCCGCCTATGCGAAACTCCGCGCTAAGAACCCAGGCCTTCCCGAAATCACTGACCGCGCCTCGCTTGAGAACACCTTTAAGCTGCTACCTATGTCCATGTTAGCTCTACGTGTCAGCAAGGTAGATCCTCATGCCGGACACGACCATCCTCCCAAGAAAGGAAAGCGCATTAAGGGACTATGGACCGTTAGGATTGAGCAGCAACAAGATGCTGCTGATGACATGTACTATGTCTGGTTGTACGAGGGTAGTCAGATTATGCGCAAGGTCTACGCTGCCCTTGCATTGGTTCTCATCTTCGTCGTCGTCCTATACCCTCTTTGGCCACTTGTTTTGCGACAGGGTGTCTACTACCTCAGCTGGGGGTTCTTGATGCTTCTTGGTCTATTCTTCCTCATGGCTATCTTCCGTGTCATCTTATTCTGCATTACGTATTTCGTTGTGCCCCCTGGTCTGTGGCTGTACCCCAACCTCTGGGAAGATGTTTCTTTCATGGATAGTTTCCGCCCAGTGTGGGCTTGGCATGAGGTGAGTTGTTATTTGGCGTTCTATTGAAATACACTTGCTAACGATTATTAGACTGCGAAGCCTAAGAAGAAGAAGAAGAGCTCTAACTCGGTTAATGCTGAATCCGCCGCTCAACTTGCAGGCCACACGGGTCACCCTCCTCCGGCGACCGCGACCACCACCGCGACCACAACTCAGGTTCAGACTGCTCCGCAGCAGCCGCAGCAGCGAGCGTATGTAGCTCCCAGAGTTGAGGAGCTCGCCGATGATGAATAAGCATAGTTGCTGTAGCATATTTACAGCCACAGGCGTTCAAGGAGTTACGTCAGTAGGGAAAAATGACTGTAAAATAGGATTGAGTTGCTAGGTACAGATCGCTGCATTGCATGAGTACGGAATGGGCCCTTGCCATCTTTGCTTGTTGGTTTCCCCTTAATTTTCGCTTTTGCTAGTCACCAAAGTTCGACACATTGTAACAAATCACATTGTTTTACTCATTGCCCTACTAGGTGCTCTTTATAGTACCATACATGTCCCAATAGTGAAAACGTACGATGTAATACACTACTTTTGCGACACCCCTAACAAAACCCTTCACATTTAAAATTTACTAAATAAGTCGTAGTGCTAACAAGGTGACAGAAGAACGGGTTCAACTAGGATTTGAGACCAGAGAAAATTAAGTTGGGTATACGTGATCTCCGGGGTATCTAATTAAGCATTGTGAGTTATTGCCATTAAATACGCTAATTCACCTTGATTGGTGACCTAATATGGCTGACGTCTAATATACAGATGATATACAAAAGGCTGAGTTGAGAGACGATCTATATTTAGGGTCATTGCTCCCATCATTGCTCAGCAACCTCCACAATAACATCGATAACCTCTTTTGTTCTCTCAGCACTCTCCAAAAATGGAAAGTGGCCAGCTTCAATCTTGACAATCTTGCACCCAGCTGCTTGAGCCATACTCTCCTGAAGGGAAGCGGGCAAGGACGGGTCCTCCGAACAGACGATGTATGTCTTAGGAACAGTGACGTCAACCGCGGTATAGTGTACGGGGACTTCGAGACTTGCTTTGCTTTGGTGCACCAGACTCTTCGCCAGGCCTAGTCGGTCTTCTTCGGGTATTCTTAGGTCGCCAGCCTCAGGAGAGAGGGCTAATTCGGTGAGCACATAGAAAGGCCCCTATTTATATCACGTCATGTTAATACAGAGCCAGCAAGATCAAGGATTTTAACGTTAGGATGACGAGATCATATGACGTACCTCAGGTCGGTAGATTGGCGGTGGCGTGCCTCCCAGAAGGCCCAGCAAAGTAGCCCCTTTTGTCGGGATAGCGAGGGCAGTGAGATATATAACCGCTTTGATGCCTCCTTTCGACCCCCTGGCTTTGCGATCTTCCACGGTCTGACCTTCAGTCAAGGCACTAGCTGCGATGCCGCCCTGGCTGTGCCCGAGCACCACGACTTCCCTCCCGTCGTCCAGGTAAGGGGTAAGGAGTTCGAGGAGGCGCTTCACATCGTCGACGTAGGTCTTGCCCCCTACAGTGTCATCAAGCCCTGTCGTGGTCATCGGCGGGCTTATAACGACATATCCTTGGGATCGTAATGGCTCAATCAGTCTCCGATAGTGCAGCGGTGAAAAGAAGGCGCCGTGGATAATGACAACGACAGGCTTTTGAGATGCCATTGTAGGTAATCGATGACTTTCAAAGTTTCAGAATAACAAATATTAATCAATGGATTGGAATTGAACATGTTTTACAAAGCACTTGAGATTTTAGAGCAGGAACGGGCATACTTATGCGTATAATTTCTAGGACGGTCTACATTGTTTGCGACTTGGTATTGAAGCTATTCAACAGGCCTAATGCAGCTCATGCAGATGATCTGATAGGTCATAGGTGACAAGTGACATTCTAGAAAAAAGCCTCAATTCAGCTTGCCTATTCCGGACTCAATTTGCAACTCGTCTCGGGAGAGAGATGGGTCAGCGAATTAGCAGACTGGGGAGAGAGGATATCAGGAACGGATTGATCTCGACTTGGGAAGCCGGGTCCTTACCGGTAGACGATCAAGCAATGCAAACCTCTTTTAATCCTGTCCAAAGTTGTAGTGGAATCCTTGTGGCTGGGTCACGGGTGACGCTCGGGACTCTCCGGGTGCCAGCTCTGAGTCATGACTTAGCATTTACACACTTACGAATTCTAGGACTAAGCGATCTTTATTTAGAGAAGAATACGTATTGGCAGAGGAGATGCGAACCGCGTTATTCCGCATTGTAGATCTCGACTATTTTTTAATCGTTCCTAGAAGAACCTAGTCATCGAGGATCAAATCACCGCGACATTATATTATAGCATAGTCTAGAGAAAATCCTTGACATTGATATTTACCAAGTCGTGATTGTTTAATTGGATACTTGCGCGAATGTAATCAACAACCGAGGCTCCGAATCCTAGGCATAATTCGAATTATACAGAATGAGATTGCAATCCAGACATGAGTACCTAGTACCCACGGTAGTCATATTATAATGCCAATTTGCCTCGGTACTTGGATATTATTCCTGAAAATAATTGAAACAAATCTCAAACTAGATATAATCATAAACTCAAGGTCTAGGTAATGATGCTTGAATTCAATACAATTCGGACAGTTGTCTTGTGTAATTGTATATACCTAGCTAACCGGCATATCATGGACATTCAGGGGTCCTAAAAAGGGGTAATGTTGTGTAACAATGGTCAACAATACCAACATATATAGCTAGGTACCTATATAACAGGAGCAATAGCCCCAAATAAAAGTATCTCAGAGAATATCTACCTATACAGCAATCAGTGCTTGCCCCTCATATTTATTTATTTATTTTTTCCCCAAAGAACTTATAAGCTCCTTTCAACACCACGAAGTTTGAGAATTGGTCATATATCTCTTAGTGGGATCTTCAATTCTTCGAATAACACCCATCTAAGTATCGAGCTCTCTCCATGTCCCTAAGTGTTGATATTTACGTCGTCTTCTTCCAATTGTAAAATATTTGTCTATGAGAATGCCCCTTGTCCCTTAGCGTACACTTCAGTACCTATATCCCACAATTGCTTACTTCGCAACTTGGCTTGTTAAATGTACGTATTACGCAGCAATTAAGGTCAAAATAATCAAATGTATAATAGATATAGCCTATCGGGACTCAGACCTAATTGGTCAGATATTCGCAATGCATATCTCGAGAAGTGTGACATCTTCTATGGAATAGCACACTACCGCATATCCTCAGTCGGCGTTATCCACCTACATACATTGACGACACTAATTTATGCATGTTGAAAGGTTGTTTCTTCGATTATCATTTAAACTTCTCGTGAAATGATTCCCAACTAAGTTTAGCAATTTTCTAGAGCCTAGGTAATCATTGGGAGGTTGTTGATATGCAATGCTTAAGTCGTGTCACACGAGGGGATCATGTATGGGTATTACTAAGAGACAGCCTGCTTTAAGTTACAATGATTGACGATTGACGTCTGTTAATTGGGTCATATAGATTTGCCAAGGTTCTCAGAAGTTTAAGTGGATTGTGTACTAGGTATATAACGCATTAGGCGGGAAATATTCAAGAGTTGTCAATTGAGGAGTACTTCACCGAAGGTGGAAAGGGGTATATATAAATCGATTGAGGTCACCCTGTTGATAATCTTTTTGGAAACACACACTTCTCTTCAAAATAATATCGCAACACTCCCAAGTTCGATATGTCTAAGATAGTAGTCCAAGCTGACCAAGCTCCCGTGGCTGGCGAGCCGTGTTCGACCGAGAAGAATTTAATAAACTATGGCGCCCCAAATGTAAGATCCTGATAGCAGCACATTTATATTCCATCCAATGAAAAGATTCGCTAATAAATTCAAAAGGTTCCATTCTTCACGCCAATCCAAGATCCTCCGGCGGGATCACCGTGGGATGTACAGCCGGAAGGCTCGTTATTCTCCCCCTTGAAAATCAATGAGACTGTGCTTCATAACCGAATTATCGTCTCACCTATGTGCCAGTGAGAAATATTCTTCTATTCATGCTACGAATTTGGCAGATCTGACCGCCTTGCATCTAGATATTCCGCCAAAGATGGGTATATGACTATGTGGCACCATGGTATGAGGTTTTATTTTTTTTTTTTCCAAAAAAAAAAATTGAACTATAATTAATTGTTATCAAGTTCACCTTGGAAGTTTTGCGGCCCGAGGACCAGGGCTAATCCTCACTGAGGCCACTGCTGTTGCACCTGAAGGGCGTATTTCACCCCAGGATCTAGGTCTTTGGGAAGACGGGCAAATCGAGCCGCTGAAGAAAATTGTCGACTTTGCGCATAGCCAAGGCGTGAAGCTCGGCGTGCAACTAGCCCATGCCGGGCGTAAAGCCAGCACAGTGGCCCCATGGGTTGATCGCAAAGCCGCAGCTCGTGAACATGTAAGTAAAGAGTCATGTTCCTATAATATTTAGTATTTTATTTGAATTAATCTGTGATGCAGTCCGAAGGTTGGCCGAATGATGTTATCGCCCCTTCCCCTGAAGCTTACAGCGCACAAACGCTCGTCCCTAAAGAGGCTACCAAAGAGGACATAGAAAAATTCAAGAAAAACTGGGTTGCTGCAATTCGGCGTGCATTGAAAGCTGGTGTTGACGTAAGTTAATTATTCCACGTTTAAATATGAGAATTCCGGAGATTCTAACACCGAAAATAGACCATTGAAGTTCATGGAGCTCGTATGTATACGTCAAACCTCATATTGAAGGATATCCTTGATTTTCTGCCCCCTTTTATACTCCATAACAATCATACCTGAAAAACCACCCCATAACAGACCTAACCCCTTTTCGGAGGGCATCAAGAAAGGTAACTACCTACTAACACCAAAACCTCCCCAGACGGCTACCTCCTCAACTCCTTCCTCTCCCCCTCCTCCAACAAACGCACCGACGAATACGGCGGATCCTTCGAAAACCGCATCCGCCTCTACCTCGAAGCCGTCGACCTCCTCAAAGCCGAAGTCCCCGCCAACTTCCCCATCCTCGCCCGCATCCCCGCAACCGACTACCTCGAGCACGACCCCAGCATCCCGCAATGGACCCTCGACGACGCCATCGCCCTCTCCAAAATCCTCGCGGCGCGGGGCGTGCACTTCCTCGATGTAAGTGGTGGCGGAACCGATGCCCGCCAGAAGATTACCGCGAAGCCCGGGTACCAGGTCCCGTACGCGGAGGCGATCAAGAAGGCCGTGGCGGGCACCGGCACGCTTGTCGGGGCCGTAGGCGAGATTACGTCGGGGAAGCAGGCGCAGGGGATTTTGGACGCGAAGAGCGCGGATGCGATTATTGTCGGGCGCGCGTTCTTGAAGGATCCGGATTTGGTGTGGCATTGGGCGGATGAGCTGGATGTGGATATTCATGTGCCGAGTCAATGTGAGTTAATATCCCCTTTTGAATCTTTTTACGAACTTTATACGTTTATCTTGGGTTTGTTTGGGATATCGCTAATGAGTTTTTGTTTGGAATAGACGGTTGGGGTTTCGGTATGACGAGGACTCATAGACACAAGAGGCATTAAGGGGGGATTCCACTAGACAGTCCATAAGATGGACTAAATTTATCGAGTCTCATGGGTATATCTCATAAGTATATTGGTTAACTAGGTAATGCTATCAAATATTACGAGATTCTTTGACATCAAATTTTATTCCATTCCCGGGTTGAAATCTGGTTTTGTCATCGGGCCTAAGAACTCCTCATTTAGGGGGTTAGCCCTTAAACAAGCCCCTAAAGCTCCTGTAGTATACCCCTTTTGTCGAGCATCGTACTCTACATTTCCTGCCCACGTAACTTCCAGATTAAAACGCACGAATATATTATATACGCAATTGGCAGTGCTAAAAAAAAACTGGCCTCAAGGTACCATGCTTTAATTAGGTCGGTCTACGGTACTATATCATGCTAACTCCGACTAACCCCGGGAGAGTGTCCGGGCTTGATCCCCCATTTCATCCACATCCCTTATGGACAACAACCGCCTGCTGATGAGTACGTAATTAACCTAATCGAATACTCAATAATTCCAAGCAGCCCCCAATCAATCCATATTCACAGCGTAATGAATCCATTCTCTTACCCCATCTCAGCTATTCTTAGGCCGGGCAAGACTGTACTCTCCTGTGGCCGACACTGGATTTTTCCTCCGTAGGTAACTGCACGGGCAATTGAATGCTGTTCTTCTTCCGGAGTAAATGTATGAAGCGATGCCCCCTACTATTCTGGTCCTTGGACTCTTCTCGAATTTTTTTCGCGACCTTAGGGTGCTTCCAGTGGACCTTCTTCGGTTTCGACGTAGCTTTGTTGGCTCCCTTGCCCCTCCTCACTCGCTGCAATTTCCGAGACTTCAACTTCCTCCTACTCAACACCTTTGGCGATGACGCTTCTATCTTGATGACGCTATCGAAGCGCACTTTAGTTCGAAGACATACCTTTTTAATCCATTTTCTGAACTTGAACTTATGGATTCGATGAACTATGTTGTTTGAGGAGTCACTGGAGCCCCTGAAGTGTAACCCTGGTAAGTTTTGGTTCTCGAAATGGGCTGCTGTTATAGCAAGACGATCTCGTAAGGGTGGTTTTTGCGATATAGATGCAGGCATGGTGTTGCACTTCCCCCATTGAATCCTGGTGGGGCGAGTCTCACATATTTCTGTGCTCTGCCGCAAAGGGTCCAAAGAGCCCGTATTACTTGGTCGAAACGGAAGTTCTTCTTCGGACGAACTAAGACGAAAAGATGATTCTAGCTCAAGAAAGCTTCCGCAAACAGCCGAGGTACTTGAAAATTGGCCATCTAACAAATGTATTCCACTTCCCCGAGTAAGGGGCAAGTCCTGGGCTTTTTGCGCTGGAATAGTAGTAGATTCGCTATCATGACATGTTTCGGATGAGTTGTCACACTGTTCTTTCAATGACCCAATTGTTGTGATATCGGAAAGAGGGGGTTTGTTAGTATAGTCCCTGCTGGTTGTCCTCGTCTCTAAATCCGAAATTCCACCAGCAGCAGCCAGTTCTTCCATGAGAGATTGGCCAACCCTATCACTAGGGATTGAGATATCGTTTGTCGAGATGGTAGACTCACTGGAGCTCTTCTGCGACGGATACGTGCCATAGCGAGTCATTTCAGACATGAAACTTTCAGACCAAGTATTCAGCGGTGGTGAGACGGAATGTTCAGGCGGAGAGCGAAGACCTTCCGATGGATAGGATGATGAAGCGCTACGGACACTAGTGAAGGTCACTGGCGACTTGATGGCTCCCAAAGTATTCACTCCTGAAGATCGAACATGCAGTCCGGGTTCGTTCAACTGTACGATTGGCTGATATTGTTTGAAAACCCCATCTTGTTTCGCAAAAAGACCAGCAACTCGGTCATTGGGGACTGGATAGTTGGGTATGTCAGGTTGGTGGGTCTCTAAATTGTTTTTTCCATCTTTAACCTTAGAAGGTGACGGTATGTTTTCGATGCGAGTCGAAAGGGGCAACAACTCCTTTGTATTGTACCCGTCGTCAGGAAATACAGGATTTTGGCGGTTCTCGTCCTTGTCGAATAGGCTCGCGAAAGCGGAGGAGAGATTTGCCCGGCGACGAGCGCCAGGATTTCCGATGTGGATGGTTGGGAATTTTCGGCGTTGGCTTGAATTGCTATCCTGTGACTTTTCTCGATTGAAAGCCCTGCTGGGCAAAGACCATCTATGAAGAGACATAGAAATAGGGGAGTCTAACTGTACTCGGCTTAAGTCTTTAGCAATACACCTTAGACGTGTTGTGTTACTTCAACATATGCTATTGTTATTTCGCAAGCTTGGAGGAATAGGCAATGCGTTCAGAATGGATGGCTAGGGGAATAGTTTTGGGGGGACATTGTTGCCACTCATCTCGCCCTGAGAATATATTAGTTAGGTTTGGATGATGAGGCATGCGCCTGCTGTAAAGCCCTGGCAAGTTGTTAGGAAACTACGATTGAAGACTTCTGTTGTCAAAGCATTGAATCCATCAATGGCTACCCTAGCAAGGCACTACCTACCTAGGTAGCTATATCTATTGAGATCATCAGTCTCTACCTGCGCTGTTTAAAGTGAAGGGTTGCCCAGTAAACTAATCACCTTCATAACTGCCATCTAATGAGTTCTTCAATGTGATTTGGTATAGGGGGATCGGTAAGACTATAGGAGTATTCACTATATTATAGACCGCACTCCGGATTATGTATCATTACGCCTTAGTTATGCAACTGCCTTGACGTATGTTTCTTTTTGTACGTGCTTAGTGCCAACCTAGTTGAGCGATGTGTTTGGTTGTGAAATTGAGATGCCTGTGTCGTTAACAGGTTCGGCGTGAGCGTCGCTTTTACATAGCTAAAAGGTGGGCGATCGTGACGAATTGCTATCCGTTCCTCACTACTCTTAACAAGCCCCATGGCTTTATTTCCTGGTTCATTAGTATAAAATTTCCAGTCTACTCCTCTCCTTAGTTATTTTATTTCTTTCTTTTACAACTACCTTTCGCAAGGAGCATACCAAAAGTCGTCAGTAAGTTTCATGCACATTCTCCTGATGCATAGAGCTAACATCAAAGTGCCTAAACCGTCCAAAAAATCAAAAAAGCGTGCCAACTCCAACAATGCACCAGAGCCACCCCCTAAACGCCAGAATGTAAATTATAGAGAAGGGCCGGGCATGTACTCAACTGAATTTGATGGGATTAGATGGCCTCCGTGTCGTGAATGCTCATTGCGGATTTGCGATAGTTATGGTGCCCGATGTTTCCATTCAGGTCGGTTCTTTGTGTCTTTTGTATGTATTGTATTGTATTGTATTGTATTCTAAGCAAATGTAGAGAGCGGTGTATTAGAGGAGGATGGCTGTCGCTACTGCGAGAGTCAGGGGGTATCCTGCGAACCTCTCAATATGAATTCGGTAACAGTTACTGCTATTTATCGTTTGCGCTCTGCCGTTACAACTCATGCCGTCTTTGGAAATCTTGACACCGAGATCGAATGGATAACTGCATCCAACGAGGTACGCCAAGTTATTGCTAGAGCATCCAAACATGATGAGAAGGGGCCGCTGGCACCTGTTCAGCCGGTTTCTGATGTCGGTTCGGCTGTTGGCATTAGCCCAGAGAGGACTGATGTGTTTGATGTCTTCAAAACGATAGCCACATCGATGGTGAGCCTGTCTATACGCTTGTACCAACTCATCCACATAGCTAATTCTGTGTTATAGGGAACCGTCGGTGCTAAAATGGGGAGCATCGCTGCCGCAGTGGAGAAAATTGCTTCTGCTATTGATTGACACGACTAACTTAGATAACCAAGAAACCAATAACGATATGACGAGGGAGTGGTGCGCTATGATTCGGACGAAGCAATAGGGGTATCATGTCTTTTTCTCTCCTTACCTAATGTCGCTTCTTCTATCTTTCATTGCCTATCTACTAAATGTAACCGTCTGTGTGCGTCGGAGGTGGCTATAAGTGGAAGGCCTGGCATACCACCACGCAGGACTCGAACGTGTTCGTTAAGTAGGTACCTAGGTATTCGTAGTCTGTTGAAATTGGATGGCATGTTTGGATATTGGCTCTTGCTACAATCTTGCAAAATGTTCCGTGTATTTCGGACGCTATGAGATTGTCGCGGCTATTTACAGCAGGATGTTATGAGGTGATTGAATGTTCGCAGTGCTATTAAATAGAGGAAGAGCGACAGCCGTGAGATTTGCCATCCCGCCAAATTATTTTAACAACCTTGGAGGTTGTGTTACCAGCAGGTACCGATATCCATAACGGAGGGGGTTTCGTAGCATCTTCAGGGCTTACATTAGGGACATGTTACGCCACAAATGTAAAAGGTTTAGGGGATGAAACGCCCTGGAATACTAATGTTAGTGGACCTAGTAGATGGAATTCCCTTTCTATCAATTCTCCATTTAAACGAATAAATTTACCAGTAATATTCACTGGAGTAGTATAGCACTATCATCATTACTTGCATGGGCTAACAATTTGGCGGGATGCAGCTATCGCCCAACATTTCTGGCAGGTAAATGTTGAGGTAAGTTGTCTATTAAGTGCATAAAAGAACTCGAGATTGCGCTATCTTATCTAGTTACATATATGTGCATACAGCCAGTCTTAATAAAATGATGTCACGATATCGTACCATATCAACAGGCAAGTACGACGAGCCTTGCGTCGAAATAAAGCACATGCAACTTTAACTCTCATAGTCTCTCCCCTTCTCCTAAAATATTCCAATTCGAAATTTACCATTTATAATTAACAGTGAAGTCATGTTGCAAATTCCAGCTCGTCATACTAGCAAGGCTCGTATCGGTTTACAGCTATGGGATGCTTCCGAAGATCTCAACAATTAATACCAACTTGCTATGCAAGACGGTTAAGCAGACTGATCCATGGGACATCTCGATTCACCCTGGTGCCGATCCGCACTGGCATATCCAGGCTTTCCCGTCGATCGTCGTGGCTACAGCAAACCCAATTCCCACGTGGCTTTTTTACCTACCGTAAAAGCCCCCCCACTATCGTGCCTGTGGCTATCTCAGGTGTTTTAGGCGGCTTGCTTATATACTCGCTATATCCAGGCGATGAACTACGGCGGTCCCGCATCGTCAGACAGACCGAGAAAGGTCTGAAACGTACGAATGATGACTCGCAACTTCAGGCCGAGGATACTGCCTGGTCGGCCTTTGCCAGTCGCTTTGAGCGTTTTTCTAACGTCACCGATATCGAATGGTCAACATTGTCTGATCGCCTTGTCGACATGATCCTTCCTGAATGGTCTAGGACTCTTCCCAGTCAAATCCGTAAACTCCAGCGCGAGCTTTCCGTGAAGGATGGGTCACTCGCCAACGAGATATGGCGGGAAGCTCACGACCCTTTCATTCATCCAGAAATTCAATATTCTGCTAAAGTACGCGTCTCAGAAAATCTCTGCGATGAGGAAAAGGAATTCCTAGTTCGCCGAAAGAAAGTCGCTACGGCCGCTCTGGCTAAGTATCTTGACCTTAATGAAAAAGACATTCATCCCGATGATGTCCCCACTATAGCGATTTGCGGTTCTGGCGGCGGATTGCGAGCTTTGGTTGCTGGCGCAGGCTCACTCCTTGCCACCCAAGAAGATGGTTTGTTCGATTGCATCACGTACACAGCGGGTGTCAGTGGTTCGTGCTGGCTTCAGTCTTTATACAATTCATCAGTTACCAACCGCCAATTCGACCGAACCGTCGATCACCTCAAAGCTAGAATTGGTATTCATTTTGCGTACCCCCCAGCGGCATTTTCATCAGTGACATCCGCACCAACCAGCAAATTACTCCTTAGTAGTCTAGTCGAAAAGCTTAGAGGAGACCCGAAGGCCGATTTTGGGCTTGTCGATGCTTACGGGATTCTCTTAGCCGCGAGACTCCTGGTGCCCAAAGGTGAGCTTGGTGTTAATGACAAGGATTTTAAACTTTCCAATCAACGAGAATATATCAAATATGGCGAGAACCCGATGCCAATTTATACGGCTGTGCGCCATGAGATCCCCGATATAGCCAATTCGTTATCGGAATCTGGCGTTACTAGCCCAGAGCGAGCGAAGGAAATCGCAAGGAAAGAGGCATGGTTTCAATGGTTCGAGTTAACGCCTTACGAATTTTTCTGTGAGGAATTCAATGCCGGAATTCCGACCTGGGCACTTGGTCGCCGGTTTAATGACGGAGAAGATGTGCCTCCAGAGGGAAACGGTTTTCACTTACCAGAGCTTCGAATGCCCATCATGATGGGCATTTTTGGTAGTGCATTTTGCGCAACTCTTAGCCATTATTATCGTGAAATTCGACCTCTTGTAAAGAGTCTCACTGGCTTTGCTACAATTGATGAGATGATATATGGATATAATACGGACTTGGAGAAGGTTCATCCCATCGACCCAGCGCAAATACCCAATTTTACGTATAACATGGAAGGAAAATTACGATTTACGACGCCCACTACGATATATAATAATGAATACATTCAACTGATGGATGCCGGAATGTCAAATAACTTACCTCTCTATCCTTTACTTCGATGTGGCCGAGATATTGACATTATTGTGGCGTTTGACGCCTCTGCCGACGTCAAGACGGATAATTGGCTATCTGTAGCAGATGGTTATGCGCGTCAACGAGGCGTCAAGGGTTGGCCAGTCGGTGTTGGATGGCCCAAAGCAACAGATTCGGCACAAACAATCGAGAAACAGCTAGAGTCAGCACAAGCAAAATCAGCAGCCGACGCTGAGACGAAGGTACAACAAGCACAGCAAGGACAAGGAAACGACCAATCCGAAACTCCCAGCAAGCCGCCCAAGCCAACTACAGAACCAAGTACCAAAGCAAAACATGATATATCGCATCCCGAAGACTCGGACCTAGGCTACTGCACGATTTGGGTTGGCTCAAGGGAGGAAAGGTCATCAGAACCTCCTCCTCCCGCAAAAGCAAAAGCACTTACGGACGAGACCCTGGCGTGGGAGCTTAAGGAGCCTAATGCCGGTATGACTATCGTGTATTTGCCGTTCCTAGCAAACCCAAAAGTTGAAGGTGTCAACCCAGCTGAGTCTGATTACATGAGCACGTGGAACTTCGTGTATACCCCCGAGCAGGTCGACAAGGTAGTGGCGCTTGCGCGCGCCAACTATGGTGAAGGCAAGGATCAGGTTCGCCGTTGTGTAAGAGCCGTGTATGAGCGCAAGAAGAAGATGCGGGAGGATCATGAGGCGGCTGTTAAAAAGGAGGTATATAGACGGTTGGTTAGGTTAGGTATAGCGGATAAGTTGGGCGAGGGCGACCATTTTAGTTGATATTGGCGATGGTCAGGTTTTGTCTCCCCTTTTTGTATATTCCCAGATGCTTTCTGTACGATAGACTACCGATTAGAATAATCAGTCACAGCATATAATGACAACTTTATAAAAGTCTAGGGACGACACCCTCGAATGTAAATTGTGCAAGTAGTTATTTACACTCGGCTGAAGAGTGGTTTACGGGTGGTGCTATCCTTGTATGTTTCTACATAGGGGCCATCCAGCTTTTTTGGACGTCTTGAATATGGTACAATGATACAACGTTGGTAGACCCGGCCCCTGAATCCACCCTTATAACATAAGTCCTGCCGACAGCCAAGACATCAATCATCAATCATCCCTTTTATTTTTAAATGCAGATGCCCATTGTCTTTTTTAGTCGGCCGTCTCCCATTGTTATCCAATGGATATACTGGTACGCCTTGCTCCGCAGAGGAGAGGAGAATTCTCGTGGTTATATACCTCTCACGTTCTATTGTATAGAAACTCTTGTCCATTGTCTATATTCGACGACAATGCATCACGATATTATCTCGCCGATATCGACGTATGCCGGCTCCCAATGAGCGGCATCTTCCGTGAAGGTGTCGCTGGGTACGCCGACCTCGCCAGGGCTGTATAGATACCACGCCTTCAATGAGTTAATCGCCGCCGCCGTTCTCGCGGCATCGAGACTAGGTCCGGTACCCTCGCCGAGCTTATCCCGTCCACTGTAGATTCCTACCACAAAGACCGGCGTCCTGCTCAGTCGTCCCGTCTCGCTTAGTAATCTCGCCACTGGGTCGTCGAAATCTTCTCGAGCGCATAGTCGCGCTAATTCTCTTATGGGCAATTTGAACTCAAACAAGTTCTCGAGGTCGAGTTTTCGGGAGAGGACGTGCGACTGCACGAATACCTTAGCGGTCTCGCGCCCGCAGTACTGGTAAATGGCACCGACAACAGCGCGCACGAAGTTCGCGTGCGCATTCTGAGTCGGATCTTGCACAACCAGATCTTTAGTATTTCGAGCATCGCTAACCACGGGGTTACCCTCGCTCTCTTCCTTCTCTGGATCCAGCTCCTGCACCTCCTCAGAGTCCTCTACCGGCTTCTTCTCCTTCTGCACCATGTCGCCGAAGGCGTCGTCGTATACAACTCTACTGCTGACACCTCGGCGCCACTTGTACTTTAGAAGTTCCTTCGACTCGGCGCGCACGTAACCCCACTTGTTGATCATGACTGTCGGCTTGTCGGTCGAGAATTGCAGGACGCCGGGGTCCACTTCTTCGCCGGGTGCGGCGCAAGGCTCCACACCCCACGATCGTGCGATTTGGTGCAGCGCCGGGACACCGGAGTAGCCTTTCATGGCTGCGAACAGGATTGCCATGGGTAGCCGCGGATACCGCATGACGAGGAATTCGGACGTGTGGTATTGGAGCAGGGCAGCGCCCAGGAATGCGAGGTTTGCATTGTTGTAGCGTGGATGGGCGTCGGCTGAGGGGTCTATTAGGGCGCGGGCGAGAACTTGTAGGGGGATTTTGGAGGAGAGCGAGAGTCGCGCATGTAGGGCCGCAAGCTTTGCCGAGTATAGGGCTCGTTCGGGTGGTGGCGAGGGGAGCGGTTGTGTGCGCGCATCTTCGGATGGGTCTGGTGTTCCTTGGCGATTTATTTCGTCGGAGGACAGCTCAGGTGTTGTGGATTGCCATCTTCTTTGGGCTGGGCAGAATAGAGGGGCTTGTAATCTAGATGTTCGGGCTGTTCGACATATTCTGGTAGAGTGGGATGTGGACGCTGGTCTGGTGGGGGTCGAAGAGAGCAATTGACTCGATAACCTGTCCAACCGTATTCTCTTCATTTTTAATAAACCCGGATCACCTCACCCCAACGTACTGGGCGGGTTGAGACACGACACGGCACGGTTGTGGTGGATTAGGTCAATTGCTTGCAGTTGAGTCTCGTGTCTGGCTTTCGAAAAAAAAAGTTTCATAGAATTGAAGCTACGCAAAGTGCAAGACCCATTGATAGTGGCCGTGCACGTGCCACATCGTTAAGTGCCGCCGGATTAACCATTACCCTTATTTAGTCCAATTACATCAGTGCAATTAAGTGTGTGCTAATCAATTAACTGCTTGTACCGTTGTACCTTTGGATCATCAATTGAATGTATCTCTGTAGATGAACATCGAACGTTAAATCTCCAAGCTCCTCGTCATCTCAATTCACCTCAATTGAATATCTGCTCACCACACATTCGGACAAGATGGTATGTCGCCTTTAGAACCTTACTAAAAATTTAATACTAACGGTCAATAGGGTGGCGGTCCTCGAGTTTCGTAAGTCGATTCAATCTCCTACGAGCATCCAGCCTTTATGCCTCGACAGAATGATGAGCCTGACCTCCCATTAGCTACCCCAAGCACGTCTGGTCTCCATCTGGTGGCTGGTACACACAACCAAGCAACTGGAAAACGAACACCGGTGTATTCTTTGGCGTCATTGTCACCTTAACAGCTGCGATATGGAAGCTAAGCGCCGATCGCGAATTCCGACATAAGATGCCAGAAGAGGGACGATTCTTCCCGAGTCGATAGTACGTTCGACCATGCATCTTTCCCTTGAGAATATGGAAAGCTAATATCTGTTACAGCTGGACCAAGCAAATAAGGGAACACGAGGCATTAAAAAAGGCAAATAAGACCGAAGAATCATAGAGCCGATATTACAATCAAGTGTATTTATCTTGTTATAAGGGCAATGCAGGGCGTTCGATCAAACCTTTGATGGGCTATGCGCAATGGAATCAATCACAACTTGCACCTCCCCGTTGAATGATAACAATCTCTTCCTAAGACGACCCGGATGACCCGGCCTAAGAGGTTTCAGCTTCAGCAACCTCAGAAGCTGCATTTATCCCATGGCTAACGAACGTATGCTCACGTTCCAGGAATGATTCGTAATCTACGGGATCGATCCGATGGAGCCGCTATCGCTTTGGAGTAGATAGCTTTCATGACAAATTACTTTACTGCCTCAAACGTACTTGTCTACCCAATGCAATAGGTGATTGTATGGTACATGTGATACAATAGCCAGGGTGACGAATACAAGCGCTTTCGTTTCACGAAGGTATCGATCTATTCAGGCTGTATAATATCAAGATAACATGGCGCAGCGAGCAATTCAGGGGTAACAGAAGATGTGTTTCTTTACTTTCTCTGCCTGGTACGAACAAAAGGAGTCTTAATGATCATCAGTGGAGTCTACACTAAACAGATAGCTTAACCATCCACTCTAAGTCTTCGAAGAAGCTCGAGGAAGCTCTAGCCGTTCGAAGTCCTTCGTTGTTTTAGGCATGCTAGGTCTATCAGGCAATTGCATGAGCACTATGTTCGACTACCTTTAAATACCATACACAAGGACTAAGAGAAGCTTCGAAAACCAGCTAAGGTAAATGAAACAACACAGAAGGTCTAAATTAACTTTGAACTACAGTACCATATTTTTATCTAGATTCTAAATTCTACATATTCGAGTTTTCTCATGTCTCACCTAGTCTTATCTACAAGAATTCATGCCTGAAGAGGCTATGTTGAGAATAATAACTTGTTCCTTATTACTTACCCCTGATAGGGAGAGCTGTTAGGTAGGTATGACGGAATACCACCTCAACGGCTGTTTTAGAATGCAATTATTTTCAAGTTATCTACCCGCCATACAAAAGGTACAGATTCACTACGGATTCAGAAACGTTTGGGAACTCGTAGTCTCCAGATATCTCAATATTTATCCATCTACTATAGCTTGATAGATGTATAACGATTGTAGTGACCCGCGAGTGCATAAAGAGACTATTCTAAACAGTATAGATGGCTGTATTTTACATGCCGGAGCTCCCGGAAGTAATTGAAACATCGGCACATATCCTAGCAAGTTTAAAGTAGTATATTCGGAAGCTTGGTTGATCTTGAGATTGTTTGGAATATCAATCTAGTTTCAAATACCATAAACTCTCGAAAATCTATTAGACTAAGCAAGTATTCCTTACTTGGCTGAAAAAGAACATATCCTACATGAGATCTGTTATAGCGGAATCACGAGGCATTAATATATGGATTTGTAATTCGATATCTGCTTCATAGGCTAGTTAGAAACCAAGAAGGATCATTAGTCGTTTCTGGAATCGAAACTTGGCGAGGAATGAACATATGAAGAATTCATCGCCATGTACTATGAGACAAGCCTAAAGAAACTCCAAGTCAAACTACCTAGTAAAAATCATCAAGGTCCCTTTGGCATGTTTAGGCTAAGATGGTAAATACCGTTGCTTGACACTCTTACGTGCTATTATCTCTGCTTACTACAGCCTTATAACCAAACTGTTGAAAGCTTTTGACATGTGGTCAGAATGAAGTCGTCTTAGGTATGGGACCTGTACTTCAAGCCATAAGGTATTATATTGGAAATAATAGGGATCTCGATAGAGCATGGCAGTCCATTAAATTAAATAACTGAGCTCTAATGGATGTCGATATAAACTTTGGTTGGAAAGTTGAAGTTAGTCTCTAAGATCTGTAACGCGGGGCAGATTGGCCATTGAGGGGTTCATTTATGCTTGTTCTTTAGCTGAGACACTTCTTTTCTCTCGCTGTCCGCGATGGACCATGTCTTTAGCGCCGCTGACGTTACTTGACATTCTTAAGTCTTGGATGTCAGCTTTCAAGCACATTGTTTAATGGTTACCTACCCAGTCTTCAAGGCATTGGTGATATAAAACCTCGAAGGTTGATAGGATAAAAGGTAAATTAGAATTGAGTTGACAGGAGTGACTGAGCAACGTCCCGATCTTTCATGCATGGCGTCGAGATGCATAACGTCCATCACAGCCCGTTCGCCGAGACTAGTAGCCGCCCCGACGGTTGCATTAATGTATCTTAAGATCCCCTGATAAATGTCGAGGGTACTTTGGCCCTATCGCTACGCTGAGCAGTCCTACTGGATGAATTCATCTTGGCTGGATGTACAATCTCAAAGGATGTAATGGTACAAGCTACAAATCGAGAAGAGATGTGTGTGCCCTACCTCGATGTGGTAGCATCTGCAAAAATATGAATGGCAGATAATCTAATTCCGTGAGGCGTTGACGCGGCAGAGCGCCTTCGGCAATGGCTTGCATAAGAGGATCCGGTAACACAGCTCTAGCCCGGGGTTATGCTGGACTTACCCAACGGTAGGGACGATAATCTCGGAGTATCTATGTGATCAGCTCTGTCGTTTCCGTGCTTATGTGATTTTGTTTGCTTCCTAAATTGTGATATATTGTCTCCCCCTTTTCTCAAAACATCCCGACGTCAATGAGCATACTCGGGATATACATATGCCCGCCGTTCAGTCTATGGCGGTGAACAAATACTGTGGCATCAAAGACACGCCCGGGCATATCAGACAAGTAATAATAAATAGTTGGTAAACGTGCGCTTCGTGTTTTTGCTGATTTCTGATCGGTGTGGGAACCCGATATGAGCAAGGTCTGCTAGGGCTGATACTTTTGAAACAAGCACAAAAAAATAAAGATAAAACCAAAAAATCACCAAGGATACAGGAGAAACGGTGGGTCGAAAAACACGACGCGTTAAGCTGGTTAGGACGGCCCCTTATTCAATTGAGTGAATGAGGCCATCGTCATTTCCCATCGACGCCTCTCGACAGGGCCAAAGAAGCTATTTTCGGATATACCTGGGAAAACGGCCGGGATCCCTTGAAGGGCGGTCCGGGTAAGCGAAGTAGTACGAAAATCGTCAGAATCTGAAGCAACAGGCATAACAAAGGTGCTTGGCCAATGAACGCGGGAGCGCGGAATATGAGACACGAATTTCGTAGAAGAAAAAAAAAAAGTTATCCTTACTCCCTGACTCTTAGGGAAATAGCGTGGAAGTTTCAGCTAATCTGATCGGCAGTGAATCAGAAACAGCGAGATGAACTCCGATATCTTCTGGGATTCTGCGAATGTTTTCGTTCCTTGGGTTCCAGTGACCCATACGTAACTCGCACGTTGAAGATTTT
The DNA here is from genome assembly GCA_022695765.1 of Annulohypoxylon moriforme. NCBI lineage: Eukaryota > Fungi > Ascomycota > Sordariomycetes > Xylariales > Hypoxylaceae > Annulohypoxylon > Annulohypoxylon moriforme. The sequence goes on along the minus strand of MU403092.1, from coordinate 323,915 downwards.
AGGTAGTAAATCATCGTCATTCATTGCATAGACGTGAACCGTAAACCATCGTCTGAATGCGAGGGATTGTCCTCGATAGAGTTTGAGGGTAAGTATCGTACGTAGACGAAGACTTTAAGTTGTGTAAATAGCACATCCAAAAACGGATATTAGCGGCCCCAGCTAGGTGGAATAGGGATGAAGCTTATTTGATTAGTAGGTGCCCGTCGGTGTTTGCTGTCGAAGGTATTATCATGTGGCGTCCACGTTGGGTTGTCATTCAAGGTTTCCGCACTCAGTAACACCGGACGAATGACGTGAAAGTAAGGTTGAGTCTTTCTGCCATTGTTGCGATGACATCCACCTCCACCAACATAAGCATACAGTCACTTATGTTTCCCTAGATCCTTAGGTAGGCAAGGTGATGCCAGATAGATCCGACATGATGATGAGGCCAGGGAAGATGTCGACTTCGAAAGCTTATCGACGATTCTTCTGCGAACCCGTTGAAAAATCAGTGGTTTGCTTTTCCTCAAAGCTCTTGGCTGTCTCTGATCGTTACGATTGGATAAGCAAATCCATGTCAGTAATTTTAAGGTGCTTCTGGGACTTTGCCTATTTGGACGAAGACCTAGTCTGAGAGCCCGTGGCTTGACAGGGACCCTAGCTCGAGTATGATGTACATATGTACTTTCTTACCTACACAGTAGTATGTACCAGTCTGTGCGCATCAAATTTCATAAAAGTGTCCACGTACATGCTATGCGCACATAGAATGTACAACTGGTCCGTGTAGGGGATCTCGAACATTGTGCCAATATATTGTTTCATACGGGATATGAATTTGGGGGTCATCGGAATAAGTGGGAATAAAAGAGAACGAAGAGCATCAGATATCAGAACAAGCACATGTAAAATACATGTAAGTTCTGACGGGAGCCGTATATACCTAAATATCGGGATGAAAGCACGGTTACAGAAACCTCTAATTTGAAGGCCGTGGTCCGCAAATCCGTTTTGCTTGCCTGCTGTGGATTGGAAGCAAGTAAGTTTTTGCTGTGGACCCTAACCTTGGTTATATGCGCTTCTTATTGGATAAATATCCAGGCCAAGCCTTCGTAGAAGGATAGAGCTTCCCTACTATCGACTTGGAAACGTCTCCCGCTCGCTAGTGTACCTGCTACATTAAGAGAAGGCCGACTGAATAGCGGCGCTAGTGTAGTTAGCCCAGGTACACGAAGTACAAAGTACAAAGTCAGATAGGAACAAGGCAGCTGCAAGGTAGGGCAGGACCCGGCAAGTGTAGGGGTGTAGGGGGTTGCCAGATGCTACTTTTTGTTGCTTGTTGCGATGCTCCTTGATCGTTGATGAATTGTGCCTGCCAGCAAGTAAAACTACCACAGCCTACCTCCTACCTGGGCAATTTCTCCCCCCAAGACCCAGTAGTTCGGTGCACAATCTGGCAGTCCAGGTAGTTCAGGTAGTCTCTCGGGCTGGACTACGCGAGTTCCTGCTCTCTCTCAATCCCCCCCGTCCTCTCTCTTTCTCCCATCGGTTCTGCGAGTCGCATATACCCAAACTTCAACCTCTTTTCTTCCCCATCCCTCCGATCCTCATCCTACTCGCCCGGATCTACGGTTTCACGACTTTACCGTCGTGGCCTAGTTTTCTTTTCTTGCTTTCATTGTGTTATTCTTCGAGATTTTTTATTTGATATTCACGCACTCGTTTAGTCAAAAAGAGCCGAAGAGCCAAAGGGGCTTTTGCCAGTAAATTCGCCTAGTGTCCAGCCACCTCGATATCCGTCTAGTAGTAGATATAGCATCCACCGTCGTATTCTATTCGACGTCGTGCATCCAAGACTGGTGGACTGGTAGCATGTCAAGCGCAACCTGAAATCATCCACTACACGATTTCTGGCTTGGTTCCTTTTCACTCAAGGTCTCACCTTCTCCAACTATAGACACTCGTTCGTCACTGGAAACACCAACACACCCGATCCTATCGGTACACCACCTACACCTACACCTACAACACCTACATCCCTCAACACGAAAAGAAAAAAAAAATCTTCGAAAGAAATTAATCATCCTCTCGTATTTCTCTTACAAAGTAATTGACCCCTCAAGATACCTCTTTACTTTGATTTTTTGGTTACGGTTACGACTATTACTTGCGACCAACCTTGCACATAAAATTTACCTGCCTCAAGAAAAGAAGAAGAATCGGAAAAACAGACTATCTCTGCCAATATTTCAGTCATTCAACCGCTTCTTAGCACCCAGCAACTACGAATACCAACATCAACCAAGTCGAGTTAAATAGCATGTGGTTTGAGCAATGATAGGATCCGAACGTCATGCCTTCTCGGCGCCAGTGATCACCATTTCCGATACGAACGATAGGAGGAACTGCGATCGATCTCTCACTTCGAAGTCTCCCGAATCTGTCAAGCGCAACGTCTCGATGGCGTCCTCTCGATCAGGAAGTGGTGGAAGAACGGCCGGCCGGTTGGGGTGGACGATAAAATCAGCCCTTGTGTCGATCCTCGCAGCAGCTCCTGGCTCCATTGCAGATAGTTGCATTCCGTTAACGGGCTCGACGACTTGTCCAGCTTTCCAGTCCGCCTCGGTGTCCACGAGTAGTTATTTAATAGGGCTATTGTGAGTTCTCATCCTTTTCCCCATGTCATTATTGAATTGCGATTTTGGTTTATTATGGTTTATGTGTCGAGTTCTGACCTGGCATTTAGTCCTTTTCTTCAATACGTCTCAGATAGGGCTTCATTCGATAAGCAGCTAAGCCAATATATTCAGACCGACTATGTTCAGAAACAGTAAGTAAATTGACGTTGACGCGATTTTCAACTTAAGCTGACTCTATTCCAGATACCAAACATTGTTGGGTTGCGGCAATATCGACCTCGTCAACACCACTGATTTATATGCGCGTTTCACCACCTCAGTAATCTGTAATGCTATTATCCAGAATTCCATCAAGGCCTGTAGTCTGTCCGACCAGGCATCGCGGCCCTTATGTGCCGACTCTTGCGCTCATTATGCTGAGAGTGAAGCATATCTCGCCGCCGACACTAGCCTGTGTCCCAGCTCCAGCAGTGGCCGTCAAGATCAGATAAGGGCTGACTTCGTTAACTGTGCTTTGCCAGCAGACTCGTTATCTAGTAGCAGTTGTATACAAGGCATTACTAATGAACCAGATAACTGTGGATACGGCGGTAGCACCATCGGATTGTGCTCATATTGCGCATCAGGCGGTATTAACTCGACTGATACCTGCTGCTACAATTCGAATATTGAGTCGAAATGCGCCAACGTTGTCTTACCCTCGATTACGCCAACCATGACCTTCAGTACGCCTTCCGTGACCGCTACTGCTAGCAGCACAGCAACGCCTGCTGCGTCAGACTCTGGCAACAAAGGCCTTTCAGGTGGTGCGATAGCTGGTATCGTCGTTGGATCCGTGGCTGGTCTGGCTCTTTTAGCTTTCCTCATACTCATGTGTATTAGGCTGGCACGAAGAAGACGTGGCAGCCAGAAGGGAAGCATCTTTAACCAACCATCACCCTCTAGGAAAGGACCGCAGACAAATCAGATTCCCCCAACCCCTGTAGCACCTCAAGGGTACGAAATCCTCCCCGGAGGAAGAATTGCGCGCATGTCAGCATTAGAAGGTCATTCTGGCGAGCCCGGCTCGAGACACGGAGATTCTAGACTCGGAGCTTCGGCAGGCGCAGCAGCAGCAGGCGCGGCCGCTGGATACGCCGCAGGAAGACGGAGAGGAGGAGGAGGCGACCACTCATCTTCTGACTCATTCGGAGAAAGTCCCGGATCAGAACCACGTGCAGCTATATTACGACCGCCTCCCATGAACATCCGTAGGAATGGTTCGTTATCCAGCAGTTCGGTGCTTGCCGGAGAGGATCCTCAATCTCCCGGTAGTGCAGGGGGAATGTCATCACCTCCCGGTGTCAATAGTCAACAATCCGAGCAACTCCCGTTTTTCAAGGACTACTATTCGCAAGACGATATCCATCCTGGCGAGCGTGTCGCAGTCCTTTGGGCATACCAACCTCGCGCAGCCGACGAATTCGCCTTGGAACGCGGTGATATGTTGAAGGTGGTAGGCATCTGGGATGACGGATGGGCAACCGGCGTTATGTTAGACGAAAGAGCAGATGAATGGGAAGCCCGCAGACAAGCACAGAGAGATAGCGGAGTTTCGCATACCTCCGGACGTTTACGAGACACATCACCTCCAGTTAGTGGAGAGATCAAGGCTTTCCCGTTGGTCTGCGTTTGCCTACCCGAACATTGGAGGAAGACGATCGAAGGCGATGGATCTACAGAAACCGGGTCCAGTGCTCAGCATGGAACTTGAGCCTAATAACGAGATCATTCACGCTATTCATTTATATCTGATGGGTTGACGAGGACAATTTGTGTTTGCATTGCACCGGCGTTTAGGGACTTCTTATTTCCAACCTAACCCTCGGTCCGACCGCAGCGCGATATCGATTCGTCAATTCCCTCTCAGGTATAGTTCCGGTCTATACCTGACCCAACTTTCCATGTCCATTGTCCTCGATTTATCGCCCACCTTCTCATGCTCGCCTTGCATATAGAAACGACGGTTTGCATTGCTGCGCTTGATACGCCTAATGCCTTCAATTCTACAGTACCTATTTAATTCTATTCGGATGACACATCGCCTCGGATCACGACTTGAACCGCAGGACGCCTGGTGGTGGTGGTGTTTACCAGCTGGTCCTCGGGATTTTTGACATGAAGAGACGCGATCATAATTAATATGACGACTACATGCAGTTGCGCCCTCTCCTTTCTCTTCGATTGTTGATTTTATATACCCGGTGTGTTAGCAAAGGTGTTTGGTGCGGGTTGTCGGAGAGGGCCGCTGTTGTGTAATTCGTTTCTCTGAGGGAGAGGCGGGTAAGACGGGGACGTAACTGGAAAATGCACATGACACTACCTATATGCCTAACAGACGAGCAAGGGACAATACGGTTTGAAGGTTCTAGTATATCTTCATTGGTGCCGTCGGGAGAGCTTTAGGTTAGATATATGGCATAGGGATGTTTCTGGGGTTTCTGCGAAGTTAAGGATAGAACCCTGTCATCTCAATTATCAATTAGCTTAAGGTTTCCCACAAAAGAGTATATTACTACTAAGATACATACGAAGCAGTATTTTCCATTGACTGAGTTGGGAGCCTGTGCATGCTGTATAAATGACTCTGGTATTCATACCAACTGGGCATTTAGATGAGTGGAGTGCTAGTGATACTTCTGATACAGATCTTCCAAATATAACACTGAGCTATAGAAATGCAAAAGGTTGTAAGTGAAATATTAGGTGAATAAGGGGTCGATGATAGCAAAGAGTGGTGAATATTGAATGGCCTGTACAGGTACTTAGTAAAGGTACCTATGGGGTACCTAAATTGTCCTTATTGGAAGGCCTGACCCCACCCTAGCTAAAGATTCCAGGCACATTGCAACCCACTAAATTCCTGGAAGCTCTTCTATTCATCCATCCATCCAACTCCGTCATCAAGATCACATCCGTCGATGATAGCCTTGTTTCCTGCCTCGTGAGCAGTTCGTCTGCTTATTACCACCCACCCATTCACCAATAGATTAATAAGGCGCTCTACTTCATACTATGTATTTTCAAAGATAAACGAGATAACACATTTGTCGACAAACCTTGTGAACTCCGAAGATGGTCAATTTGTTTTCCGTCACATATTTGGCTAGGTAGCACCATCGCATGTTTGCAAGATGGGTAACAGCTACTCCCTTACCACGCCATATGCTGGCTCCGCTGGCATCGACATACCAGAACTAGCCGACCTAGTACACGAGAGATCGATCGGAAGCGCCCGTTTCATGAAAAGTATCCGCGCCCGCCATCACGATGGAGTAGTTCTAGCAAAGGTCACCGTCAAGCCATATACCCCACTATCGCTACGTGAACATGGCGAGAAGATCCTTCGTATGTGGTCACCACATCACCCTTTTCTATCACATAAGTTATTTATACTAACTATACTAAAGAGGAAAGAGATAAACTAAGAGATGTTCCTAACGCCTTGGGCTTCGAGCGCGCCTTCGAAACCGAAGGAAACGCTTACCTCGTGCGACAATACATATACAGCTCCCTCTACGACCGTATGTCGACTCGACCATTCCTCGAAGATATAGAGAAGAAATGGCTGGCCTTCCAGTTGTTATGCGCACTTCGAGATTGCCATTCGCGAGACATATACCATGGCGATATTAAGACGGAAAATATCATGGTGACATCTTGGAACTGGCTTTATCTCACCGACTTCACCGGGTCCTTTAAACCCACAAAGCTACCCGATGATAATCCTATGTTCTACTCCTACTTTTTCGACCTATCGGGGAGACGTACATGTTATATCGCGCCCGAGAGATTTGTCGAACATATCGAGAATCCGCAAACGCAACTTCAAGGACACAAGCTCACATGGTCGATGGATATATTCAGCGCTGGATGTGTCATTGCTGAGCTTTTCTTAGAAACACCTATCTTTAGCCTCAGCCAGATGTTTAAATACCGTCGTGGCGAGTATGATCCCGTGATTTCGCATCTTAGTAGGATACCGGATCAAGGCCTCAGAGAGATGCTGTCAAGCATGATTCAGCTTGACCCCGAGAAACGGTATTCAGCAGAACAGTATTTGGACTTTTACAAAGCCAAAGTCTTTCCGGAGTACTTCTATAGTTTTCTCCATCAGTATATGGAGCTCATCACCGATTCAAGTTCTGGCAGGGCTCCTATTTCAGGCTCTATAAGAAACTTGGGCGAAGCTGATGAACGAATAGATCGAGTTTTCTACGACTTTGACAAGATATCATATTTCTTAGGTTACCATGATGGCAAAGAATCATCCCAACTTACTCACTTCACTCCTCGACTTGGCCTGGGTCTTTTCCCTATACGGCTAAATATACCCAATAATGAACATTTCACGTCCGCGGGAAAGCAGCCTCCTACGGATGACGGAACGCTTATCTTCCTCACACTTGTCGCCGCGTCCCTTAGAAATACTGCTCGGGCAGCATCCAAAATCAGAGCTTGTGACATATTGTTGGCTTTCTCGGAGAGATTATCTGACGAGGCAAAGCTAGACCGAGTTTTACCGTACCTAATGACATTACTGAACGACGATGTCGATCTCGTTGCTATCGCGGCCCTTAGGTCCGTCACTCAACTTTTGGCTCTTGTATCGGTGGTTACACCGGTTAATGCCCACGTGTTCCCCGAATACATTATGCCGAGGATGCAAGTCTTTTTGTCTGGCGCTTCTAGACAGCCCATTATGGGAAGAGAACGTAGGGAACCAAGTGCTCTAGTTCGAGCTACGTACGCGTCTTGCCTAGGAAGCCTCGCGACGACTGCTTCGAGATTTCTAGAATTAACAGCTATTCTAAGGGCAGAAGGGACTATTAGCACAGCTGACCCAGAGGTGGAGGCTGGAAGTGATCCCGATGCTGCATTCGACGGCCTATTTGATAACGCGCAGAGCGAACTCGTCGAGTTATTCGAAGCACATGCCAAAGCTCTAGTTGAAGATTCGGACGCTTCAGTACGCCGGGCTTTTCTTAGCTCCGTTCCGGAGCTTTGCATGTTTTTCGGTAGTGCCGAATCCAATGATATCATTCTTACTCACCTGAATACATATCTCAACGATAGAGACTGGATGCTGAAATGCGCTTTCTTCGATACCATCGTCGGTATTGCTGCTTTCTTAGGCAGTATAAGTCTAGAGGAATTCAGTCTCCCCCTGATGGTACAGGCCGTAACCGACCCAGAAGAACATGTCGTTCAAGCGGCATTACACTCTTTAGCAGAGTTGGCAAGTCTAGGCCTCCTATCAAAAGCAAAAATCTGGGAGTTGATTGACATGGTTGGCCGCTTCACTATGCATCCAAACCTATGGATTCGCGAATCTGCAGCAGAATACATATCCAGTGCCGCGAAACTATTATCTCCCGCAGATAGAAGATGCATCGCCTATCCCCTTGTTAAACCATTCTTAAAACCATATATCATTCCGGATTTCTCCGAGCTAGACTTACTGGACGCATTGAAGAAACCTTTATCCAGAACTGTCTTTGATTTGGCTTTATCTTGGGCGCAGAAAACTGACAGAGGACTATTCTGGAAAGCGGTCAAGCAGCAGAAGCAGTCAACCTTCACAATTGCGTCTACTGCGCTAGCAATCCGCTCTTCCAGGGAAGTGCATCCTCAGACCCTCAACAGAGTCCAACGAAATGACGAAGATGAACAATGGCTTGGCCGATTACGAAATATGGGAATGGCATCTGAAGATGAATTCAAGTTACTTGCCCTCAGGGAGTTCATTTGGCGTCTAAGTCAGATGAGAAATAGAGACCTAATCACACAGGACAATATTGCTATGTCCTTGAATAACATCATTGCTTTGAGGGGTCTTAATGTTCAATTGCAAACTATCATGTTTGATGAGACTACGGCCGATGAAGAACCAGCGTGGCAGGAGCAGATCACAGCAGATTCAGATAAAGGCCCATATACTATCGCCGACGCTCTGATGGATGCGTCGATGACGATAGACGAGCCGGTCGGAAAGAGGAGACGGGCTGCTATGAATAATCACCGCTCGCGTCTAAGTAGTCGGGGAGGCGCAATCTCGCCGAGAACGAAAGATAATAGAGCATTATCACCAGTGCAGACCCTGTCGTCATCGCCAGTCGACGGTACAGGCTTTGATCAATCACGCCGGACTTCATCCGCAACACGTGGACGGGTTTCCCTTGATGATAACGCCTCCGTTTCCGACACTCCGTACTCTACTAGGAGAGCCATTCGACATCAGTCAAGTGCACTGGATCTCTTGAATAGGAAGGACAGTGGCAGATCTATCGCCGAGACAGGAACGACAGAAGCAAACGCATTTGGCCAGGTTGAGGGACCCTTTGCACAAAACCCACCTCCCCAAATTACAATTCCTGATATTGTCACGGAAGATGGAAAGCCTAGCATTCGACCACGTGCGGCACACACATACGAAGGCAATGACCCTAGCATCCTGAAAATGCTCGACAACATGTATGTTGATAACTACCCTCATGACATAGCACTATTCGGGCCACTTGTCCAACCTATTACACGGAGAAAGGCTAGCAAAACGGCAGGGCAGACAGGTGACGAAGCGTGGAAACCCAATGGTAGCCTTGTTGCTACATTCTCAGAACACACAGGCGCAATCAACCGTGTTTTACCATCTCCAGACCACCTATTTTTCATTACGGGTAGCGATGATGGTAGTGTCAAGGTCTGGGATTCGTCACGACTCGAACGCAATGTCACCCATCGCTCACGTCAAACCTACAAGCATGAGTCTGGCGCAAAGGTTACTGCTCTCTGTTTCGTAGAGAATACCCATACCTTCATCAGTTGTGCTACTGATGGTAGCATCAACGCCATCAAAGTTGACACCGCGGCGACGAGTGGAGCGACTAAGTATATTCGCTTACGACCCGTCCGAGAGTATAAACTTCCGCCGGATGAGTATGCTGTATGGTGTGAACATTTCAAGCAAGAACTCAATTCTGTGCTCGTACTAGCGACCAACCGGTCTCGAGTCGTTGGTGTTGACCTTCGTACAAGGTCGCTCCTCTACTCTCTTGAAAATCCTGTGCATCACGGGACACCCACGTGTTTTTGTATCGATCGAAAGCGTAACTGGCTATTGCTTGGTACATCGCACGGAGTTCTGGACCTTTGGGATCTTCGATTCAAAATGCGAGTTAAGAGCTGGGGCTTGCCTGGCAAGTCGGCCATCTACCGTCTTAGCCTTCATCCCGCCAAGGGACGCGGGAAATGGGTATGTGTGGCAGGTGGTACTGGCCTTGGAGAAGTCACGGTCTGGGATCTGGAGAAGACTCAATGCAGAGAGATCTATCGTGTAGGTGGATCTAAAGAGGGTCCAAAAGAATATAAGCCGTGGGACGTTGATGAGGATAAGCCCGAGGGCATGCTCGGCCGCTTCGCGACTAATATCGAACCTACAGCTAGCGGCAGTGGAGATCGAGGCGTTCGAGCTATGGTCGTCGGTTCGGGTGCTATGGAAGAACAACGCGACGTGCGGTACGGATATATCCTAACGGGTGGTTCGGACAAGAAACTGCGGTTCTGGGATCTGATCCGCATTGAAAATTCGTGCGTGTTCAGCGGACTTCAAGGAGATGACGCTAGGCCAGCTTTTTCTGTAGTTAACACACCAAACCAGCCCGGATTAACTCTCAACGTTGAGAGGGTATCGAAAGGGGGCAACGCAGCAGGCCCGGATCAGAAGAACTCCAAAAACAATAAGACATCGAGCGGCAGAGAAAAGCCTCCTAGGCATACGGTCATATCGGCGGAGCAGGGGCAGTTACTTAGAAGCCACCTAGATTCGATCCTGGACGTGGCGGTATTGGAGATGCCGTACACTATGACGGTTAGCGTGGACCGGTCAGGCGTTATCTTTGTTTTCCAATAGGGCGTAGAAATAAATGTGTAACAGACGATACATAGAGAGAATGTCGGACACTGTACGGCTCGGCGTTTTGTTTTTTTGTCCTTTGGTCGGACGATAGTATAGTGGTTACCTGCATACACAGTTGGCGAATAGGATACCATGGCTGGGACGGGGCGTTGCTGAAGGCTTGAAGTTACGGGCTGTATGGCGCTGTTAGGGGTATCGTTATGTAGATGTACTAATTCAAAGTCGTGTATACTGAGTCCGATTTGAAAGCCACTGAAGTCATTTCCACCGAAGACATCTGTATCTGAAACTTTTGCAGGTATTGAATAGGTAAGGACTACATAGGTACATTATCTCTACAGGGTACATGGTATGTACACACAGCATCCCAAGGTACCTATACCAGTGAGTGCTTATTCCAATGTCGTGATATGTTGACCAGGTATACGTCTGAGAAAGTGTTAATTTAAGAAAAGCCTTTGTATATTTATGTATTTTCCTCCCCGTTTACAGGTACTTAATGATACAGGTTATGGCTTGTGTTTGGCATTGAGCTGGAAGGAGAAAAGTAAATGTGAGTAGAAAATATATAATCAATAGGGGGGGGTATGCCGAGTATAATGTTGCGGGTAAGTGCAGGTCTGATATTGGGGGTCATGTACCTGGCTAGCTTCGCTATAATGCAGTAGCTACACCACTAATTTTCCAGGGGAATTGTGGGGCCGCCGAAAAAGCAAACGGGACGGGATGTATGACGTTAACGTCTGCATACAAATATTACACAACACACATAAGAGCCAGAAATGGAAGACGATATGAATACGGATGGCACATCGAAAAAAATGCCACCACAAAGGTCTTTACGGGGTTTTCTGAAGTCGGCCCGCGCGGCGCTCGCGGCTCCGCCTGAGGAACGCCCCCGGCCGCTGTATTTTGTCGTTGGGAATGAGTCCGCCGGTATGGTCGCTGCTCCTTACTCTTTCCCCCCTTTGCACATACCCTTATTATCTCTGAGCCTGTTGTTATTTGGAATATTAGTAATTGAAATAAGGAGATGATGAGACGATGAGATGAGATGAGATGATATGAAATGAAATACTCTAAAAATAAAAATAAAAGTGCGCTAACGAAGAAAAAATAGATCTCGACTCCCTATGCTCGACGCTCTTCCTGGCGTATTTCCGTAGCCACATGCCGCCGTACGTCCCGCACGTGCCGCTGCTCCATCTCCACCGTAAGGACTTGACGCTGCACCCCGAGTTCAGGAGCGTGCTCATGCGTGCGGGGGGTAAGATGGTGTTAAAGGGGGGGGACGACCTAGTGACGATGAGCGAGCTGCCGGGGACGTTGGGGGTAGGGGCGCTGAAGCCCGAGGACACGCGGTGGGTGCTTGTCGACCACAACGTGATGACGGGACATCTCGTGAAGAGGTTTGGGGACAAGGTGGTTGGGTGCGTGGATCACCATGACGATGAGGGGGTTGTGCCGAGGGATGCGGAGCTCAGGGTGATCGAAAAGGCGGGCAGTTGTATGAGCTTGGTTGTGGAGCAGTGTCGGGAGACGTGGGAGGCGTTGGCGAAGGGGGACGAGGTTGTGGTCGATAGGGAGGGGCAGTTGGTGGGGGAGGACGGGGAGGTAGTGGTGGAGGTGGAGGTGGAAAAGGACGCCGCGAAGAAGATGGAGATTAATGCACAGCTGGCATACCTGGCTCTTGCGCCGATTCTGGTCGATACGGCGAATCTGGGGAATAAAGATAAGACGACGGCGCATGACGAGCGCGCGGCCGAGATCGTGGAGGGGTATATCCGGACAGATATCCGGACCAAATACTTTACTGAAATATCTTCCCAAAAGGAGGACGTCTCGTTGATGTCAATCGACGATATCCTGCGCAAAGACTACAAGGAGTGGCTCGAGGGCAGGCTGAAACTAGGCACCTCCTCCGCGCCCCAGCCTTTCACGTTCCTGGTTTCGCAGGCGGGTGGCATTGGCAAGCTAACGGAAAGTCTAAGGGGTTGTATGAAGAGGAACCATTTAGATGTTATGGTCGTGCTAACGACGAGTAAGAATAACAAAGGGGAGTTTGTTAGGGAATTGTTGGTGTTTGTTAGGAGTTTGCCGAATGTCGTGACTGCGGTGAAGGAGTTCATGGAGGGGGAAGGGAAGGAGAAGCTGGGATTGCAGACTTATGAAGAGGGGAGACTTGATGGGCAGGATGAGCAGGGGACTTGGAAGAGGTGCTGGAGACAGGAGAGGGTGGAGTTTAGTAGGAAGCAGATCGCGCCTATGCTGAGGGATGTGTTAAAAAAGGCGCTATAATCTGAGGAAACTGGTTTGGCAAGCATATATCGCATTATTTCAATAAGATTAGCGAGAATTCACAACAAATAGATTTTATTCATCGCTCATAAATCTTTCAACAACTAGACTACCCAGTCATCCCAACTTAAACACGGCACCCTAACTCCTCTACCCATTCCTTTCTTTGTATTTCTTCATTCCTTACATAGCAGCGACGATAGCATCGAGCCACTTCGCGAGCCGGTACCCCTGCTTAGCAATCTGCAGGTCGACGACGGGCTGCGCGGTCGTCGTGTAGTCGCCACTGAGGTCCTGGTTCTCGACGGCGCTGACGCCGCCCTTGAGGACGGTCGAACACACGTACGCATTGCTCTCTGTGGCCCACTTCAGCGCCGTCGAGACCTGGTCGTCGGATGAGTCCACGCTGAGTCCACTGACCCAACTGGCAGCCTCGGACTTATAGTCGCCAGAGTCGATTTCTGTGTGGATTAGATTGGGTCTACTTTACCTACTTAGGTGGATAAAGAGAAGGAGGAAATACCCTTGATTAGAGTCGCAGCCCACGACTTTGCGGAGGTCAGAGAGGAGCCGCCCGAGATTGATTCAGGGATGTTGCTGTCCCAGATGGCGTGCAGGTTAGTATCATCACCATCGTACTCGACGTCAATGTCGTTACCACCGACTTCTAGAGCCTCGCAATGCAGAGGCTGGCCTATGTCGCCGGCGAACTGCCCTTATATGTTAATTTCCCGTATCTAAGGTTCTCTCATTAGGTATCTTGCTTACGTGGATGACCATCTAAAATTCGTCAGTATATCTATTTCGTATATTTATGCAAACCTGAACTTACCTTGGCAGCGATCTGGAGGTTCGCATTGCTAACTTTCTGGTCTAGAAGAATGGTCGTGTAGTTCTGGAGCGCGCGGACGACACAGCCCTCTGAGCCACAGTCTCGGTCCATGTCGACACCGCAAGTCGACGGCGGGTTGTCATTGGCGTCGATGTAGTGGTACGGCGCCGAGAACTTGCCGGCGGTCGTGTACCGATAGCTGTCGGCCCATGCGGCGACGCTGGCAAGGTAGTTGGCAGAGGTGTCGCCTAGGAGATCCTGGAAGTAGGACTTCGTCGCCGAGCTAACGTAGTTACTGGCGATGTAAGCGACAGTCTCGTGGCCCATCGCTCCCCAAGCCATGGCACCGGGAAGGGCGGCTGTCGATAGGAGAGCCAGGGTGGTGAAGCGGGCCATCGTTGATTATTACTGCTAGTCACCTTTGCTACCTAAATATTTTACCGGACAAGTACAGCTTATTAACCTTGCTTGATAGTCACTTGACGCCAGGACAGAGGGATGTGGTGACAAGAAGAAATATTTCGGTACGCCAAGAATTGAGGCAGACACACGTTATATATCTGCCCGTAAAGCTTCACACACTTACACACATACATGACCAGGATAAGCAGGAACAGGTAGAGATATGTGCTAATCTGATTCGTTGAAGCCCCTAAGAGAAAGCTCATTGGCTTGTAGGCGCATTCCGAACCCCCTAATCTACGCGGAATACTGGGGATGGAGCGTGGATTTGGCGCCGGGAAGCAAATCTCGATAGCAATGAGTATGCGAGTTTACAGAAGGTGCTTTTTCGATCACCGCTCAGCTGCGCCTTGGATAGATTCGAGGTAGCATTCGAAGACTAGCAGCCGGGATTATCGCCGGGGTGAGGTCGGGCGGTCGCTGCATACCTTATCTTGGAGCTCGTCCAATCAAGCGTAGCACGTTGGTCGGAAGCAGGCTCTACTCGAGATGAGACTTATGCTGGGGATGGATTTGGGGATGGTGGTTGGTTCAAATGAAGAGCTTGCCCTTTCAGTCTAGGCCGGCTGCTGACTACCTGCCTTGATTGGACTTCGGTGTAAGTTCAAATCGGGCAAATCCGCCTTTGTTGATCTTGGGGATAAGTCGCCGTTGATTTTTACAAGGTACGACTTTAAAACGCCTCGGTAGTTAGATCTTGGCATAGGAATTGGCGTTATTGATAGCTACTTTACCTGAATGTAATACCCTGGAAGATAACTACCTACCTACTACCTATCTACCTATATAATAGGCAATGTTGGTAATGTGTTTACGATCATATTGCAAACCCTGACTTATTTGGTAGATAAATAAGAGTAACACATACCTGAGTCAATACGTCATTTGGTCCGATTTGATACGCCTAGTTTGCCCACATGCCCGAATAGTAGATAGATATATAATAGAGACGGGTTATCACCCGAAGGGGAAGGTCTCTAAGTTCACGGGCACGGATAGAATATATTGAAAAGCGAAGGCCAGTTCTATCGCCTCGTGCTAAATTTAAGACGATCGAGAGGTCCGGAAATCTTGTTCATTGAATGTGCGTTGTGTTCTGTACAGAATTTTACAAGTAGATTGGCAAAGATGTCTAATAAGGCAAGCCGAATCGACCTAGTATCTAGGCGGCGGTGAATATTTCGCCTGCGATGTGGCTGGCTGATCTAGCTGTCAATAAGCTTTAGAAGCCTGATCATTCTGACGAACTCGCGCTCGGAATTTGTCGATCGCTTGTAGACTTCTTCAGCATAGCGATCCGCGATATTAATACAGTCCCTAAGACCTTTCGTAACTGCGCTATTTGGCAACACAGGCGGGTATTCGGCAAGCAAGCCTTGAAAAGTTCGCCTCAATACCATTATGCAGATCGATCGCGAGCCCGAAACTGCCATCAGATTGTATAAGTGAATATACATAGCTGCTGACCGCGGTAGTAGGTGCTTGGGAGGCATGTGCCAGATAGCCCAAAAACCTTCCCAATATTGTATTCGATGATATGTGCTCATGAGTCTCATGAGCAACGACTCATCTATACAAGGCAATTCTAATTGAGGTATATTATCTTCTAATTGCCGTACGAATTTGAAGTAATCTTCCCAAGAAGGTTGCCCGTAATATCGACACGCTGCTTCGATGATGGTGACAATGATGTCATTAGCAATAATTGGTTCTCCACGCTGCTGCATCGTCCGTAGAAGTTGTTGAGCGAGTTTATGTTGTTTCTCAAGACTGCTATCTGAGTTATATATGCAGGTCAAAAGCTGGAGATACTGGTCTCGCGTAGCCTCGATACCGTAGAAATTCAATTCATCAATAAACTCCTGTACGTTATCGTGAGACATGACGGGGTTGCTTTCGCTAGACACGCATGCCGTGGCCCCGCAAGCGAGACGAAACCCCCAAGTTTGGCGTGGAGGTAGAGATTGACATGCAAATTTAGATAATCGGGCGAAGGGAGTTGCATCATTTTGTGTAGTTCCAAGATTCTCTCTCTGGTCTGTGATAGACATTTCGCTGAGACGGAGCTGTAATAAGTCAAGAATGCGGTATTTCTGGCGAGCATCGCCCTCTAGGGCTTGCTTGAGAGTCTCCTTTGAACTAATAGTAAATAGGGGGTCGGTTTGAAGCGTATCATGGGTAATCGTTTGTTGCGTCGAATAAGCTCGTTTTTGTTCGAACGTCGTCCTTCTAGAAGTGTCGTTGAATTGCCCGTCTCTTGTTACTGCACGCGGGCGTGAGCTAGATAGGATGGCCTCTTCTAAGGGATGTAGGTTGTTCGCATTTCCCGCCTCTGGCTCGGAAGGTTCATCAACCGGATTGCCTAGAGATTTCTCCCACAACGTTTCGAGGCCCATTTCGGCTCTTCGCGACTCGGTCATTATCTGAACGACAATTGTGTGCCCGGTTTGTGAAACACCAAAACCGGCCACGCGCCCGTCATCCGTAACTATGGCAGACTCATCGTTGCTACGGCCGATAGTGCCGAGATTAACACATATCCAGCCGGTTCTGATGCCGTCATCTGCATCTTCGGGACCTCCTAGGAGCTTTGCCCGCTTAGCTATCCGGCGCAATTTAGTCTTGCGCTCATTTGGCCCAAGCAGGCCATCGGCATGAGCGTAGATTCGATGTTTGGCTCTCAACCATCGTAGTAGGCGTCCGGCAGATACATTAAGATGACGCTCACTCCGTGCAGTACCGAACAACATAAAAAGGTTCGGTCCTAATGCTGCGGGGGGGTCTAGCTCTCTGAGATCCAGGAGCGAGAGTTCATCAAGACCTAGTTCCTCGGATACGTATTCAACCAATGAGCCGATAACCTTCGGAGAACCGGTGGGGATCTCAGGTAGTGGCGATGGCTCAATGGAAGCCACGTGCCTTGGAGGTTCAACTTGAAGATACCAGGGGATGTTGGTTAAACCCGAGCCCTTCGTGGCATCGCCACTTTCCTCTGATTCACCTTCAGCCGGCTCTGTATCGTTTGAAGGCTCATTTTTGGTTGGCCGAGATGAGAAGGATCGGATTGGTGCTGTGGGAGTCAACCGTGGCCGGGATTGGAGGGCACCGGCTCGCACGCTGGACAATGCATTCGCATTCGCGGGGCTGGCAAAAAGCTTTAGTATAGTTAAACGGCAATGAGAACAACCCGTTGAAGTTATACTCATAGCACGTCGAGAGGCCATCTCGTCCGCTTAATTATGTAATTATGTAGAGACAATGGATATAGAACCATAAATCTCCATAAATCTCTTCATTCACTGATGAGATCACATTTATGTATATGAGAAGTTATCGAAGACTGCCTGTGGGTCTTTCTTTACATAATATCCCACTTTGCTACTAGGTAGGTACGTACATGGGTACGGAATAATCGATAAATCCGTAAGCTATCTAGTACTCTTTGAGCTTAGCTTTAACGAAGATGATGGGGCAGATTGAAAGAGTGGGGATATTTCAAAGACAAGACCAATTAGAAGCTTGAAAATTGGGGTTCTAACTACCTAGTCTATCTAATCTAAAAAACCTTTTTTGCAATGGCGAAAAAAAATTTGGACCCCGTCCCTCACTACAGAATAAAGCTTGTCGATATCGAATATCTACCAAAAAAAATATTTTGATTTATTCCCGACTTCGACTTTGCTCAAAGTCTTCCCCGGTCTATAAGCTGGCAGTTTTGTACTTTTAGATCTTGCATTGCCAGTTGTCAGCATCATCGCTCGGCTTCATGTTGCAATAATAAAGCAAATTCCTCGGCAGCTTTGAAAGCCTGCTGAGACCAATCCCTCTTTTTTCTTTTCACTCCTCCAAATATCCTCAGTCGCCGCCACGATGTTCATGCGACCACCTCCGGCTCGTCGGGGCATTTCGTTATCTCGACTGAATTCAATAAGACGACCTCAACCAGTCGCTAGAAATCCCTCTTTACACTCCTTTCACACGTCAGATCGCAGACTCTTGACAGCCCGAGCTGAACTGCCACCAAGGGGAAGAAAAATTTCACGTTCACAAGATGTTCATAGATCGGGTTTTCAGCGGTCTTTAGCGACAGCCATTGGGGACCCTTTACAATCTTTACGACAAGATGAACTCTCTTACGATCATACGCAGCCGCATCTTCCCAACAATTTCTTACAACCAATGCCTCCTCGATTATACGACTTACGACCATTCGATCCGTCCTTACCATTGCTCGTTAAGACCAATGACACCTTTTCCCCGCGCATAAGGATCAGTACCAGCGGAATCCCTGGTGGTGCAGACGAAATGGTGTCAATGTTTGACGCATGTATACAAGTAGGCAAATTGGACAGAGCAGCTCTCATTCTCTCAAGATTCGCTGATACTGGTGCATTGCCGGGCGAGGATCTGATCCGGCTCCACAACCAATACCTTCGCGCAGTCATCTCCAGAGCTTTTGATAACCCAGACTCCAAATGGGCTCAAGCTCTTCATAAGTGGTATGAATTACATATTAGAGCTAATGAGCTCCCTCAAACACCCGAGACCATCGCTTGCATGTTGAAGGTCTCGATTCTGTCTGCTAGGGGAATAAGGTTAAAACGACTTGTGACGCGATACTTAGACATGATGCCTGGCGATGCTATATTCCAGGTTCTATCCGAAGTGGACATACTCACGCAGCAGGATTTTGGCACCATCACTAGCATTTATAAACCCGCTTCCGATCTTTTAGACGGTCTTTCACCCGAAGAGGAAGAGTCACAACTATCAGGAACGGGTACCGATTCAGCGCCGTCGAAAAATTCTACTGACGAAACACCCGAGGTCATGGCTGTCCCACAAAAGGGCATGGGCTTACAGTCACTACGTAGCGTTTTATCCTTTTTCACTACGTTAAAAGGTCAGGATATCTCCAAGCTCCCTATAGCCCAGCGCCGGGAAATCCAGGCGCAATTGGAAAAGGACTGTGTCGATGCCGCGATCGCCCGATGGAGGGAAGAAAATGAAGCTCTTAAGAAAATGGGTTTAAACACATCAATGTCGACGACTGCGCTAAACTCTCAGTTATATGACTGGCAATGTGCCCTGGAAACCAAGTTAGAAAATGAGTTTGCACTCTTTGAAGAATCGGAAATGTGTGAGAATAAAAAACTGGTGGATTTTGATCGTTGCCTCTACGCACCCTTCTTGAGGCAATCCGATCCGACAAGGCTAGCCGCAGTTACGATTATGAGCGTCCTGAATGCAATGTCATCAAATGGTGCCGACAAAGGGATCCAATTATCCAGCCTGCTCACCATACTCGTCAAGGCTGTGGAGGACGACGTTAGATTCTTGAGACGACAACAGCAATCTACTCAAAACAAAAAACGGGTGTTTAAACCAAAGATCAAAGGGGAAGAGATGGAAATGAGTGATAAAGAACAACAAAACCCAATAAGTTCAGCAGCTGTTCGACCACCTGCCGAAGCTAACGAAAAGTCTAATGTGGTGGAAGCCTCCGCTTACGACAGTAAGTCCTGGCCTACGTTGATCAAAACAAAGGTTGGTGTCGTTTTGCTGTCTGCTCTCCTAGACACTGCGAAAGTGGATGTTGTTCAGGAACACCCTGAGACCAAAGCCCTCGTCCGGCAGAGACAGCCTGCTATGGCTCACACTATGATATTTCGTAAAGGAAAGAAGGTCGGCCTAATTATGCCTAATAAGTTTCTCGTGGAGATATTAAAGCGGGAGCCCCCGGCAGATTTCCTTGCGAGACACCTGCCGATGCTTGTTGAACCAGAACCTTGGACTAAGTTTGACAAGGGCGGCTTTATCGGATACCCTGCTCAACTCGTACGGGTCAAACATGGCGAGAAGGACCAAAGAATATACACCGAAGCAGCTATGGAGAGAGGTGATATGGAACAAGTTAGCAAAGGCCTCGATGTGCTTGGCCGAACGGGATGGAGGATCAATAAAAATGTTTTCGATGTGATGCTTGAAGCGTGGAACAGTGGCGAGGGGATAGCAAATATTCCCCCACTCAATCCCCAAATCCCCATACCTGAAGAACCAGAAACATCGAATAATCCATTGCAGAGACGACAATGGCTGAAGGCCGTGAGGGCTGTGGAGAATGAGAAATCGGGTCTTCACTCTGAGCGGTGTTTCATGAATCTTCAACTCGAGATTGCTAGGTCTTTCAAAGACCAGACCTTCTATTTCCCGCACAACATGGACTTTCGAGGACGTGCGTATCCGATCCCAACTTACCTAAACCATATGGGCGCAGACCATACCCGCGGACTACTTCGTTTTGCGGAGGGGAAAGAACTCGGCGAGAACGGACTGCGATGGCTAAAAATTCACTTGGCAAACGTGTTCGGTTACGATAAAGCGAGTTTGAAGGAACGGGAATCATTCGTAATGGATCATCTCGAAGATGTTTACGACTCCGCTACCAACCCTCTCACAGGGAATCGGTGGTGGCTTCAAGCCGAGGATTCATGGCAATGTCTAGCTAGCTGCTTCGAACTAAAGGCGGCTTTACAATCTCCCGACCCCTTTAAATACGTGTCCCATCTTCCCGTTCACCAGGATGGCACATGCAACGGGTTACAG
Source organism: Annulohypoxylon moriforme (assembly GCA_022695765.1). Taxonomy (NCBI): domain Eukaryota; kingdom Fungi; phylum Ascomycota; class Sordariomycetes; order Xylariales; family Hypoxylaceae; genus Annulohypoxylon; species Annulohypoxylon moriforme. Next base: position 303,139 of record MU403092.1, on the reverse strand, counting down.
CACTATGCGGCCCTCGGCGGTGATACGTGGGGCGCTCAGCAAGTGAATCTGGAACCTGGAGATCGCCCCGCAGACGTATATTCTGCGGTGGCTGAGCTCGTGAAGAAGAGCATCGCAGAAGATTTGAAGGAGAAAGAGAGTCATTTATTCGCGAAGGCCGTTGACGGCAAAATAACAAGAAAGGTCGTGAAGCAGACTGTGATGACGAACGTCTACGGTGTCACTTTCTCTGGGGCAAAGGAACAAGTTTTGAAACAGATTGACGCACTCTACCCTAACATATACAAAGAAACAGAGGTACCAGCGCCTATACTCGCTTCTTATATTGCAACCAAGATATTCAAGGCTCTCTCTACTATGTTCCGTGGAGCTCACGACATTCAGTATTGGTTTGGAGAATGTGCTGGAAGGGTGTGTCGTGCCATCACGCCCGAACAGATTGAACGAATTGTCGACGGAGAAGCGGCGGAAGCGGCACCTATCAAGAAAAATGGTTCAAAAGGAAAAGCTCGCGCCGGCCCTGCCGCCAAGAAATCCAAGTCTGCGTCATCCAAGGCTACATCTGATCAGCTCTTAAGCCAGTTCAGGTCGACGGTTGTCTGGACAACTCCTCTCCGAATGCCTATTGTCCAGCCGTACCGCAAGTCTGGGACTCGTGTCATCAGTACTTCTATTCAAGATCTTACCTTACAGGTACCCGAACGATCTGATCCAGTCAATCGACGAAAACAATTACAGGCCTTCCCTCCCAACTTCATCCACTCTTTAGATGCCAGCCATATGCTGCTTTCTGCGCTGGAATGCGATGAACTGGGCCTCTCGTTCGCCGCTGTGCATGACTCTTTCTGGACGCACGCATCCGACATCGACGTTATGAACCGCGTCCTACGCGATTGTTTCGTTAGGATACATAGCGAAGATGTCATTGGGCGCCTTGCGTCCGAGTTTGAGGCACGATATAAAGGTGCCCTTTATCTAGCCAAGCTACAAAATGGTCATCCCCTGCAAGCCAAGATCGTCTCGCATCGCAGAAGTAAAAGATTAACGATGAAAGCCGAGCTTCTTGAGGAATACAAGAGAATCCAGCTGCTGAACTCCTCAGACCCGAAGGAGGTCGAAGAAGGCAAAAAAATGGTTACGCCTGGTAGTATTTTCGAGGACATGTCACCTTCCCAACCTCTATCAAGCGCTGAGGATATGGATGTAGTGGGGTTAGGCAACATTCCTGGCGAAGGAACGGTCAAATCTGTTCTTGATGAAGAAAATGAAGGTGATGACGATGGAATTTCTACAGCTCAAGACTCTGACGAGATTAAAGCGGATCCTGATCTTGAAGAGGAAGCCCAGTTGGAGTCTTATAAAAATATGATGGGGGTCAGCCGTTTCGAATCGGAGCTCTCGGGTGAAGCTCGTAAATCTATTGAGAAATCGAGGGCCAAGGCGAGGGAAAAGATGAAAGGGATCAGTATTTGGCTTCCCCTAACTTTCCCCGCAGTCCCCGAAAAGGTCAGTGTTTGGATTATCCGTATGGCCGGTACAATATGCTAACTGATATGTCTAGGGTGACTATAACGTCGAGAGACTAAGGGAAAGCCAATATTTTTTCTCGTGAGATTTCGCGACACCCAATTCCTGACGGACGATAGAAAGTGTTGATGGGTTTTATGACATGTTTACTTCATTATTAGCGAATGCATCATGAGGCGTCTCGGGGTAGACAACGCCGGGGTGGCGTTTTGCGGAGAGGGGGCGGAAAAATCTAAAGGCATCCAATTGTACCAATGCATGGCACATGTATAAATCTGTATAGTACTACTCATGAAGTGGTCTGGAGGTGGGAGACCAGAGTAGGAATCGGGAACGGATGGGGATAATCAAGGGACCATCCACTCTAGTGATGTACAAATTCACAAGACAATTCAAAGACTCTTGGAAATTGTCAATATCGAACCATATTTGTTATTTTTTTTTGGCCCTTACTCAAGTTTGAACATATCTCATGATCCTGGGGATGGTAAACGCTCCGAACAATATCATGACTAACACAATCGATCATTAGAGGTCGAAAGTCGCCAATTACATAGGCCCAGCACTTATTCACGTCACATATACGAACCTGGGAGGTAAGCAATATATGTACGACAAGAAGAATCACGACGACGCGAAATTAGGTCAGCTGACTCTCACCTGCAAATATTAGCTGGAATGTAACCTCGCCGCCTGAAAAGAATTGTTGAGGCTGTTTGCCCATTTCTGTAGGTAAGCGGGTACTCGACCCGACCTATGGGAACGCGCGGGGCCGAGATTCTAGAATGCCGGGAGCAACCTCGTGTTAACGTGTGTATATCCGGGGTTGGGATTATTTTTAGACCTGTCATATTTGCTTTGGAAAAAGAGTCTGCGGAGAAGAATTCAAAGACGATATACATACAGTATTGTTCGCGAATTCGATGTAAGTGGTTTCGAGTACGAGCAAACATTGTGAGGAGGACCGCGCCTCTCGGCTACTTGGCCGCTCTTGGATTCCTAATTAGATGAGAGGAGCTGCGGGGAGCTAGCAAACTTCTCCGTATACGATTCGCTCCCTCAACAGACCAGGCTGAGATCATCCCATCCATTCATCAGATGCGGTGAGATCCTTCCAACGCATTACGAGATATGAATGTGTCGGTTCCTGTGTTATAGGTCGGTAGGGCTGAAAGTTAGGCGAAGTTAGGCTAACGTACGTATGAATCCGGCCGAAACTCATCGCAGAGTTTTCCTCGGTTCGGAAAAAGGGGGCCTTTTTCGTTTTTCTTTTTTTCCTGACTTGTTGTTTTTTCTTTTTCTTAACTAATGGTCCGATCTATCCGACCTGTCAGAATCATACTTCGCATCTTGTGATTTCATGATAGGCTGCTTAGGGCGCTGACATGACCGATATCGTTACTATTGCACGATCCGGGTATCAATTGAAGATTGAAGGTGGGAGGATCCTCCGTACGACCCGACATGGAGGTCGCAAAAAATATGTACCTGTACCCATAGTCCTTCAATCTTAATTCTCATTTGAGCAAGAGCGATCTGCTGGTCAAAGTCAGCCCCAAGCCCCCCTTGGCTTGCCTCGTGCTTTCTTAATATTACGGCTTGGCAGTGGAGAGATGGCAGGGACGGAGGAGCAGCAAACATTGGATGAAAAAAAGGTGACGTCGATCTTATTATATAATAGGAGCTGGATACCCTTCTCTCTCAATGACAATCACGTCGAACCTTGATTGAATTGTCTCATCGGCGGTACAATCTACTCGGTAGCCGATCTAATTAGCAAGTCATATTCTCAAGATGTTGTTCTCATCTCGCGTCTTCGTATCTACGGCCGCCGCGCTGCTGGCTCTCTGGTAAGCCACTGTCTTACCCAATTGGCCTGAACACACCGGACTAACGTGACGCCATGATAGCAATGTAGCCACGGCCATACCCCAAGGAGGTCCGATCTCACCGGTCTCTACTCCGACTACGATTCCGGGTCACTGCTCCACGACAATGGATGACTTCGAGCACACCACGGCCTGGGTGAAGACTCACGAATGCTACACCTACACTCGCACGGTCCAGTCTTGTTAGTACCTACCCTTTGTGTTTAGTGTAAACGCATTAGACTTAAGAGTCCGACTGCTAACCCGAATATAGCCACTTGCCCAACCCTGTCATGCGCGGCTCAGCCGACGGACCGTATCTGCCCGGAGATCATTAAGGTTTCCAGTGTGACAGTCCCGTGTGCTACCGACTGTTGCCCGACAACCACGACGTCGTACGTATCGAACGGGGCCTGCCCGACCTGCGCCGAATGCCCGATCCCAACTCAATGGATCACCTACACCACCGGCTGCGCAGGCACTCCTACTATTACGTCCCAGACAATCGAGACGGCGCCATGGAACACGCCCGGCAACTAGAAAACTGGCGTGGACAGTAGTTTAGACAATTGATGGAGAAGGAATTGTAGTTAGTGGTTCTGAATCTAGCTTGATTTCATCTCGTAATTGATTGGCCAATTCGCCCGATCTTGTGTGATTACCTGATTATCGTACTGGAGCATCCTTCAAGCTCTGAACTGTGCATACGCCTCCGCTAGCCGAAACGAGCTTTCCTACTTCCTCCTTACCCGCCTCCTTGACCAAACGGCCGTTAAACACAACTTCCAAGTTCTCCGTCGTACTAAATCCAGGAGACAATGTCTCCCAAATCTTTTTCTTAGGGTTGAGAATACCCTCGGGTTCGCCGTCATAACCTTGGAAGGTCAAGCGCTCGCCAACCTTCGCATCAGGGGGTGGGGCGAGAAGTTCGAACGGTCCCTTGTGGTCATCTACTTCACCCTCCTTCAATCTAGGCGACGCGCACAGAACCATACCAGACGACTTAATTCCCCGCATCTTGACAGGCTTCAAGTTGGCGACGATGACAACCCTGCGGTTCTGCATCTCCTCCAAAGGTACTACGCCATTCAGACCGGAGCAAATGGTCCGGCAAACCTGGCCCTCGTACTCGGTCGTGTCCTCGTAGCCAGCCGGATCGCCGATGGCGATCGTTGAGACAAACAAACTATCGGCTTCCGGGTGTTTGATAGCCTTCAGAATATGACCCACCCTTATCTCAATCTGATTAGGTGACAGCGTCTTGGGGGCGGCGGGGGCCTTCTGGGGTTTCGGAGCCTTCTCTTTCTTCTCCTTCTTGGGCTTGTCGGCGGCGGCGCCGACAGCTGCCGCAGCCTTGTCCTTCGCCTCAACTGCCGCATCCTTAACCGTCTCGGCCGCGGCCTTCGTTCGGTCGACAAGGGTGGTGGTAGCTCCGCCAGCAGCGGCGGCGGCGGCAGCGGCCTTCTCTTTCTTCAGGCGCTCCTTCTCGGCCTTGGCGTCGGTGGGCGGCTTGACGTAGAGGATCTCTTCGGGGTCGATCTTGATCTTGTCCGGATCGCTGACGCTCAAACCAAAGACGCCGGAGTTCTGGACGAAGTCGAGGTGTCGTAGGATATGAGGATGGCCGTGCTCGCCTGTGCGCTGCTCGGGGGTCCACGACTTGACGGTAGGAGCCAAGGACTCGTAGATGGCGACATCAGCCTTGGAAGGCTTGGTGCCGAGGAGGGTGGTTCGAGAAGTGAGGTGAGAGTTAAGTTTGTCCAAGATGGAGGTGTCGGATGGGGAGCTCTTGAGTCGCTCGGACGTGGTGATCCATTGCTGGACTTCAGTTTCTTCGGTAGAAGACAGCTTCTGGGATTCCAAGGCAGCCATGGTGAATGTTCGGAAAGAGATACCTCGTGAAAGAGGGCGAAGGACCCGAGATAGTAACAGCTTGATAGCTTGAATCTAACTGCGACTCAGAGAGTATCGCAGAGGAAAGTGGCTAGTTATGGTATCAATCAAGAGAAGAGGGGCTACCGAATTTTTTGAAATTGAGAGTTGTAAAATGCCCCTCCATTCAATTGACTCATCCACTTGGTGGGGTGATAATTATGCAATGTATCTAATAGTTGAATAAGAGCGTTAGTTGCATTTTATAGATATAATTGCATAAAATACCAAGCTTCCGGAATTAAGTCGGGCCGGGTCAAAGCCAGAGGTTACGCGGGTGCACGGATGCAAGTGTAACCCCAAGCTCTCCAAGCTTACAGGAGAGAAGCCTAGTAGTAAACTGTAAACGTCAATTGTCAATCGCGACTTTTCATATTTGAAGCTCCGCCGAGCTTTTTTGATGCTCCCATACCTCTTCTCCATCCGAAACCGCCAAATATCCTACGACCATCGAGCGACATAATACCCGTCGAAGCTTTCCGAGATGGGCGCCTTAACGTATAGCGCTGGAGGTTTAACCTCGTTCCTAACTGTCGTCGGTCTTTGTATGTTGAGTAACTCGAAGGACATCCCGAGTCTCTGGCTGACCGCGTATAGATATGCTCTTCACCGGGAGTGGTGAATCCTTCAATGTTGGTCCTAACACTATAATCCTAGCGTTTAATTCGATCATGTTCCTAATAATTATCTAGGTCGGAGCTTTCCTCGAATCCGTATCGCCGTATGTATGGGCAGACCTCGGAATTGCACTTTGCATTGGATTGTCGGTTGTTGGCGCAGCATGGTACGACTACCAAATCACATCTCACCGAGTTCGACGCGATTAACATTGTTCAGGGGTATCTTCATCACCGGCTCGTCCATCCTCGGAGGTGGTGTAAAGGCGCCACGAATCCGAACGAAAAACTTGATCTCCATCATCTTCTGCGAAGTTGTCGCCATCTACGGTGTTATCATGGCTATCGTATTCTCATCCCATGTTATCTACGCTAGCCCTTACGAAACATTCGATGCGAACGCCTACTATACAGGATTCGCTTTGTTCTGGGCTGGTGTGACTGTTGGAGGATGTAATCTAGTTTGTGGTATTGCCGTCGGCATCAACGGCAGTGGAGCTGCCCTGGCCGATGCTGCGGATCCCTCCCTGTATATTCAGACTTGTCCTCCCTAGCTATGTGTTATGCTAACAAGAACTATCAGCTTCGTCAAAATCCTCGTCATCGAAATCTTCAGTTCCGTCCTAGGTCTCTTCGGCTTGATCATCGGTCTCCTCGTATCCGGCAAGGCTGACGACTTTGGTGTAATCTAATCGCGATGACGTGTATACGGAATACAGTGTAAGAAAAGATGCATTCACAATCCACCAAGGATTGTTGGCGTTCGGAAAGACGGTTTCAAATTGGGGAAAGTCACGGTTTGTCCGTTTGCGAACTACTGTATGTACTAATATGTATGGCAAGACTGGGCGCGGTCACAGTCCTTCAGGGACTGCTGGAATAGATACCTCCTAGGCGACCCTCCGCATTAGTCAGAATGTCGAGAAGATTAAGCCTATGCTCGCCTCCCGAATTAGCGCAAGTCATCTAAAGAATCGATCTGGCTACTTTTTGGACTAGTAAATATGAAATAAAGGCTCACGTTTTACGTGTGTCGGGTATTGCATATCTTTCATGGGCACTTGAAATATATTATGTGGGCCTATCATCAGTTTGCCGTGTGGGATACGAAATCTCCTGAGCCTTGAGCCTGCTTTACAACCCTTGAATAACGTACTATATCTATCTTTATAATTGGACAAAAAAACATTAACCCTATAGACACTCTCCGACTCTGTGACGCCGCATATCAGAAGTCCACATGCTGTCCTATTCTCAAGGATTTCGTCGTCGTCACCTAGCTCGTCATCTTCTGCAATAGGCAAGAGTACGTCGTCTGGGGTATGACCAAGCAACAGAAGGACTACATGACTTCCAACGTCAGTCAACGCCCCAGTCCAATCACATTCGCGTACCAATACCAGCAAAGTGATTCGGCTTTCTTATCGGGGATGTTAATGTGATCTAGTGAAAGTGTGGTAGGTCAAGGCCGGGTATACAGTATCTTACTAAATCTCACGTAGTCATGATATTATGCAAGACTAATTTCATTGTAGCTTAGCAATGTAGATATATACAGTTCCCAAAGAATACCTTTTATCTTATCTATGAAGCTACCTAATCGTTCACTATTGTGAGAAGGTGACGATAGTCTTAGGAGCAATGTTATAATAAGTATCTAGGCTACGGAGTGGAGATGTAATATTGGATAGGAGAGTCTGCTCAGATAGTATTCCGTCCTACCTATGTCTCAGCAGTTATACCGTGAGTATATATATGTAACGATCGAGTTTTATATCGTATACGCTCTAAGGCTCCTGTACAAGAGTAGAAGGCTGGCCTATGCGTTCCCGTTCGGCTTCGATGAATTCTTGAGGGCGATTTCGTTGTGTAAGGATATTGTCCCTGAAGACTAGTACGCTATCACGATGCTTAAATATTTCGTCCATATCTTCGAGGGTTCGACGTGAAGTTTCTGGGTAGAACAAGAAAACGATCGGCAAAAACGACCAACAGAATCCGGCGAAGACTATGTATCACGTAGTGTTAGCCTATGGTGACTTGCAATATGCTTAAAGATGGGGGGGCCTTACGAAGGTAAAATCCCCATCCGAGATTGTCCACGCCAGCTTTCGTGAACTGAATTATGACGAATCCGCTGATCCAGTTCGTCGCAGTGGCAGCGGCAGCTCCCCTAGTACGCCACCCAAGGCTGTTAATCTCGGAATTATACACCCAAGGGACCTTAGCAAAGCTTGTGCCATAACAGAAATAGTATAGGAAGAACATGGCAACTGTGACTTTGCCAAGTGCTGTCTTTCGTTGCAAATGAAGCTCTGCCTCTCTTAGTGTGATTGCGGCAATAAGATAACAAGACCCCATCGCAATAGAGCCGTACATCATAAGCCTGTAGGTGTGTAAGAACCTCCACGCTAACGAGCTAGTGGAGAATGTGAGACTCGGTGGCCATACTTGCGTCTTCCAACTACGTCAATCAGGACGAGACATAGAAAGGCCGCTCCCAGGTATAGGCTGGCATTTGCTCCGGCCAGTAACCTTGCATATGAGCTAGACACCCCTACTGATTCGATCAAGAGGGTGGGAAGGTAATAGCCCAGCGCATTGACGCCACTGAACTGTTGCATGAGTTGAGTCCCGCAGCTTCGTAGGTGTCAGCACCGCGGTTGTTGGTCCACTAATATTTATAGAACAACTTGCCTAAGTAATAACCGGCGAGTGATATGCAGGGAGTCTCTGCAGAGTAAGGCGTCTACCGGAGACACACGGGCTAACTTTTCCTGATCGAGAGCCTTCTGGATCGATTTAATATCGTCGTTCAAGTTTTGGTCGTCGAGATCCTGTACGGTTCCTCGTAACCTGGAGAGCGTTACTCGAGCCTCTCCGAATCTTCCTCGTAGTAAGAGCCATCGTGGTGACTCAACCGTGAACGATAGGAACGTTACTACGATGACCGAGAATATTAGTTGGAAAGCTAGGGGAAACCGCCACTGGAATGGCCCGTTGTTGTTGAACAAGGCATAGCTCATCCAATTTGCTAGGCAGAATCCCACCGTGTTGCAGAGTGAGCCTAAGACAACGAGTTTGCCCCTAATCTGAGATGGGGAGGCCTCCGCCATGAATACAGGGCAAACTGAAGACGCGATACCCACTTGAGTGAGAGATTAGTACGTAATACATTTTAGATATCTAGAGTTGTACCCAATCCCGTAGCGAGCAGATGGAGAAGAACGAGGGGTTTAGGATCTCAAGGGGAGCACCTACTACCGAATCCATTGACGAGCCGGCCAACGATCATCTGAGGCAAATGGTAAGCTGTAATCTGCAAGACGACGCCAACAACGTTGACAACGAGCCCAACGTAGATAGATTGCTTCCGTCCTAGTCTATCTCCAAGTGAGAACGATGCAAGACAACCGAAGAAAGCACCGAGCTTATGCAACGGTCAGCATCCGCGATTGGCAATGTTGAACGCTATGACCCACAGAGAAACAGCTGGACGTAATGCCCGAGATACCTGGATCCTTGGTTTCTGGGAATATCTCGAGGAAATCAGTCGATATGAGAGCACCGGCAAAGATTCCCTAGGACTGGGCGTGAGCTAATCGTCAAGCAAGGGGGGTTGTGAGTGGTAGTAGGACCTGATCGTAACCGAAGTGAGCCATGGACACTACAAGAAGTCACTCGCTATATCCACGGCATGGCGGTGAGATTTGGGGGTGTACCAGAGTTGACCAAAGTCAAGCAGACAAGCTGCCACTTCCCGCTTGGTAATGACAAGCAAACCATACTATTGGATTGAGCCAGGGGTTGATGTAAGACCGATGCGAGCAGATGCCGGGTAGTAGAAGGGAGGAGGCACTGCCGGCTTCCCTAAAGTGAAGTAAAATAACAACCGATATTACAGTTGACAATGTAGCCCAAAGACGATCCCTTCTCCCGGATATCCTCGTTGGTTGGCGTAACATTTGGGTCCCGAGTTTCTCTAGAAGGCATGTTGAGATCGCCTTATATAGCATCATATAACGCTAATGGCGCCTTATTCCACTAATAGTTGGCTGACACAATCCCTTCTGGGCCGAACGATGTAATGTATTCCTGGAATCCCACACCTATTGACCCAATGAAGTCACGGGCACACATCAGGCCTCTTTCTAGAAATCGGTCGTGTTCATATCCATAGTCATAACCATAGTACCCATACCCAACCCTTGTGGACCTAATACTGAGCGGCTTTTCCGACAGCCACATGAACTTCCACTAGGGTCAGTCGGATACATCTTCCTCCGTCATATTCAATTTGCCATCGCAACGTGCCAGCCGTAGTGGCATCCTGTTGCCTGGTTTCAGGGGCTCCATCCGATTAATTGGGTAGTCGCTCAGGGGCTCTGATAATCAGCTCTCGAGGAACTGGGTTCAGGAACCGGTATGATTTCTCGTACGGATTCGAAAACCAGCATGCCAATCCTTAGACATGACTGACAGGTTTCTCATATACGATTTCGCAATATATCGCCGGAATATCATAGGCCATAACCCTCGGAAATGGTGGTAACGTAGCTAGAGAAAACTATCATTCTCTTAGACCGCGGAATATTGCAAGGCCGGCCAACCAGGAACCAACAACGATGGCTGATTTGTAAGTATATATTAATTTTTTGGTGGATACTTAGATTGTTATTAATGCTGGGGATGCCGGTTTGAGCGACGCTTTAACGGAAAATTGATCGATCAAATCGAACCAAAGTTTAAGAGACTTAACTTCAACAACTGGCTTTAGATGTTTTTTATATGAAAATATACCTAACCTAAAAATTACAAATATCTGAAAGTGAGTAATCCAATTCAAAAAAACATCCAGCGGCAGCGTCATCACCTATGCATCATTCCCTGAGATCTAGCTTGGATCTTGGAGTTGTTCTATCGAGATCCGCAATGGGGGTGGACCGGCATCGTCGGCTTTCAAATGAAGCGAGGTTCGATGTTTATCCGATATCCATGTATCCTTCGAATGTTACGGAAGTTCGATGAGGCCGAAACATTGAAAACCCGGTCTGCGGCAACAGCGACATCAATCCCGAATGATGCCGGGTCCACGGCAATTGGTTGCGCAATATAGGGATTGAACGTTGTAGAAGGGTTAGTTTTTGTGACCAGGGTTCGCTTTCGGGATTTGTTACTAGCGGGAGCTGCCCTTGTAGAGCTAGCAGCTACTAACACTATGATTGTACCTTCCAACAGGAATTGGAGACGTCTATAGAACAGCCCCGGAGAAGTAACAAGTCACAGTCCGGGTACTGTATAGGTACCTAGGTAGGCAGGTACAGACCCCCACTGATCATATATGGGTACGCATTGGATGTACCTTGTGTACATTCCAGCTACCTAGTACCTAGCATGCACATCCATATTTACTAATCCATAGATGGATTAATATTCCAGAGCTGACACAGCATTTAACATCAACGTCAAAGTCTCTTTCCCGAACTTTCGAAGCTTTCTAGTTCAGCCCTACACTCCGCCTCTCCAACATCGTCAACCATTGACGTATGGAGGATATTAATCAGACTAGGTAGGTAATCAAATGCGATCTGCATGTAAACACATGATATGATTACGGGTTTTCGATTGGGGGCACCTTCATATCCTCTTCCATCTAAGATATTTGTCATTTTACATTGTATGTATGAGCCAATCGTCAAAAGTTGACTTAACTAGAATTACCTACATATCATCTACAAACGATGTAGGGTACCTCCTTAGTACCTAGGTTAAGAGACTTGGGTACTGCATGTAGGCGACGCCTATACCGAAGTTAGCCCGTCTATGTATACACCCTAGCCTACACCCTTGAACAGGTCGGACAATATGTATAGTATGCATATTTGATGGATCACTTGATGCTAGCTATACTCGTTATTTGTAAAACCGGAGCAAGTAAGATGGATTTCGTTTGTAGGGCTGTGTGTAAGCGTTAGCAGGTACTGGGAGGTATTTGAGAAAGTCTTTCCGCAGCTGGGTTTCCTCGTCGTATTTAGATTCACCCGTGCCCCCCGCCCCGCTGTTACCCGCACCTCCGTGGAGTTGAATTTGCGCTAGCTAAACAGCTTTTTAGTCTTTCACTTTTTAGTACCTCCAGTTTCTTTACTCTCCTCCTTGTAAGAGTTACCACACCTCTCACTACTTGATTCCAGCAACCTACATGTAGGTCGTGACTCAACTCCGCGCCCTTCAAGTCTTACTTCAGGGGAAACTGCAAGCCTCCATGGAATCAATTATATACTACCTAGTCATGTTCATAATACGGCTGGTCGATATTCATGACGTAGTGCTTGAGTAAGCTTGTTGACTCTATTTCAGCATTAGTCTCCTCTGGGCCCCTAAGTACCAGCACCATTTCCTTTTCTGGATACTATTAATATTACTGACTTACCCAGATAGGGCACATACCTCAGTAATTTTTCTTCGACTCTTCTCTTATAAGATTGAACTCTCACGGATATTAGTCATATGTGGAAGAGCAACGTAGGTTGTAGGCACAGCGGTTGTGTTCCATTTGCCCCATAAAGGGGGGCTAAGTCCCCTTTCTTAATATCCTAAAACGATTGGCCAAGTTATTTCCTACGTGAAAACTATAATACGGCTTCAATGCCTGCGGTTATGCCCAAAAAATACCTTGATACTCCATGCTTCAAATCTATAAGAGTCTCTTGTTGGTCAGGATCAGCGAACCAGCTAATCAACACAATTGGCCCGGTAATCGTCCGTGGGTGTGGCGGTCAGAAGAGCTTGCTGCCGCTTAGCTATGAAGAGTTGGACGAGTAGTATTGTAACAATAGCTACCCAATATTCAGTTGTCACCCCCGTCGAGATCCCTGGATCTTACCTACATAGTAGTATACTACGTTCCAGGTTATTGGGTCGACCACACCACAAGAGAGCGTGGTCTGTCTCCTCGGTCTAGGGTATTTCAACGGAAGCAGCCGCACTTACGCGCTCAGCTACCAAGTCTTATTACCCTAGTTAATGCTTACTCTCGCCTTGAACGATAACAGTTTAAGTCAGGGGGGCCATCCGTCTCAACCAGCTGCTTGGGATTGCCACATGAATTATACAAGGAAACGTAGGCCTACACTTCTCTGTTCCCTTTCACTTCTCACAGAGACTGTCAACTTACCGAAAACCAGGCGCGCTCCTTGCTTGCGACTTCTGCAGGTACTAGATCTCCGAACTGATACGAAATCATTTGCAATCTAACGAAAGAGTAGGCATCGAAAACGAAGATGCGACGGGAAAAAGCCATGTTCTACCTGCAGGGATTCAAATGCCGATTGTGTTTACAAAGAACTCCCGTTCGATAGGTGCGTTTCCTCGGCCTTTGTAGCTTGAGATCCCATTGGTGTGCTGACTTATATCTGTAGAGTTGAAGACGCAAGTCCGACTGCTGTGATCGATCGACTTGCCCGAATAGAAAATCTACTCGAACACCAAAGCCAGCAGATTAACCATCTTAGCACCCGATCCAGCCCCCTTTCATACCCGACGAGTCAGGCCGACTATTTCTCTGCGTACCAACAGCCATCGGAATATTTACCTTCGACTTCGGCTGGAATAGACCCTCAGCTTGATTCACCACAGTTTTTGATTCCGAAAAACCACGCTACACTTCCGATTACGCTTCTTTCGTTGCCTATGGTTCGTGATCTTATCGGAGAGTATCCGAGAGACTTCTTCTTCGAGATCGAGGAAAAACTTCCACTGCCCGGTCTCCTAGGGAAGTTGTATGATAGTCCGTTAGTCTGGCCGTCCATCGATATTAATACTCTAGATATTTTAACCGATAATTATTTTCGAAATGTCCATCCTCATCACCCACTCTTTACGCCAGCCATGTTTAAAGCATGGCAGGACGAACTTCTTCAAGAAAAAGACATGGGAGAGATCGGCACTGCGATATGTTTTTGCGTGTATGCTCTAGGCACGATTTGTTCGAACACGGCGGGGGACCACGAAAGCGACGAAGCACTCGGAATTCAATTTTTCCAGCCGGCACTCCGAATTATGTTGCATAAGTTAGTGTGGGAATTTAGGCCAAGTATTAGTCTTTGTCAGGCACTATTGCTTGCTGCATCATATTTTGCTCATCTAGGAAGACCCCTTCATAGTTGGAAGATGGCGCAGTTCTCATCACGAACGTTTCTCGGCCTTCTCGAGAGGTAACAGAACCCCTATATCATCGATGATCCATGCTAATTTACAGAAGCCGACAACGCTACATATCTAGTGCAGAATTTGAGGAAGCCGAATTAAGAACGTTTTGGCAGTGTTTTACAGTCGAATGGTATGGAAGCTCATATGATCTTTGATTTATGAATATACTAACTTCAGCTATGTAGTGATCGAATCGCTGAATTAGATGTACCGCGGAGTGGAATCGAACCCCTGGGCGACCGAATGCGACTCCCACATAGCACAGACCCTTCTGATAACGAGAACACAATTTATTTTATCGCCGAACACGCCATCCGTCGATTATTGAATCGTATACATAATTCTCTCTACGGACCTGAAATAGCACAAACGAGCCCTAATCCGGTTTTGCCTACGGGTCCTAACCAGGCTTGGCAGAGTTTGAATATGCAGAAGCTCCAAGCTCTCAGTGCCGAACTCAATAGACAGTTAGAAGAATGGTACTTCTCTATACCGGATTACTTACGGCCTGTGAAGGGGACTTTGCCGCTGCCTAACGATCGTGCCCGGGTTCTCAGGATTCGATATTATGCCGCAAGGCACATTATTCATCGACCGTTTCTCCTTCAGATGGTTTCCCGGCAGTGTGAAAGTCAATCCCCAGCGAGCACTTCCGTTCTTAGCCCCGATTCATACAGCGAGTCAACAGTTTTCTTGGAAAGGTGCGAGACCTGTATCGATTCCTGCGTCACTTACCTCTACAACGCAATAGAGATGATAGACAGACGTTCACCGTACCTGTGGACGTTCTCTCAGAGTTGCCTAGCATGCCTCATCATGCTATGGATGGCAGATAATACACCCGCGTTACACCACTACCTTCCTCATATGCAACCAATCCAGAGCATGCTGCTTACCAAGCTACGCAAATGGGCGATCAAAGATTCCACATTTGCTGCTGAAATACACATTATAGAACAACTTGTTTTCTCCGATCCAATGGAAGCTTAAGGAACGTTCTCATAAGCTTATTTTTTACCCCTGAAGGACCGAACCGATGCCGGCTGTGAAGAAGCTTGGGGAAAGCTCATTTAGAAGCTAGAATTGACCAGACGTTAAACGCAGACTCTGATAGGACGGCAGGACGCGCAATGGGAGAGGCTGTGCGTGTACGTGGTACCGGCTGGGCGGGACCCGGCGATGAGCTTGGACTTCATGTACCTAGACGGAGAATACCTATATAGCATTAGAGCTGCAGATAGACAAATCCATTCCTTTTCCTTCTCATTGGATACGACTGAATATAGTTGCCGAGCTGAGGTGTGGTAGATGTACAGGCAGCGCGTGAACCCCTAGTCTCATGTAGGATTACTTGCCTTTCTCTGCAATGCATAGAAGTCAGCAGGAGAATATTCCCCCCATTCTGCCCTAATTCTCCCCTACCTTAGCTGGAGCTTGGACGCATTAGGCATTTCGTATTTAGTAATTGTCAGCAAGCCACACAGAAGTACAGCAGAAGTACAGGTGCAACATTAAAAAAAAAGTTTGAATACTTGCTACTGATTGGAGTGACATCATACCCGCTCGACCGATGGTAACCTAACCGTAGCTCTGGGACCGAGCTAAATATCCGCTTATGTAATTACGTAACCCAAATATGCACTTTTGCAGGATAAATCAAATTCTATCATTGAACATCGAATTGGATAAGCAGGATCGGGATTGATTGATCCCCTGCATGACCTGATGGCTGATGGCTGATGGAGACACGGGGAAGTCAACTATCCCCGAAACTAAGCCGACTCCGAAACATATACCCTAACCACCCAATCTATCTTAACTTAAGCCTTACCTATATTTCTCTATTATTGACGGAGGGATTCGGGATCGGCCATAAGCTGGTTTGATACTGGCTCGATTTTGGCTCGATTGTCTCCAATGCGATTTTTGCGATTTCGCAATTTCGACCTTGACATGTAAATTTTCATCTCGATTTGTGTGTATCACCCAAAATCTCCCAAGACCGGACGACCCCAACCCAGGCCGCCGAAAGACGGGTCGCTCGTCCGATATCGCCACGACCTGAGAAACCCACGAACATGGCCGGAGAATGAAGTGAAGTGGAGACGGACACTCGCTGTTGGTTCGACCAACGCGAGCTGCCGAGCCCATTCGCGATTGCGACGGCGTGTGGTCCGGCCAACTCGGCGTTTCCGTCCGCAAGGCCACAAGACCACACTCTCGGGAAGCTTTGGATTTTTCTCATTCATCGATTACCACACCCGTTTCTCATACTAACGTAGGTTTCTACTGAATCCCGCGCTGGATGCAACTCCGAGATGCAGTCGACTGTTCTCGTGGCCTCCCTTGTTCCCACACCGCCTGGTGGGAGTCATTGGCCTGTGTATCATCGTACACGTACGGGTCTAGTAAAACCTTGGAAACTGGGCAAGAAATGTCCAGGCAGCAAACCGGCAACGACGGGATTCTTCGCTGACGACCTACCTATTTTTTTTTTCATCTTCCCCCACGCGACGCGTGCTGCAATAGGCGTCTTGGCCCCCGTCCATGCGCGTCTGACCATCTCAGCCTTAAGCTTCTAATGCAATGTCTCCTCGCCACTGACTTACCTTGCTGACCGCATCAGCTAGCCTCGTCTCAAGCGCTCGTCGCCAACCGTGCATAAGCCAAAATATGTTGGGATCGATGCGGCATGTAATCACTTAATACCGATGTCGAGTCCATGCAGATTCTCCATTTTATGGGTTTGTGTATATATTATGGATACTACTAAGATGCAACAACGACTTATCGCCACTCTCGAACCTCTAGAGTATCGGCCGAGCTTTCCGTATCGAGCAGGTCTTACCGCGCAGCTCGTTTCTTCGATAGAGGGCTTGTTTCCCGCCTCAAGGGTCCACGGCCTGGGCTATGGCTGCCCAGATAGACACGGGGGTTGACATATCATAGTGGTTACTGATTTTGCCGTCGCCAGGCAACAAGGGAGGCTGTATCATGTACCACATTGCCATGTCACACTTGATATCGAAAAGGGACCTTGAGGAGGCAATATTACCTCTTTTGGACGGGTTAACTTTTATTCGATCGACTATCCTAACCGATACATAATATTTGACTATTATACAGGTAACGTGGTAGTCTGATGGTAACTTGATGACATTGATCGACCTTCATAGATGTCCCTAGAAGGAATGAGAAAGTATTCATGGATAGAATGGTCGAGACTGTTCGACAGATTGGGGATCGATACCCCTTGCGTCTCCAATTTCCTTATAGGGCGAGTAAAGCGGTGAATGCTATGACGAAGGAAAACACCGAAACGCCCTTGATCGTAGCGGAGGATTTGCCAGGCTCATCAGGCTCAACCTCGGCGTCTCCCGGAGTTGGACTTGGTAGAATGGCGTTGACACATCTGGGCGCATTTCTATCGGCCTCGAGAATTCCTCCAAAGCGCGTGCTGAGGGTGTTTATACTGGGGGCTATGAGTTGTTAGTAGAAGATGCGTATGAGAGGGTGTTGGCAGTTCGGGTTGTAAGGTGAGGGATAGATGATACTCACTGTGGAATACTTCGCAATCGCCGTCCCTCTCAAGTCTCTCCTTGGCGACGATGAGCTGATCTAAGGTGTAAGGGGAGAAAAAGACGACGGGTCCCATCTGAAGCTCTTCTACGCTATATAGGCATAAGCCCTTCGCGACGGCTGTCCCCTTCTTGATTGGCTTAAGGGGTTCTCTCTGGGCATCGTGGAGTCTTAAGGATTGATCTTTGTCACTGGCCGGAAGTGACCCGTTGGTGTCTTTCGAGGCGGTCGTGGGGATTTGATCACCCTGAACCGATGCTACTGCAGTAGAAGCAACGAGGGCAGGAAATAATGTCGCTAATCTCATGGTTTTCAGTGAATATATGAGTGTCTATGTGACTGCCGTTTTATATTGTCGAAAATGAGTGTGAGTAGACTTATATGACGAAGAGTCCATAAATGCACTCTAGTTCTATCCTACAACACCAATAATCTATGCTAAGTGTGGGCTATATAAGCGAGACTCGAACCCCTTATACGATTAAAGCTTCAACTAGAAAACGCAAGACGTTATTGAACTACAATTAACTCTAGGCCATATCTGAGTTCGTGCAACAGTCCTGGCTCTATTCGTCCCCCGCAGTCAATCGGTTACTTATGAGGAATGGTATATGACAGCAGATGACACTACAGCGCGGCATGATCTCATAGCGGTTAGATTGCCATTTAACCTTATAGTAGTTCAGACGTTCTGACTGATTTAAACCCTATCGTCGATCTTAAATGAGAACGGGTTTGGTGGAAGTGAAAACGTCGTCTAAAGAAGTGGATTCATCCCAGCCTACGTAAACTTTAGTCGCTTGGTCCTAACAGTAATGACAACCCGAATGTCGCTGTAAATCAGAGCGGTGCTTCTGGTATCGACGATACGGCTGGTTTCTTTTCTTTTCTTCATCTTTTTTCCCCCAGGTTTTCAGCGTTAGGACATATTTCTAACTCTGGAATACGAGGGAATTGATCTTATTGTGTTACTTAGCAAAATGTTTAGTACTGTACCACAATCAAATATGACGGCGGTTTGCGAGTTTTCAATTCAGAATAAGTGCTGGGCTGATTCAGGAATAACTTGCGTAGTCCGAAACCCTCGAGATCTCATCAGTTTGGAAGTATTCTGCGGCTATATCTTGTCGACCAAACCGGATGAGTTTTACCTTGGGGTCTTGCACATGATCAAATGTATGATCACAGACCATAGGGTGTGATGTCACAAATGTCTTTACTACATCTTGAAGTGATTGTCGCGCATCGGGTGATATATCAAACACGAAAAGTATAGTAGCAAGTCCGAGGGGCTTTCCAATCCAATTTTCACATGACACATCGGCTTCAATCTCAATTCTTGCGTGCTTTGAATCCATTGATCTATGTAGGAAATGGTGGGTTTTCCGATGCATCTCATCAGGTAAATGTAGATCATAGTAGGACGATCCTCTAAAGATCCGCCATGCCGCACGGATCACTAGCCGGATTTTGGAAGGAAGTCGACTGTGTTTCGTGCATGGGAACCAATCCATCGCTTTGACTAGACCTGACCAGAGTATCGATAATTACATTTCTATTTTGAGCCGTGTCTTTGTAGAAACTGTCCTAGATATTGTGATCGGATTCGAAGTTAGGTGTTAAGCGGATATGATTTCGGTTAAAGATCGAAGGCTGCGTTTGTGAATTACATAATTACACTTCAGTATATTAAGGTTGCCAGCAAATCTTGGTAGAAATCAAATTTTCCATTTTAGAAAGGGGAATTGAGTGGTTAAATATGGTCCCGAGATGAAACTCTGAGACAGGGCGGACAGGGGTACGTAATTGAAGCAATCGACCAATCATATTCGGCTCTCGATTCTAATTAGGAATTGTCCCTGGCGATCTCCTTACATAATCTTCAATTTATCTCTTTCAAGTAAGGTACATTCGGTATATTTGGTACGTATCTAGCTTTAGCGCATCTCCTTAACACTTTCGCTTCAAGCTTATGCCCCTCTTTTGTTTCTCCTCTATCCTTTCTTTGCTTCTTCCTCTTCTTCCTATTCCCTAGAGCCCAGAGAAATAATTAGAGGCTCGCTAAAACTCAACCATTCATCCAACCTACTCTACTGCCAGGTCTAGCGAAAAGCTTGGCGGTCATCAATTTATTTCAAACATTTGACGTCTACTGGTTCTCCGTGTCTTAACTATTATTAGTTGTAGGGTTTTAGGTGTGCTCCAAGCCGACCCTATGACAGCGGCAACTGTTTAGAAGCCCTTATCCTATAATCACGTAAGAACCAGAATGCGTGACTAAATCGCAAGAAAAAGGTCGGCATGTCTCAAATTTCAAGATAAGTATACCCACAGGTCTATCTGGACCTGGGATAAGGAGTCGTGGATGCCACTGGATGGATAGAGAACCAAGCATTCCGAATTTGATGCGCCTGGTCATCCGAACTATCCCTGTCTCGATCTTTCATGCGCCCGCGCCTAATGACTGCCCTGCGCCTACCTCTACATACTTGGCCATGCAAATCAAGATGTTCGACATGGATGAAGGTTTGGGTTGGTAAGGGAAGTTAAAGTATTTGGTGATACACGTTAAAATAACGAGGAGCGATCGCCCTGACAATTGCCTCGATGATATGGGAGGATAACATGCCGAACGATACTCTTTCCCCTTATATTTTCTTAGCAAGCTTCCAATTCACCCACCGCTTCCTTTTTGGGTCTTTCTCTTTCTTTCCCCTTCCCTTTTCTGACTTTCCCATTACTCATTCTGAGGACGCGGGTGTGGTTGTTTGACACATTTCCATCAAACATTCATTCGTTCTACGTGTCATTCGTTATAGCTCCAATGAGCATACACTCATTTTACCTTATACTCACCATAGTCTATCTTTGACAACCCACCCAAACCGCCTTAAAATCCTACATTTTTCACACCATTCAACCTACAACCTATACCTATTTAATTATCGCCATAAGTGATTGGTTGCCATGTTATTCCAGACGGTCTCCTCGATCGCCATTTTGGTCCTTGCCGGCCAGGCTATTGCCGAACCCGTACGTCAACCGTATAAGCTGAAGCTCGCCCGCATGTCAGCCAGGAGCATTTTCGGTCTCGACCGCCGCGGCGACGGTGGATATTCCCCCGAGCAACAATTTTGTAGCTCTGGGGATACTTGTGCTGAAGCCTGCGGTAAAGGTTTTGAGCAATGTCCTTCGAAAGACGGTGTCGTACATTGTTTCAACAAAACCGGCAACCAGACTTGCTGTCCCGGTCAAACTGGAGGTAAGTTAAAAATCGGGAATTAATAATTCTTCATAGAATCCGACTAATTATCGTATAGATTCTTGTGACCAGGGCTACTTTTGTAGTGCCGATGATAAAGGCAATACTTGGTGTTGTCCCGACAGCATGACTCTTAAGCAGTGCGCTGCGGCTTACAGCCTCCCCGGGTCTCTTATAGTGCCCACCCCTACTTCAACGTCCAAACCACCGTCGTCAACAAATGCTTCCGCGACTAAGAGCGCAACTTCACTTAAGATTGTTGAAAGCGCCACAGCCACTGAACCAGCGAACACCTCAGCAATCGGCACTGCCGTTCCAGCAGACACAACTTCATCATCATCATCGCCCACGCCGACTCCCCCTTCGAATGGCATTGTCGCGGCGGGTAGCAATAGCATCCATGTTCCTGTGAGCGGTGCGATGCTCCTCGCCGTGGCCGGCCTCGCCGCCCTCCTGTAGACTACGTCGTAACGAGTCTACCATTTTAAGAAGGAAATTAGAAGCGACGTATCGACAAATATATACGGTACGACGATGGAACGAGCTACGACAATCGAATTCTGTTTCTTTTGCGCTGACCTATGATCCTTGTTGATCGGGTCCTGTTGGTTATTTGCTATTTGATTATACTATTGATACCCTTCGATACATCATAGAATGTGGTTTGGACCCTTGAAGTTTGCTGGCACACGCTCAGCTTCGTCGAGCGGTTTGGGGTTTGGGGAGTTGGTTGTTTTCACGTTCTCTCCATTGTTGAACAATTGGGTTATGCACGTTGGCTGCGTTGCAATAACCTGGGGCTC
The DNA here is from genome assembly GCA_022695765.1 of Annulohypoxylon moriforme. Classification (NCBI taxonomy): domain Eukaryota; kingdom Fungi; phylum Ascomycota; class Sordariomycetes; order Xylariales; family Hypoxylaceae; genus Annulohypoxylon; species Annulohypoxylon moriforme. The sequence continues at coordinate 281,343 of MU403092.1, read as the reverse complement.
GGGGAGTCATTTCAAACCCTTGCCATCCTTGCGTCGCATAAAGGGCAATTACACGGAAGGACGACCTAGTCCCCGGAGGAGGCCAAATTACCTGGCTGGTTGTTTTTAAATTGTATGCCAGAACTCACTATAGACTCGCGATGGGTTGCATGCTTACCTAAGCACGTTTAGCATAGTATTCCGATTTTGGAGAATCCCTAGAATATGGCAATACGAAATATCTCAATTTAAGAGATACCCTAGCAACCATCGTTATAAGTATAGGATGATGTGAATTGTACCTAAATAAGTGATAACGGATAAGTCATCAATGAAAAAGGATAGAATAGTTCATAGGTATCTTAGTCACTCGCATATTCTCTGGATGTGGGGGCGTAGGTGTCTAACATCTAAGACTATTGGAAACAAAAGTCAATTGAAAAAGGCAATTAATTGTCTATAATAAATCGTCTTCATATTTCACAACTTTAAAAGGCATTTCTATTCCCTCAATGATACCCCCTGGGAAGAAAAAAAAAAGTCGAGGCCTCTGCTCGCCCCAGACTCGAACTCTACCTATCACTGCCGATTATAGTAGGTGGCCGGCTTAATCTCTCATATGTAGTAGAGGATACGCGCAGTCGCCAACACCACTAAACCACTATGGAGTGACGGTCTAGGAGTACCAGGAATCTAGGGTAAGATGGTAACAGCTTTCTTTTTTAATCTTATATGCTTCAAGATCGGATGTTCTTGCCCTACGTGCCTGGTACTTGGATAGTGATGTGCCTGCCTTGTCTCCTATTCACTGGATCGTAACTACCTACTACCTAGCCCCAATTCTCCTTTACCCCTTCCCCTTTCCGGGCTTGGAGGTAGGTAGTTCTAGCTTAAACTCTACCTCATAGGGATATTATCAAATCCAACATAGGTCACCATCAACAGAAATCAAAAACATATAGTATAATAAAGTTCCCATAACAAACCCACTCAACAGGCTCCGTCCCTAACCTACCCGTCAGTATTTACTTCATCGGTCTATTTACAAGAGCTCTATGATAAAGTGTATACCGTCCCTGTGCCGCGGCACCCAACACGTTAATTCAGAAAAAACCTTGCGCACCATCATACACCATCACCCTAAATACCACCGTCGTCGTCGATAGCCTCGACGTCCTCTCCTTCCTGCAGGGGAAGAATTCCCTCGGTCGGCTCGCCTTCAATGGCTTTGCCGCTCTCGTACGTGACGCGTCGCCAGCCGCACGGCTCCGAGCCGTCCTTGATCCACTCCACGGTCGGGAAGTAGTGCTCGTTCTTCTTCATCGTGATGACCCATGGCTGATTATCGAAGGTCATAGCCTTCAAGCGGAAATCTGGGAGGATGTTAGTTAATCTCACCTAACTTGATGAAAAGAAAGGATACTTACAAGTATTGTCCGGAACCTTGACCACGTGATCCAAAAAGGTTTTCAGGTCCGGAGTAGGTTCGCCGTTGACATGGGTGATGAAGTTAGTTGGTGCGAGTCCGTAATGCTTAGCTGGCGAACCTCGGCTTCGTGCAGAGACGTAGACTTCGCTCGGTAGCTTGCTAATCTGCTGCCTAACTGCGAGGTGAGGAACATGAAGCACGGCTCCACAGAACGAAATAGCGTGGTTGGTCTCTACATCATCCGCCGGGGACGTTGGGACCTGGAGGCGCATCTCCTTACTCTCTCGCACAATCACCGCATCGAGAACCTCATGCGAGTACATCACGTCGAGTTCCGAGACACGAGTGATGATCTTGTCGTTCAGAGTCAAAATGACATCGCCTTCCAGCAAGACAACGGGTCGATTATCGCGTTCGAATGTGCATTTAGAAACCATGAATAGTTGATGGTTTTGTCTGTTGGCTTGGGTTACCTTCTCTATCCACTCGTCGGAAATGCCCATGACTCTGGCTTGGGACATAGCGATAGGGCGGAATTCCATCGGCAGCATCCGCAATTTCGGGTCACGGCCTTCCTGGATCTGCGACAAGACAGGCAATAAGGTCGGCGTAGCGAGACCAAGATGATACTCTTCGTCCCTGGAACCAGAGGACCTCTCGCCAAGGTAAGTGAGCCATAAAGCTTGGACTGTGCCATCCTTATCGACGAGAACTCCACTACCGCATTGCCCACTGAGATTTGTATCAACAGTTATGGCATCAATGTTAGTAGCTCGATATCTCGGGGCACTTGAGTTAGCAGGAATAGCAACCGTAGTCATCTCAGTGACTGTGGTAGCAGCATGTACGATTCGGCCACTCCTATTATATCCGATAAACGTAGTAGAAGCTCCTTGTGCGATGCTGTCCTTGCTAAGCCTGGCGCTCAAAACTGGCGCGTCGACGAAGGCTGGGTCATACTTGATGATTGCGTAATTCTGGAGTGGATGCATGAAGACAACCTTGCCTTCAACAACGATGGAATCGGCAATCGTAATCCATATATCACACAAATCGTAAGGGACGACTGCTCTGGAAATGAGCACCAGACCCTTATCAGCATCAATCACCAAACCCATTCCCCATTTTCGGTTTCTGGGGAAACCATCTAGCTTTAGAGGCATGGTGCAGCCCACGCGCACAAAGCTGCGGACTAGATCGGCAACGGCCGGATGAGACGTGTGCTCTAGTTCAATAAAGGAGCACTTTACGCGCACTGGCGGTTGGCGGGGCAGGGCATCAGCGATATCCTCGAAGTCCCACAACCCAGTCACATCGTTCCGTACTGCCAATCGCATCTTCGCAGACCAATGACGATCAACATTAATAATCGTCGTGTTGAGGGTGTGAAGATCGCGAAGATGCTTATAAGTAACGACCACACGTTTCTTATCCGGGATCTGTTTGACAACATCGATGAAGGTCTCAAGGTCGGGAGTCTTCTTCTGATCGACACTTTGGATCATCCATCCGCTATCCGCACTATCGAAACGGAAAGAACCGGTGGATTCGCACACAAACACACCGCCACCATGGATAGCGACACCATAGAGTCGTGCTTGTTGGTAAGATAGGTTGTGTACGCTAGCCCCAGATACCGTTACGAATCGGTCTGGAGTAATGCTGTGGAGGTCACCGACTTCAATGTCGATATCAACATCTCTACCTCCTCGTTGAAGAGTTACTTGGATTGTCTTGCCAACGTTCGAATCCAAGATGTCGTCGAGTCGAATGAACTGTGTAATCATCTCGCCGTTCACCTTCAGAAGTACGTCTCCCTCTTCAATCTTGCTGTGAGATGGGCCCTGGGGTAGAATGATCTCAGCTACGAGCATATTAGTTTCCTTGGGAAACGCCTCTCGAACGGCCTTCTCCCAACTCGCCGTAAGGCCGAGACGACGGCATTCGTCGAAGGGTTTCATAATGAATTGGCATTGGATTGTGCCTCGTTCGATCGGTTTGCCCTCTTGTATGCAACGAAGAGCTCGCAGCGGTCGGTCGAGGGGTAAGAAATAGTCCGTGGATGCGCCATCAGATCTTCCGCCAGCTTGAAGAGCTATAGCGAAGCCATCAATATTGACCACGGGACTACCGGAACTACCTCCGCTGGCAGCGGCGTTTGCCTGATAATAATTGGTGTTGAAATCACTATATCCTTCACCATATTCGGGCGCGTTGCGGTCAAGTCGGCTAATTACACCGGAAAGAATGCTAAGTTTTTCGCCAGCATCGTTTCCGACAACTCGGATTTCAACTCCGACTAAAATAAGAGAGAATAAATGTTAGAAATATGTTTTAGAAGAGAAAAGCTTCAAAAGGTGCGGAATGTGGAACGTACCTCTTGCCAAGTCTGGGCGAATGGGCAGAGCAGCCACAGGCATATACTTGATTGCTTTGGGATCGAATCGCAGGATGCCGAAATCGTGGACGGGATCTCGGTATACAGGGTACGCGTCAACCTCTTCGTGGTTGTCGAAGACGACGTATCCCCAGAAGGGACCAGCGCCGACAACATGTCTGTTCGTCAAGATGTACCTGCCAATGTATTAGCAGGCTGAGGACCCCAAAGTATATTTTTCTGCGTCTTTACCCTTTCTCAGCGTCGACAACAAACCCTGTAGCCTCGCTAGCGCAAGCAGCGTCGGTATCGAAGGAACAAGTCTGGCAGAATCGGATAGAGACAACGTTCTTCACCACCTTCTCTATGGTAGCCTGCCATTCTGTAGTGTCGGTGGTAGCTTGGGGGTAGAGCACGGAGAGATCTTCGTCTTCCATATCGGCATCGATGAAGCCAGGTAGCTCAGATATTTCAGTATCGGGGGTGTTTTCGCTCGGAGACATCTTTCCGTTAATAGGTCGAATATGTTTTTGTGGACGGTTATGATCGTGAGAAGTGAATGATGCTTTGCGCTTAGTGCGCGATGTTTGGCTTGTTCCGTTCATATTTGTATTCGTTGGGATGGCTCCCTCTTTGGTTCCCTCTAGGTGTTGGTTGCTACGTGACCGTGACTGTACGGTGAATTGGCGCGTATGACGATAGGTGAGTCTATGCTGAACGATAGGCTTATACGCACACCGAGAAGCACACCGCAGCAACGACGGAATCCGATACAATATTAGAGACGGTCGTCGAAATCGAGTAAAGCCTGACTCAGCGATGCGCAAAGGCAAAAGGTGCCTCATATAGCACCAATTATCTCTACCTTACTGTAACACATCTAATTGGTTCTTAACGGACTCGGATTCTATATTGAGATCGTGATCGCGACGATAATAACAACGATGGCGATGATGACGCGGGCGCGGACACTGCTCCTAAACGACAAAATATGATGATACCCCGGTATATATTTCCACCTTTCGAACCGCTCGCCTGTTCCAAAGGCCTCGAGAAGAAGTCTTATGATTTTGCACCTGGTAGGGATTGACGATGAAACAGAATTGAATGGAAAAACGGGGAGTGTTCGCAGGTCCTGACCGAGGTCAACTTCCGGCCGTCTATCTGTTGGCTGTGCAGGTGCAAGGTGCTTGTTGAAGAAGAGGTATCCAATCTGCATCATCCTACAAGATTTAAGTTTTGCTAGAAAGAAGGGACAGCAAGGGTTCCCGTTATCGTTATCTTAGCGTCAGTCGGGGTAAGCTCGATTAACTAATCAGAGTCCGGATCACTCGCGTTAGACCCGGATACTTAGGTACGTAGGGGCTTTCACGTGCCGTGCCCCTGGATGATGATGTAACCAGACTTCACGCGCTTATTTGACCTGCACGTGAATAATAAGAGAAGCTTTTATGTCTCGGAATAGAACCAACCTCTTTCATTAATTGGCATCTATCTCATAATTGTTCTACTTTTCAAGAACCAGCGGCTCTGTCACCGAGACTAAATCTATAGTTTCTAACTTCAAATCTTATCGGGTATTGCGTCCCCATTCTTGGTCCAAGCAAAAGTAACCTCATAGTAACTCTGCCAACTTACCTAAGTTCTCATTTGGGTGCATAGGTATATATCTAGTAAATAAACAGGAAAAACTAAAGGCCGTTTTGTCTCAGAGTTCGACTTATTAGAGCAGCGAGTGCACTAATGCCGATGACCGCTTGAGAGATTTTTCGTACACATGGTAGGTGCCTATGTTCTCAACAAACAATCACTTTAACATAGGTATTCTGCATAATGCACGGTTGCCAGATAATCGTGAAAAGATACATCACTTATCATATACTACTACTCGGTAGTGCTTCTCCCAGTCACCCGGAAACCTATTACTGCATTCCGTTACGATGACCCCGATTATAGGGCTGTAGGGCAACGGCATCTGGATAAGGATCTGGAACCATGCCGATGTATTTGCTTTTGTGCACGGACGACCAAAATCTTGGCCATTTTCAGCCATTTTCAGACGTATACAGAAGCCACTGACCGAGTTATACCTTGCATATACGAAAAGACTACGTACGAGAATATGATTATCATAAAAAGCGTGATAGTCCTGCAATGTGAGATAGCGGGTCTGGCGGACTTGCTTCCTGTTTAATCCTCAAGTGCGCCCTGGTAGGGTGGGCGCCTTCCTTAGGTTGTGATAGATTCCACGTCGAGTGGTAAGGAACGTCCACATGGAGGGCACAAGTATAGGCAGGTTCGGTATTCACATAGAGGGAAGTGAAGTAATAATCAACAGGCTATGACGACCATGGTATAACCAGTTTATGACCAGAAGAGATCGTCGAGGGTGGATTATACGTTTGGTTGTTCTTTAAGTCCCGGCCTGTTGCCAGTAACCATTTCCCCAAGTCTTTAACTCTCTGATAGTAACCTTCATCGAACCTTTGGTTTTGACACATCAAGCCCTTCGTTTTTAAGGTAAGTCCGAGTTACCTCTTAAGGCGCCCTTTCTCATAGCCCCCCTATTCGATGTTATGAGTGTCCACCTGCCACCCTCTTTGATAGGTAGTTGCGAGGGGAAACCGTCAACGTCGAGTCTCCGGGTCGCTCCTCGGTCATTACATATGAAGCATACCGGGCACCTGCCTGGTGTTTCTATAGTACCCATCCTTCAAGACCCCACTGGCTACCTTCTTTTCCTCACCTTCCTACTACCCTACCCATTACATACATTCCTTTTCTCTTAGCCAAGCACACCAACAACCTACACATTCATATTTCCGTTTCTTATTTCTTCACATTCTCACATCTTCGCATCCTCACGTACTCACCTCATTCTGAGAAGAAACAGACAAACATACCGAACCATCATGTCGGCTGGCAAACCCTGGTCTGAGAACGAGAAAGTAAGTAGTTCCCATTACCTAAATACTACTCATCGACAACAAGTGAGTGCTGATAATACATCTACATCAGGTCTCATTTCTCGTCCAGGCCATCCAAGCCCTGAGCGGAAGCAGCGGCTTCCCCTACGATTCTGTGAGCCTCCCGGGCCGTACCAAGAGGAGTATGATGCATGCTTGGACTAGTGCTCGTGCTCAGCACACCGCTTTCACGACGCAGTCCCCAAGCGACGATGATCCAGGTATGTAACCTTAACCGACTTGACATCGCCCTCCCATCTCGAGTCGCCTCACTTTAAATCGTCGCACGCTAACATCTATAATACGTAGCTGCCGCTCCTAGCCCGGTCCGCAGCAAGAGATTCAAGAAGAGAATGCACCCCTACCTCGATGCTGATGATGGTACGTATCTAGCTACTATTCATTCGCCCTATCCACCCTCCCCCCCCCCTGATTCGAATATCATCATCTTGTTATCTAAATACTGACATGAATGCTAACATTGAAGAATTAATCGATGGAGGCAAACTTGACGTCAAGCGCCCTAAGAAGAAGAAGAAGGCACCGCCTTCTCCCACCCCAAGCAAGCACTCCATGGAAGCTGCCGACGATGAGCCCGGTACGTAACCTAATTCATATACATCCACCCTTCACCTTTATCCCATCGCTTCAAATACTAACATACCCATTCAACACAGCCAAAATCAAGGGAGAGCCTCAGTCGTCGGCGGAGGAATCCACCAGTAAGCTCGCCAACGGCGAAGCATAAATTCATTCTCTCTCCGGATAACTAAATCTTTGCTTTTTATGGACGCGAATGAGTTTCGTCGCCAGTCTGGCGAATTATGGCGGTATGGGAGGATATGATACACACATTTTGCTATGGATATCGCTGATCACCGCGAATTTACTGGTGTGGATTATTGCAATACTCTTGCACATGCACCATCGCTTCTGAATAAGGTGATGAATTAGTTCCTTTTTGCTGCAGATAGATAAGAATCCACGGAATAGCCGTGAGTGCCTCGGATACCTTGCTTATCTGGGCAATAACGCAAATAAATTTTCGTTTTGTTTTTCCTTATTTGCTTAGGTTTTTGGGACACATTCAACTTCGCAATGTTAAGTGATATGATTATTCGGTTCCTTGATCTCTAAAAACTTTGATCTACGACTACCATATTCTAGCAAACTCTTATAGCAAAGTCGCCTGGAGTGATACGATTTTACCGAGTCTTAACTCATAGGACCTTCCAGCTGTGCTTTGCAAACTATCGCCACCCTTGGTATCTTCTTATAAACAGCAATCTTTCTCTAATCCATATCTACAATAGCAAGGGGTATCATATCCTCCGCTCAGAAATCAGCACCGTTCGAAGACCCTATAAAGTCCCTTGAGACTCGCCAACTCAAGTACGCCACCTTTCATGAATGATTTAGTTGCTACCAGTCTCGCTTTAAACGCCGGAAAGAATATGTATTCCACCGCGCGACGAATTTGAGATCTTCTCGCTTTGATCTCATCGGGGACCTCTTCCTCCGTCTCGTCGTTGCCTGGAAGGGTTGGAAGTTGTTCTGGAACATAAAATGTCGCTAGTTCTTTGAGGAAAGACTCGAAGCACAGCTTCTCATCTGTCCAGCTAACGTGAGGGCCAAGGCGAAGGAGGAATTGGGGTAATTTTGCCATAGATGGCGTGTACCCTTTAAGGAGTAATGGGATAGTCAGTAACTCTCCCGCTGGAGAGATTTCAAAACTGAAGTATTCGAGCAGCATTTCCCTCCTCTCAATTAATTGCTCTGCCACAGTATCCACAACATCATCCACATCAAACGCATCACCATCCTCAGCGATGGCTTTTTCCTGCTCGGCCGCAATTCTAAGCACCTCGCGTAAATCTAGTGCAGGCTGAAATTTTATGATGCCGAAATTGCCGAAATCTGTGAGCCCGACTTGGTAAAAATATTCAAAGCAAGCCCGACCGTAGTCGATGAGAAATAGTTTGACTCCTCCTTGAATAGCAGCCAGTCGGCGTTTCTCGTCCACGATACCGACGAAAGTGTGATTAGCGAAGATTTCAGTGAGTTCGTGGTGCATGTCATCCCTGACGGCAGAACGAAGCTCGCGCACACTGGTAAGTCGACACAGGATCGGTTCGCGGCCCGTAGTTTCGTATACAGGATCTTGAGCGACATCACGTGTAGTATTACTCAACGTACCTGGGGTCGGAGATTGCGATACGGCCGGAAACATACTGGTAATCTTACGCAATGAAGCATCAGTCCTGACCATTTTGCTTTCATCGGGTCGCACCGGCGTTTTTCGCGGTCCGGCAGGCGTCTTTAGGATGGAACTGTCACTATCCTGTTTGGTAGAGTTATCGGCAAGCATGGAACCGGGGAGTAAAGTCTGCGTCATAAAAGTGCGGCTTGTATCAACTGCTGCTAATTTATCGCGGATGTTTTCACATATCGACTGGATAATCTCATCCTCGTTGAGGAAGTTGACCTCTCGCTTCGTCGGATGTACGTTGACATCAACTCGTTGAGGGTCAATTTCGAGACTGAGATAGACAAATGGGTGTCCATTTTTTGGGAGGAATGCGGAATATGTCTGTTCCACGGCCTTCTTGATATTTGTAGATTCAACGCTGCGGTGATTAATGAATAGGAGGAGAGTGGTTTTCTTTATATGGTAATTTGCATTCGTAGCCCACCCTGAAGCTGTGAAGCCCCAACGATGGTCAGAAGCGCTGAATTCTATAAGCTCACTCGCGACAGCATTTCCGTGAATTTGACGGATGCGGTCTATTACAGAAGCTTGCTGCGGTACTGTAATTGACGTGCCCGAGTCACCATGTTTTTTACAAGAAAAGGCGACATGATCACAATGAATCGCATAGCGCCCCACCATGTCAATGATCTTGTTGTACTCGTCCGAGGGAGACCTAAAAGCCTTTCGTCGTGTCGGCACATTGTAGAACAAATCTTCTACTAAAATCTGTGTACCAACCCGTCCGGCAATAGGTTTAGGGTCAGCTGACTGACCGGGTTTTGCAGGGGACAACTTGCCCCCGTCGTAGTGAGCGCGCCATGAGCATTCGGAATCCTTGGTTCTTGTGGTTACTGTTAAGTGAGCAATATGACTAATACTAGCGAGAGCCTCGCCTCGAAAGCCATATGTTGCAATATTACTTAAGTCTTCAAACTTCTTGAGTTTGGACGTAGTGAATCTCTCACAGAGAATCGGCAGATCCTCTTTCTATCAAAATGATTAGTAATTAGGATAGAAGGATGATGGTATGCGTAGTAAAACTCACACTAATTCCATGGCCGTTGTCAGTAATTTGCAATGATTTGAGACCGCCTTCTTTCGCTAGGACTTCCAAGGAAGTCGAGCCTGCATCGACAGCGTTCTCGATCAACTCTTTCAGAGCATGTACCGGGGCCACAATGATCTCGCCGGCTGCAATCTTGTTTACAACATCTGGGTCCAGCGCCTAAATGCATGAATATAGAATCAGATAAATGTCACTTTAATATAAAATGCGGACGAACTAGCCTTGATCCGGCGTGGAGCGTTTTCATCTGCCGAAGAGGATGGGGCTTTCCGTTTGGTGCCCCTTGGTTCATCGAGTTCCATAGGATCAGGCATCGTGATGCTACTAGTGCCGAGCACTCAACCGGTAAGATGAAGATCCTCTTTTAAGGCCTGTTCCAAACATGTTTTCTTCACCTTTTCAAACCATGACGGTCACGAGATCTGTCGAGGTGAAGTCGACGGGCGGAAAGAGTTTTCCAGGCAAATGGAACAGTTCAAAGGCCTAAATGATTCGTCGTTCCTTGAGAAATGGTTGTAGGAATAAAGTATTTTCAGGGACCAGTAAGGCAGCCACGAAAATAGTTGTTATCTCATTGGGTTGTTCTATGAGAACTGGAAGCAGTGACACTTGAAGTCGGCAACTTAAAGTGGTGCTGTAGGTGACAGGTAAGGCAAGAGCGGGGATTCTCCGTCCAATGAGAATTCGCCGTTAGCTCAGGTGGAGTTTAAATAAGGAAATTACACTGTGACCCTAAACTGTGTTCGTCCAAGCGCTCGGACCTCCATCTTATTTCCTAGTGGCTAAGCATGATTGGCCAAATTCGAAGACGCCAATTGGCTTTCAAGGATTACGTCTTACAAGATGTGGCTCTCGACTTGAAATAATAAAATTGCAACTGTTAGCGAGTTGTTGTCGTTTTCCCCTTCTAGAAATTGTTTGATTTTTGTGCTGCCCAAGATTGCCTTCTTAGCTTCATGTTCACTTAGTAAAGTTCAAACCCAATCCTCCCATGGTACCTACTATCCAGTTTTGCTCTCAATTACTATGCCGAAAGGAGCCAAGATTCACTATGTGAGAGCCTACTGGGTGAATGCATGATATGAACTTGGCAGTTTATTCTAAATTGTCTTCCTTTTTTTGGTGTCTAGGCTTGTCCGAGATATGATGGTATGAACACATATCCCAGAGCGTTGAATAAATTTTATGTAAGGCTGTCCTCGATATAGCCGGCTCGATACGACTTGGCTTCGATTACCTTTTTACTGGAATAAAAAAAAAGAATTCGTTTCCTAAGTACAACACAAATGTCCGGACAAAGAGGGAATCTCCGGAGCTTACCGGTCCTCCGTCAACGGAATGGCTGGTCGTGTACGAATGCTACCCGATAATTTAATACACGGCTTGGGCGCCACCTTATGGCGAAAGGGTGCTCATCAACTTGGAAGTTTGGTACTCTGCGGATCTCTCGCTAAACTGCCAAGGAAGATGAACATTATGGTTAATGCGACTTCGCCCAACATCATCCGATTCTAGCCGTACTGTCACTGGAGAGACTTGATGAATGAAGTCTTGTGATGGCGATATTTGCATGAAAAGGACCAGGTCTTCGAGAGGGCCGATGAAATGAGGTCAGACGAGTCGTGTCCAATCAGACTTGAAAGTCCGGCGAATTCAAGTTGAATTGTTGAGCCTGCGATGAAGAATAAGCAAGTACTTGGGCACCTTTCAAGCCCAATGTGAGAAAATTCGACCGATGTAGATGATATAATGTTACATAGGCCGTAAAGTGGCTTGGCCTAGAACCGGGTCACGTCCCGCCTGAGATTGCGACGGTAGGAACAGCTTTATCTCGCATCAGGGCGAGGCTACGAAGCTTTATTTCGTATTCCAGATTGCTAATATCAACGACGAAGCCACCAAATCCAGTTTCTGTATAGTTGGATGGACACCTGCCCAAGCTGGAATGGAGAGATCGAGATGGTTTTCTCGAGTCGCACATAGTGAGTGTCGCTTGTATATTAAGCCCTGCCTCTTTCGGTATACCTTAAGCCACTTTCTTAGGTCATCCTTTTTATTGGACTTTTCCCCGTTCGGTCTGCTTACCTTGTAGTCGTTGACGTAGGCTAAACACACCGGTGGGACTGGGCATCACGCGTTTGATGAGTTAGGCACAACCAAAAGGGCAATCCGAAAGATATAAAAGCGATGAGATATACGTGTGACAAGTACTTTCCCCTACAGATATCTTGACGCACGCGCGATGTGTCACTTTTTGGGCTGGAAGGATTCATTACTAACCCAGAAATCCCGTGCCCGGCTACGCGGGCTAACAACATGGTTTTTGTTGGTGTGCGGTGTGTGGTTGTTATTGTGTGTGAGTGATCGTTTCCGCAATGACAAGCATCATCGCTCTAAACTGGGGATTTTCAAGGAAAATAAGGAAGACCGCTGACCAGTCGGGGCTTTTTATTTCGTTTTCCCCCTTCTCTCGTTAGCGTTAGCTTATTAGACGCTACCACCCTACCCGTGCTCGATGGTGCATCCCGTGGAGCTCGTACGGTACGGCACTCCTGTAACACTGCGCGCACGCTGCAACGGCTCGGACAATTTTACCCACTGAACAACCCCTGTAGACACACCACATAAGATAATCTCATCTAGGTACGCATGTACGCTGTAAGTATGTGCCTTAGCAGGTCCCGTAGTAGGTAGCTTAATGTGGTTGTAGGCAATCTCGACTGCAGCCGGCTCTAAAGAATAAAAATAAAAATAAAAAATTGCAAAAGAGCCCATACACCACACAACCTAAATTAGCACATTTAAAATCCCCCTAGCGCTCGCGCCTGGACCGTTTGATGACAAGGTGCCTAGCGAGCCAACCGCGGCACTGAGTCGCACGTCAAGGTTAAGCTTGTCCCTGCACAGCCCTGGGGCTCTCCACGGCGTGGTACGTGCATCGGTTTTTTTATTCCTTGTGTTTATCTTGCGGTGTGATGCAAGATGCAAGCTTGCAAGGCTTGTCACGGTAACGGCATGTAATGTATGTATTATGTAGGTATGTATGTATGTATGTATGTATGTGAAGAGATCGGAGCCAGGAAGATCGAGACCTCTTCCACCCCCAGCAAGGAAGACCCAGGTCAGCATGGTAAGAAAAAGAGGGGAAGAGCCTCTTGAGCGACTGCGGTTCGGACTGAGCATTGGCTCATTTGTCCGGATGCGTACGAGTCTGCGAGTCTGCGAGTATAATGTGTGCGGTGTGCGTGTGAGTTGTATGTAGGCGGTGACTCCGTCCCGTGGGATTTTATTTTCCATCTGTGTGGAGGAAAGAGAGAGAGAAGTCAGAGGTGTGACTGACGAGCGTTTGTGCCCTCTTCAATGGTGCTTTGTTGATGTGTACTGTCGTAATTCCCGGAAATGAAACGAATCTTCCCGGTACGAGACAACTATATTATAGACCTCGATATCATATCAAACCACCGTAATGAACCTAGCAACTGACCCAGCACTGACCTCTTACTGGTTGACGCTTACGCCTAACCTGACAACATAATTGTAGATTTAAGAGGAAGACGGCAGAGAAAAAGATCGAGAGAGAGGTGGACGGGGGTCGAAAGGTAGTACGGGCCGAATCCTTAGGTCCTTAGGGTTAGTTGAGGCGGATTATAAGCTCGCTTCCCGGGTTGTATTGACAAGTCTGGATGGATCTGATGGATGGGATGGGATTTGATCAGCCTGGTCCCGAAACCCAAAAATTTCTAATGGTCGCGGTAAACATGTTGTTTCTTGTTTTCTCGCGCTTGTTTCATTTTCTGGACCCAAATTTCCTTTCATTGCCCTGTCAGAAAGTGTTTCGTTTCATTGATATATCCTATATCCATCCCTAACTCTGTGAATTCTACCTTTTTACTTTGCTCTCCTCCACCACACTTGTTCGTGTTTGGTCGTAAAACCTACTACACGTTCTGTGTGTGATCCTCTTCGCCTCCTCGCTATTTTTGCCCCTACCTATACAGGATTCATTTCTCAAGACTACTATCTTATTACATGATCTCGCCCTCACGGAGTTTCTCCTCTCGTCTTTGGCCAATACCGCTGGCCAGATACAAGAGCAGACGGAGATCAAAAAAGTGGAAGAAAAAAATATACACAAGATTGGAAAAAATATGATAGCGAGAGACCCCGAAATCGAAAGACCCCGCCCGTTTGTTGTCTGGTACAACGAGTTTGCCATCAAATAGTTGGGCGCGGCTAAGCTGGGCGCTTTCAGGCTTTGTCACCGGGCCACCGCTTTCCCCCCTTTCACGTCACAAAAAACACCCACCCCAAAAAATTTCGACTTAATATATGGTACATGAAAGACGCAGAAGACCTTCCGAATGAACGACTCCTATCATTATGATCTTGCGCTCTCCTCTCCTCTTCTCCTCTCGTGCTGTCGCCTCCCGGCGTAGCACAAGTTCCCGGTTTGTGGCGAAATAAGAGCCGCAAGCGCCGTGTCCGAAAAAGAAAACTCGACAATGCAACTGGCAACACGATGACCTTGGCCTGGCCTAGACTAGCCTGACTTGACCCGACCTGGACGAGGATATCGGGAAAAATCAGGAATCGAATCCGAGTTTAGGCGGCTAGTTCGTGGCAGCGAAAACGGTCCACGGAAGCATGCTAATATTAAAACAGCCCTGAGGAATCAGAAGCCGTGTAATGACGGAGTATGACATGTAGATGGAAAGATGCATTATGTTGTACATGGTATCCTGCGCGACTGAAAATGACGGATGCGCGATATGGGTATATTTTACAAATCGAGTATGAATGATGTGTGGTATGAAACATTAATCTTGCGAGCAGATGTCGAAAGGCGACTAGTCCGCAGAGAAAAAAGTTGGAACGAACCCATAGCCATGGGTATTCATGTTCTTCCAATGTCGACCGAAACGCTACCGCCCTCTTCTTGAAGGGTCGGGCTTTTCTATTAATCCACCGATGTCGACGCGCCCCGATCGGTCATCCCGCGGCCAACCGGGCGCTTCTCCCCCTGAGGGACCAGGCTGACCTGGTCCGCGAATAGGAGGCAGTTGATATTCCACTTGTTGAGGGGGTCTAGCCATGGAAAGCTCACTCCTCGGGATATGATGAGAAGGGCCAGGCTGAGGCTCTATACGAACGGGTCCGGCTGCAGAATAAGAGGGGACGTTCGGACTCACACCAGGAGTAAGGCCCGAAGCTAGGGGTGCGGGCGTTGGTGGTTGCCGTGGCGTATAGCCCCCTTCACGAGGTGATTCCCCGAATCGTGATCGCCCAGGATCGAAAGAGCCAGAAACAGGAGTTAACTGGGTGTACGGTTGAGGTTGGAATGAATAAGAGAATTCTCGAGCATGAGGAGAGGGTGAAGGATGTGGGAATGGCTGAACTGGTCGACTTATCAACAACACGACAAAATATATCGAATCCTCTTTGGCGAGCCCGATACGAATCGGATACGGCCGTGGCGATCCATCTCCGGAAATGAATGTGAAGAAATCCTGGCGGTCGAGTTGGAATCTCGATATCGACTCGGAGCTAAACGGCAAAGCCTGTATTACTCTCTCGGCCTCCTGTTTTCCAAAGATTGGCGGAAGGTAATTCGGTTCCTTCCTAGCCTGCTCATCTTGGAGAGATCTCTGAAGTGCAACGACCCTGTCACGCTCACTCGGACTGACAACTTCTAATAACCTTCGACCTAAGATCGACCGGGATCCCACTGCCTCAACAAAAGTACTTGATGCCTTCGAAATCTCCAAATCCATGGTTAGGAATGCTACTGGTTCGGGTGCACGTGTGGGTATGGAAAGGGGGGCGGGGTAGATGTTGGCGTCTGCGGCTGATCCACGTTCGATAAATCTAGGTGCGATGGGGTCGCTCGGCTGGGATTTTAAGACTCTATAAGAGTGACTTCTTCGAAGGGGGTCTTCGTATGAGGAGGCAGAAACCGCGCTGATCGGTGAGTAGAGGGACACTGGTCGTCGCATCGAAGGATCGGCTGGATGAGGGAATCTCGCTCCGGCATCAAATCGCGGTTGGTTATCATCGCGTAATCGAGGTCGGCCGCGCTTTTTATGTTGAACATCGACACAGGAATCTTCTTTGCCATTGCTGAGGCACCGGGAACAAGGCCGTTGAGCTATTCACATAAAATCGTCAGCTTTATACCACGACTATGTGACACGTGAGTATATGAAAGAAAGGAAAAAGGCATCCAGGATCCAGCTGAAACATCCTCCACGGGATGTTCACGGCATATTTGGCGTCTTAAGTCAGATGAGAAGCACGTGGCCAGGACGATCCCAAATGCCTAGCAAGGGTAGAAACCGCAGCTTCTCAACGTCGTGTGTTCGTAGCAACTTCGGTCTTGCCTCCAGTTTTGCTGGTAGCACATTCCAACGCCCTTCAAGGTAAACCCGTATGCACTCATATCGCCCCATCTTCCGCCTTGTATTCTGCTTCGATCATTCCTGCCGTTCACATGGGAGTTTTTGCTGAAATCTGGGTCGCCCCCCTTAAAGTGGTTTCTGACACCTCGCCGATCTCTGACTGCAGTTACACTAGAAATTGGAAAGCCCCTGATTTCCAAAAGATCGTCTCCTTTCGAGCCAGAACCCGTTTGCTCACGAGCACGGCCATGGTTACGGAAAAGCCATGTCGTCTTCGTACTTTGTCATCCAGAAAGCAGTTTCTAGCTGGTACTGAATAATGGGCTCAGGAGACTCATTTCCTCTTGGATTTCTTGCCATGACCACTTTTGAGAGGATACAACATGCAACGGAAAATAATAAGAAATCGGAACTGGATACGTACCATCACATCTAAGAAATGTTAGCATCTGGAAATGCGCTGGGGTAAAGGGAACCAAAAATTGCGGTAGTACCTTAAATGTGCTCTTTTGCAAGGCACACATGCCGAAGCCACATGGCCTTTGGTTTTCCTCTGGGATTTAGGCGAAGTAAAGGGCGGGTTCTCGGCTCCTGGTGGGTTGCTCGCTAATGCGTAAGGTGACGGTCCAAGGCTAGGTCCAACTACGGGTGGGAGCGGATACTGAGGCTGGGGGGCCATCGGGCCTGGTAGCGTTTGGGTGTAGGACATCGGTCTTCCCATCGTTTCGTCTGGGCGATGAAATGTTGGATAAGGCATCCGTTCCGGACCCTCTTGATGGTAGGATCTCGGAGCACTGGTAGTTGTGGGTAATAATGATGGTTGCGGTGGTGGTGGTGCTCGATACTCGCCTCCTGGAACTGTTGAGCTTGGCCGGTACGCATCATGACTAACAGGCTGATAGCCTCCCTGACCTCGATCACCGACCTCTGGGTTTGGCTTGGGCGGGAGTGGTGGTGGAGACCCTGACATGGGCGGAGAGGGATACGCCCTTGTGCTACTGAGAGCACAATCCGTCTCTGCTCTGGCCCAGGACAGGTCTAGAGCGAAGTTCGCCAGATTCGATACACCTCGGCGCTGGCCGAGCGGGAAATTCAACTGCTCAGCACGATAAGTAAGGGTTTGCATGGATGCAGCCTAAGAAGGATACACGATAGGACCCTAAGCTCCTAACGCTTTCTTCTCCTTCTTAACGGCGGCCCGGCACTCTAGTTGGGAGCACGGCAACACCGTTCAGAGATGGGGTTTTCGATCCTGGAGGAATAGCATGCCCTGGTTGATTCGGTAGTTGGGAGACTAAGCTTGAAATCGTCTTGACTTTTTAACCGCACCGATTGGGTAAGCAGCGCTTTTCTTCAGGTCCGCGAGCGCAAAACCAGACTCGAAATTTTTTTTCTCTTGAAAATTAAAAGAGTAATTATCAAACTTTTTCTTCCCCAGTTCCGCGGGGTGTTTATTGCTAGAAAGTTATATGGCCCAAGGCAGATCGAGAAAGAGAGAAGAGACTAAAGTGTTAGGAATGGCGACCTCAGTCCTGCCTGACTTCGATGGCGAGAGTTCAAAGACAGGTCGGACAAGCAAAATCGTCTGTGATACTGGCTCAGTCAAGGTTAGGAATCCAGTGATACGGCGCGCGGCGGAGTTGGTGGAAACCTAGGAGATGGGATGACGGGGAGCTGCAGCACAAGACACACGACACTCTCTCCTTGTAGCACCGTCAGATAGCTCTTGGGTCTTGGAGGCCTGGGAAGGGCAACGTGCCAGCGGCGGTAGCTGCGTCGGGCAAGAGCTAGATGATGCCGACTTGTCGACTCAAGATGGAGAAGCTCGACAACTTTTGGGTCTGGATAAGGTCGCGGGAGGCTTTTGTGCGACTTTAATATTAGAGATTGGGACAATTTAGGTACGAACCAGGGTACAAGCTCTTTTGGGGCGCCATACGAAAGTACTTAGGCCACTTGCTGCACACGCGCCAGGTCTGCTTGGCAGTTCTTCGTTGATGAGCACTGAGAATGCGCTGGCACGAGCGCTGCTGGGCTGGGCAGTAAGTGACTGGGGGGGTCTACTACTACGACAGGGAGTGGGCATGGGGAAAGACAGAGGGTAGCAGAAAGACAGTCTGAAGAGATCCCTGGAGCATGGTCGATGTCGATGTGACGACAAGGCGAGTAGCTAAGTAGCATGTATGTAGCATGCAAGAGGCTAATAATAAAGATTATGGATTACAGATTATGTTGTCTAAGGAACAACACAGCAATGGGCAAGGAGAGCGAACACAGCACACGGCGAAAAGCACACTAGACGTACAGGAAGTACTAGTTTTAGTCTAGCCGGCTAATAAATGTGCTGAGAGTAAGGATGAGGATGGGTAGTAGTGCTAGATAGAGAGTGGACCTCTTTTTGACATGGTGGCCATGATGGTAGAATCCTAGCTCTTTCCAGGGGTCCCATGGGTGCTGCGGACCTGTCAGGGTAGACCCTGGCCCTCAACGGGGAAGCATTGGCTGCTAATCATTGATCAGGGATTTTCAAGGGTAACGGGGAGAGAAAGAAAGTACTTACTGCGTAGTATGTAGTATGTAGGTAACATGTAGCAGTGTTCTACCAGCCCGCCAACCTAGCTAGCAATAGTGATGAACGAAATTCCCTATGCCTTCATCTGCTTAATATCCCACAATAATACTATAACGCATACCATACCCTGCTTGCCATGCAATACAATGATCGCTGAATACCTAGTACTTATATGACCTTTCTTATTTTTTATTCTTTTTATCTCCCCTGGCCCGCTATGGGACCTTTCCACCTTGGACCTTTTTTATTTTATTTTCCCCTGGCGATCTGAGAATTCCCCGCGTGAGTGCCATGATGTGACTATGTCTGAGCGCTCTGAGATTGCTAAGAAATGCGCAGCGGAAATAATGAGACAAGACTTCTAAAACACGACTCTTTAATTGGCTAGGGTTTATCGAGATTCGAGGGACTAGGAGACGAAGGGGCAGGAGTCCAGAGTTACGTAGAGGGGGTGTATTGTTCAACGGCTTTTAGAGAGGGGGGGTGCGTGTCTGATTGCCGGTCCAAGTCTTCGAGGCCGACCTGGTGGCTGCTACTGTCTCTGACCTCACATGGTACCTCCAGCTAATAAGGGGAAACGAACGGTACGTAGACCACTCCTGAAGAGGGGTGGGAGCGGGATGCAAGACAAGCAGTTTAAGAAAATGCCCGGTTATGCGTCCTTGCGTAGTAGGTATGTGAGCTGGCATGCACGTAACTTTCAATATACTGCAAGGAACGCTAAGTGGCTCTATTGAGGAGTTTCTATGTTATGAATGTCGCCATGAATAAGGTGGATTTTGGTGGATTGTGGTTAACCCGCCGCTGTAAGTGGCTTTTAGGTAGGTACCTTAATAGGTAATAGTCATGTTTTGCTTGTGAGTGTTGATGACTGAGGACCCACGTATGGGGAACAAAAACGGCACGGCTAGTGAAGGAGGAAGGCAAAATAATAGAATTAAGAGAGGGAAAAAAAACAATAATAATAACACTGACTAAATGGGCTTCCGGCGTCAAATGGCTACTCAACTATTGGCTAGACGGAGACTCTGATTGGAGGAACAGCGCTCCAGAGGGCCTCACCTTCAGGCCTCAGCTCAATCAAATAAATTGAGGAGCAGTATCTTACACGTGCATTATATGAAGATGATGTAAAAAAGGGAACAATAAGATCACCGAATATTCGAGATCAGTTTTTTACTTGAAAAACATCAGGGATGTAAGTTTGGGCCACTAGACCACACCACGAAGACGGTCAGGGGCGGTATTACAGGCTTACAGCCACTACAGCGTAGAAGTACCTGATTAGACAATTACTAACCCTCTGTTGAGGCTCTACCTAAGTATTCTGCAGTACATGTTCCCGCACCTTTAGAAGCAGGTTGGGTGGTACTCCCCGGTAAGAAGCCATAACGTAAAGAGGTAGTATCCCGAGCCTTTAGTACGTAACTTAGGACAACACTTCGTGGAGTTTACTAAAGTAATCGATGAAAAGTCAGATTCGCAAATAGATTAGCAGATATAGTGTACAGCCCAACCTCACGCCAGCCACTACTAATAAATAGCATTGGAGTTTACTGAATACCATTTTAGTATGTAAGTGTCCGATAGTACCAGATGAATGTACACTATGTACTAGGTAGATTGCTGCGGTACCCAAACAGGCCGCTAAATGGCATGAGTGAAGCTTACAGTGGACACAAAAATATACAGCATAACATACGTACATACATAATATCATACATACTCTCGTCCGGTATGGAGATCGTGAGTATCGGATTTTCAATGGTGGATAATCTAGACCCGCAGATATAAAATAAAGAAATAAAGTAAAAAGAAGAGGGAGGAAAAAAAACCATGAGGGATGTACTGTAGCATGGCAACATGGGTTCGAATGATAGGGAGGCTTGTGCGGAACCGGACTTCAAAGAGACTTGGCCGCATCCCTACCCGGCGGCAGTTCCTTAGCGGCGGCTCAACGATGATTGTCACATCTGAGGTGGGTGAATCTTATTGAGGGATGTGATGAAGTCGAATTTTTGATTGTATTTCATTTCACCTCGTATTGTAGGCACGTATAACATAATAACATATCTTGATAGATAATCAACTGGACAATCGACATGGGGAAATCTTGCAGGTACTACGTAACCCAGTTCTGGGTTTCGATCATTTCTGCACGGGGAAGTCGAGCTGGGCGTGGCTTAAGTCAAGGATTGGTCGAGGGAGACAAGGAAGGCCTGCCGAGTTCATGCATTCAGTATTTGGTTATATGTATTCGAATATGTATTGGAAAAGTTTGTACATACCGTACATACCGTACATACCATACATACCATACATAGTACATACGACATACATAACATCCCATGTTGATCCATTTATATTCTTAGCCTTGCATGATCGTGTTATTACCTCTTCTATTACATCTGTATCCTTTTTGTTAGGTAGCATAAAACATAAAACTTGAAAAGACCACTAAGAATGACGATATGTCCTGATTTTTACGCATGTCTTAAATGCTTATTTAGTTACTAATACCGTGCGTGTCTAGCCTACCTCCAGGGTTGGTTAGGTAGTTACCTTAACCACCTACCTACCTAGGTAAACACCTGGGTAGGGCATTGTTATCCGTTACCCGTGCCTGGTTATGTCGTCAGTTACTCAAGCCTCGGACTGTCGAAAGGATATTGCTTTTTCAACAACAACTTTGTCTAGACTCGAGATTTTTCAACCCCTGCACGGCAATGACGAACATCAGAGCAAGGATAAGGAAAGACTATCGATCATGATACATATGGTGCGATGCGATGCGAGGATCGACAGTCACATCGTCCGAGCTTTCAATGCCTTATTCGTTGGATGTCAACATAACGCCTCATTTCCCCAGAGGAACTTTGGTGAAGAATCAAAAGAGAGAGAGAGCTAGATATTCAAATTAAAGACGCCAGTCTTGAAAAGGATTCGAAACCAGCGGTGATCGGCGTGGGGTTATGTGCCAGGTCACATCAATTTGGGATTAGCTCTACTGTACCTAGACCAGTACCCAGTCCTGTACCCAGACCTGATGGCATGTGCGGGCTAGATAGAACCGGGTAAGCGTGCTAACGCATGATCCCGAAATGGTAAAGGGTATGGGCTCCATCGGCGACTAGGTACTTTGCATAGGAGGTAAATAGATGTAGTAGTCTATCTGATTTCTGCAGGGTCGTTTTGGCCGTCTCACTGCTTCCCGTCGTAACTAAAATATCTGGCTAATAGGAGATGGAAGCTCGCACGTTTTTCCAAACTATTCCGCCTTGCGCAATCCCGGAAGGGCTTGGTTTAGTTCTTGGTAGACTTGGTTGGCTTCGTACCGCGCTGTACCAACCTGTGTACCAGCCTGATCAGCATGCTTTCGATGCGGTCTACGGCTCGCCTCGTTTCGTCTTGAGAGATGACAAGATGACCAGATCACAAATCTCAGTTGAAGAACCCGATCTTCCTAGCACTGGGCAATTGGCCATGTACATAATCAATACATCTTTAGTCTAAAGTTACCAAATGTGACGGTGTCATCCCGCTAGCAATAACTATTGCGGTAGTTCCCTACCATGTAACGCATAGCACATGGCAACTATTATACCATGCACTTCATATCGTCTATCGTCTATTATCTACTACGTAGATGGTTAAAGGGGTAGCATTTAGCATTGACTTTCTTTCTCTTTTCTCCTTACCTCCTTACCTAGGTAAACACTAATAAGTAGTAGGGACGGGAACATAAAGGGGCGTATAGGGGTGTATTTACCACCTACTACCTATTACTACCTACTACCTACTAGTCTTACCTGCATCCATCTTGCGATAGGGCTGCTAATGCAATACATATTACCCGTGTACCCGATGAGTTTTGTGGCTGGAAATGCGGTAGCAAGGATTCCGGTCTGCCATGTGGTCATACAACGGTTCCTTATATTGTGGCTTGTCAAACGAGCTGTCTCGTAAGCCGTCCTTCGGGCGGATAGGTTAATAAACTACATATTACACGCTTACCGCGTTTTTAATAGGTTTGGACGTTAGAAGGCTTGCCAGCCAGTCAAATTTGCCCGTCACGTTATCTACCCTTCTCTGCTCTTTAATTCGACCTCTCTTACGTTGATGTTGGTTGTCTCTGGTTGCCTTTAGGGTCGATGAATTCAAGACCGTAAATAGATCAGATTGCTACATTAATTATCATCGTCAATGCGTCCATTAATAAAGTTACACTTTCATATCGCGTCCGCTCTCCGGGAACCAGACTAGCATTACGATAGTTAGCCCATTATGCCGGCGAGTGCCTTGTCTCCTGCCCTGTCTGCCCTGCCTGTGGCCCTGTCCCTTGTATCTTGGCCATTTTCGGTTTATTAAACTTCCTGTCGAGTTTGTGCCTCATCAGCACTCATCAGCACTTTATCAGGTCGACATCATATATGTAGCCACATATACCTATATGCTTACCTACCTATACATCTATATATGTAGTACCTAAGATATGTAATATGTACATACGAAATAACCAGATGTTGGTCGTTTACATATTCGAAATCTGTAGTAACCCCGCGTCTCTTTTCGGTCCCGCCAAGTCTCAGAATAAAACTTGATCAATAATTGAAAAGTCAAGCCAGTTTGTCAATCCGTCAATCCTATTACAGCCCACCGTTGTAGTCTACCTATCTTAAGGGGGGATTAAATCCTCCGGTCGATCCCCGCCATTGGCCTGAACCCGTCCAGCCTGCCAGCCCGTTTCTCTACAAGCGCCTGCGGATCTTTTTTTTTTTTTACATTACACACCTGCCTATCCGTACATACACGATATGTCTCAAACAAGAATGAAGCGCATAGACGCCGCCTAGGCTCTCGTATGCCGGGAGAATATGGCGCTTCGCGATGGAGACTTCCGTAGCAACCGGACGATAAAAATCGCCTTTATCCAGTTTCGCCATTGTTTAGATTTGTCGTAAATAAAGACCCTGAAAACCGTAGGGGGAAAAGGAGCTTTCTCCTGACTCTTCTCGAGTTGATAGAATTACCCCCACCAAAACCCACCTGCCACCGAACCTTGGAAGCTGGTAAGTCTCTCAATCTGGACCGAGATCTACGAGGCGTTCGGCTGCCATGTAGCGTGCTCCCGAGTCCAATAGTTTACGTCCCTGCTGAGGCCACCAGGGAAACGGGCCACTCGCCTGTCATCTAATGTCTGAAGATTCTGAAGTGACCGGGCAACGGCCAATTATACACCCAAAACAGTTTGGCTGTTTCTGGTTCGACGCCTTCCTTTATTGCGCGCAGTGCCATCAAGTTTTCAACTTCTAACATCTTAGCATCTATCGTCTAACAAGCCAGCGGCAAAGATTGCAGATCTACAGTTTCGACAGACGCCCAGCTGGCCGGAATAAATTGAAGGAAGATCATCGGCGTTTTCGCCTCGAAATCACATTTCTTTCAATAGTGATAGATTCCTTCGGTGCCAACAACACGACGCCGTGTGGTTTTCTAATGGTTCTAACTTTTGTCGGTACCTTGTACACCGCAAATTTTCACCCGAGATCAGCTGGACTTAAGATTACTGCCATGATCTCCACATGGGATGGGACCCTGATGCATGATGCGTTCCGGCATGTGCAGAAGCCTCTCTCCCAATGTTGACAAGCTCTCTAGTCCTTGCCTCTCGCTACCCGACGCCATCGCGCCTTGGGTTGGCCGTGGATCACCGAACCTTGCGAACGCAGTACAAACGCGGCCGAACAAGTATCGTCATCAAATTATACCATATGTACCATACCATAACCATACCATACTATACTATACATATAACAAGGTACCTTACTTTTTAGCGGGTGATGACACAGATGGCTTACTATAGACAAGGGGTAACGAAGAACAGAACTTGGAAATATCTGCCTTAAGCCGACCTATGCGCAAGCCTCGCGCAGATATAGATGACATAGAAACGATAAGGACATGCTACTTGAAGATCTTAAGCCGGAGCCTCGGAGATTTTTTGTGATTTTTTATCCTTTCTTTTTTTCGACTAAAGCGCCTTTTCCCCAAGGACCTTCACATATAGTGCAGACATAGTACACACACAAATTGTCTGGAGGGATCTGAAGAAGAAATTACTATGTACGCGGAACGATCCCGCAAGCCACTTGTGGCCGCTAACAAGCGGAAAAATCAGAGCCGGTTCACCGCTAAGAAAGCCACATCCATCTACTAGTACTTTGTACGAGCTATTTAACATTAAGATACGAACATCGAACACTCAAAATGCATATACATAACGTACTATAATTATGTAGCTACATATACATACCTACATTTACCCAATGCATTTATGTACCATGCATTATAACTTTATCGTTCTCAAAGTACATAATATGTACCTACTATATATGTGAAGGTTCGTATTTTAAGTTCCAACATAAGGTTTTTCTCTTATGTCGATATTCCGCTCCGGAATGGATCCGTTACATTGTTACACGGCGCGGTGGAGGTTTTGTGGCAGGAGAAATCATTCACCTTCCTAATCCACCGAAAGAAACTTCCATAGGGAAATTGTCACTTTCAATCTTGTCATTGTCACTTTGTCATTTTGTCACCTTACAACCGTCAATCTTGTGTCGCCTTCGTCAATTCCCTAATCTCCAATCTCCAATCTCCCTACATCCTTACGTCCCTACGCAGGACATACATGCTGCATCTAGTGGAGTCAACCAAAGGTCACAGGCTGACAGCACCGCAGCATCTAAGGATGGCGGATAATACCAGATAATGGCTTAACGGAAACGTGCTATATTCCCCCCAAGTTAAGACTTTCGTCTGAACATGGGCTTCCTTCTCGATTCCAATGGATCAATGGATCGTGCGGCATAGGAATCCTTAGAGGCTCTTGTTCGCCAAGGTCGTCAACCGAGATTCTTTGCATACAACCTGCTATCCCTGTCCCTGTCAATACCAGTCAGGGAGCTTGACACGGTGTTCGAGCTCAGCAACCCGCTCTCCCGCTCCAGCATTCCATACATACTGCATATTACAGGCTCTAGCTATTTCGCTTGTTGACGTGCAATGCGGCAATGCATAGACGCATACAAGACATAAGCCTCATCAGTCCCCATCATCCCCATCGGTCTCCATCACGACTTTCAGCATTATATTTTATATTGCTGACGTACGTGTATACTCTCTCCCTAACTAACAGCTTGAATGCGCCAGCTTTATGAGGGGTCCTGAGCGGCTTAGCTCGAACAACCCCACCCAATAACACGCTCTTTTATCATACAATGTTACGATCTATCAATATTCCCCTCCGTCCGTCATTGGTCAACTTATTCACATTATTAGATCCGAATATGGGGTATCTCGTCACCGAGTTACCATTATTGTCATCATTGCAACTAGGAATACCTCAGTAGACGCAAGCATGGGGCGTCTAATGGCGGTCAAAAAATGAACTGCCAAAACTGCTACCTGTGGATATTCCTCAAGGAGGGACTCTCATTTCCTTAATATCCACATTACTCAACTATACATCGACTATTTAGGAAGAGTCGGAAGTATTGTTGCACGAGACTGCCTATCTGCCGTGTCAGGCACCATTGGGCGACCTTTTCGTCTAGCCGGCATCATTGCATCATCGTGCTTCCAAAGGAAGCATCGAGGCATCCTCTTAGTATCGGTTTGGTACATATATCCTGCATTACCTACGCTACTATTACCTCTACTATGCGTACATGGCTGGCGCGAACAGACAGGCCAAGTCGATAATCAAGTGGAGCTCAGGCGAGCTTAAATGAATGAATTCTCCTACTAACCCAGGAACTTAGGGACTTAGGAGTATTACTAGGACCCTTAGGCGGTCTGTAGTGGCTGGGTACCGCGCTGCTAGTGCTCCCGTCCGCATGGTAGATCTTTTTGCGTCCTGACACTTGAGCATTACCCAAACAGATTCACGGACCGTCTGGATGGGAGAGGCACAGACCATCATCCCGAATTCGTACATGGAGGATACATCGTTGATCATCCGCTCAGGTAAGTACGGCAGGTCATCTTACAAATCGAATATTAGATCCGCCCTAATATTGAACGACCTAAATGTCCAAGCTCGCCGAATATTGCACGTCGGCGCATGGGCCGATGGCAGCATAGGGTGCCACTAGTCTACGTAAAGACTGTTGAAGCTATCATCATTCTGATCTATCACATGGCCATTCATCTAATTAAGTCTAGCTGGGCTTTTTATGCTTTCATTATCCCACAATGGGGTTCGTCGCGTCTACACGTAATTACCTGCCCTTCCTCTAACCATCTATAGAGTTATTTTCTCTAGGCGTTGTCTTCTTCCACTTCAGGCCGAGGCAAATGTCGTATCACCGTACCCACAAGATGCAACCGAGATGCATATTACCCTGGTACTTTGCAGCAGCTAGGTCGCTATTATAGGTGTCACCAGTTGAAGTTATAGTAGAACAGCAGGACAAGACGGCCAAAGGTGGATTCATCTCTGCGCTAGGACAAGCTAACGTACCTAATTAGTCGGCAGTACGCGGTCGACAATAACGACCCCGGGATAGCTCCGAGATGCTTCACACGTCACTTGTGATAATGTTCAAAAAGTAAAAAGCATCACTCAAGAAAATAACAGTAGTTCATCTCGCCTAGTCGGAATATTTTTATGCGCCTGGATCAGAATGTGATCCTGGAATGATTCTGTCGCACGCGATCAAGCCGTAATTACAACATTTATGCGTAAAATGCCGCCGGGCTAATATGCCAGCCAGACGGAGATTTTCCTCAGCAGGGACCAATTTCATCTGCATTGTCCGATGGGATCTGGCCCTTGACCTCTCCCTGACCGCCGAATGACGACAATAACCTTCTCATTCAATAGAACAATGTCGAGAACAAAAGCTTCGAGTAAGTGAGATGTTGGTCGAGGTAATTGCAATGTATATTGGCCCCAGAATTTTGTCGCTGCTTTGGGTCTGATGAAATTGGGAGACCCATAGCGGTTGAGAAGTTCTTACCGTTCGATCGGGTATAATAATAGGGTAATAGGGGCTTAGGAGGTCCGGGGCGGCCCTTCGATTTCCACCTGGCCTTAAGAAGATCGACAGGGCAAGGTCAACGCTAGGACTCCCAGCGCTCCCAACCAGGCACCCGCCGGTGAATTAATACACAAGCTAAAGACCAGGAAATATATTGACTGGCTCAGTGGCTCCTAGCTGCCAAGAGGCATGGGGAGTTACGTACTCTCTACCGGGACCTTACTCCTTACTAACTTACTGTAGTGGAACAATTTACCTCGAAGGGTCTCTTCCCCGTGTCAACGGTTTGATGGCCCGTACCTGCAGTCATCTTTGGCTGGATTGGAACACGAGGCGGCTGTCAGGCGCGTTCCATCGTCCCAGGTTATGCCGCTGCGTGGTTCAAGAATGGCACCCCCAAGCAAGAAACGCCTTAAGATTCGCGCGAGTGAGTTTCCAGAACCAGAGAAGCTGCCGAAAAAGTCGCCGACGTTGAAGATTTTTTTAATTCGTACACTACGTCAAGAATGTGATATCTTAACGATGCTCCCTTCAATATCAGGAGAATTCGAACGCGGGAGCGCTGTGAACCTGTGCTTTGCCCCGGCTGATACAAATCATCTTGCCTTGTGCCAAAGCTGGAGAATGCTCTACAGCCAAGAATATTTTGCACAGATTTAATCTATGTACTGTGACATCGGGCGTTGCGAATTGACTTTAGAACCCGTCCCCGGCTCTATAATGCAGCGGCCCTGCCTATAACAGAGAGATGCACCGCCTTCGGAGTCTGGCCGAACTCCCCACACTATGGAAGTTTTATTCCCAAACGTATGGTTACCCGTTCTCCTCTAGCGGTTAAAGGTTTAGCACGATCGGTTTACCACGGTCTCATGTAGGTGCAGCGTTGCATTCGGGCGTCTACCAAACCCAGCAAGACGTCGAACCCTGAAACAGATTAAAGGAGCAGCGCCGAACCACGTTTTGTCCCAGGGCATTTTCAGTTTGTCTCACTTCTTCTCATTCATTCCCTCACCGATACGGCCTCGCGGCGTGTACTTTTGCTGCGGAATCTTGTAGCAAGCCGACTCCCAAATGGCCTCGTGACCCTTAAGTGGAATAGTCTACTATGCAGACTCGACTTCAGCTTATGGAGCTCGACTTGGGTCTCGAGCCTATCCAGATCTCCGAATTACTTCTTTCCGTCATTGCACCAGGAAGGCCAATTGCTTTTCCCACTTATGGCATAGCCGGAGGAATCCTCAACCTGGTAAATGTCCACAGAACCGATTTTCCCTGACATTCAGCTAGTCACGCCAAAGTCTCGAAGCTTGAAGATGCATAGCAGCGCTCGTACCTTCGTTTTCCTCTCATTTTGTAATCTAGGATGATCGCATCGACGGTACGAGAAATAGGCGCTACTAGGCACAGCATACGGGAAACATGACACGTTGAAGTCGAGGTAGCCCACTGTCAAAGCAGAATTCACCAGCTACCTGGGTAGGTCGTTTGCATACGTTGTACAGCAGTTTGCGCAAGCTGCACGAAGCTGCATCTCATTTAGTCCTTTGCAGGTGGCGTGGCTGCAAACACAGTTTATCTTCTGTCTCAGCTCCGGTTCAGCTAGGAATTCGACCCAGCTGGCGTCATCGTATTCATTCATATTGTAACCGAAACTACCTAGGAATACTAAACTTATAGGAACATGCCATGAACCGTATTACATGCTGGTGCGTATGAGGGTGAGTATAGGCATGATCTTCTCATCAAATGCTCGGTCGGAGTTAGCACGGGCCCTATAAGCCTACAGGCTTACAGGCCTACAAGCGCACGAATTAGTTTGTCCCAGCGAGCGGCAAGCCTAGGTATGCAAAAGGCGACGGATCCGGTATCTTGGGATTCTTGCCGGAGCCACGGACGACGGAATATTGTTCCTGGTTCTGATATCTATCCGGCCGAGAGATCAAGACAGGATTCCTCGTCGAACATTCGAAAATACTTAGCTTCACCATGTCGATGCCACTAAATTTGCTAGCTACGCCGCGAAGGGCTATGCTTGCACGCGTAGCTCGACTTAGCGAGTAATCGAGCGGGCTCTCTGAAACGGCCACGCCCGCTCTAGCTTCCCCAACCCGGCAGTTTGGCGCCCTACGCCAAATTACACTATCTCGACGGCGGCTCTACGAAGCCGAAAATGGATCCGGCCGATTCGCAACTCTACTGCGTTCTAAGCTTAGGCTGGTGGAACCTAACTCTTGTCCCTACGTGTCGTCGGTATCATATGAATATTTTCCAATTTGTTGAGCAGCGTTAGACACGCCGTGTCGCTCGCTAGGCCACTAAAGACGCAGAGCACTGTACCGTCCCTAACTGCCGGGTTCAATAAGCCCTTCGGGTCCTCGGCTGGCTCCGGTAACATAGAAACCCGCGCTTTCTACCAACTACGCTTCAGAGCGAGCACTTTTACAAGGGAAACCTAGGTGAGTGATCAAACTATGCGAGTTTAGGGCTTTGATGAGCGGCGCCATTTCTTGCTCAAGATCTACGCTCTAGACGCATTACTCCGAGTACCGAGTCAGCGAGGCTTTAGGTATTTCGTCGGTTTAATCCGCCAACATGTTGGGTCGAACCGATAGGTGATTCTGGGATTATAGGTAGGTACCTAGGTAGGTGTTCTCCATAACTTTGAGCTAGTATAGCTCGTCTGTGTGATGTATCGCCTCCCCTTAGTTCTGTTACACAGTGGCTTCTTGTACCGAGCAAACATGGCGGGAGGAAAGGGACACGATCTTCTCGCGGTCGTTGGGACAATAACCAATACAACATATCCATGGATGGTAATATTCGGGTTAACCCCAGTGGTTGGAAGGTAGAAGTAATATAAGAACAATTACTAATATGGAATAAGAAAGCGATTTCTAAATTAGTCATTTTCTATAATTACAAACAACTCGTTCGTCATTCGCCAAGTTAGAATCTTCATCATTCCAACGAACCGGGAGCGTGAATATCGAATCCTTGTAGTTTAATTAATCTGTACAACCTTCATAATAGCGTTTCCAATCTTCCTATGTTGCTGTGGTTGTTGCTGTTTGCTCACTACAAGTCCCCCTACCTGTATAGGTACCTGTATGAGTACTTGTTAGAAACGTGACGTTCGAATATCTTCTCCTTTCCGCTGCATTTACACCTCTAGCTAGGGATTGCATGTACATACCGATGCACACACTATAGATCGAGCTAAAGCAACCGCTTCGTTACAGAGGTTGGGGTTAAATGTTAGAGCAGAGCAAAAAAGTACACATATTACTATAATAGTTTAGATTGTAGATACCTACATCCATTGTCTGGGATTCCATCACTGCATATCTACGCTATATTACAGTACAATACAGTATACCTAATCAACAAGCCGATTATCCGGTCCCCAGAGACAAATCCCCCCGTCCCAAATATCCAGCATCGTCCCCGTCGTTCGCGGAGGAACGCGTGTGGGATCGTGTATCTAGGTACGTACGTTGTTTCTCCCAGGGCACCGGTAAACCCGGGAGACCGGGACAGTAGGTAGTAGATATCTACGTAGCGTAGCATAGCATAATATCTAGCAATATGCAGACGCAGAAGATGAGGAGGCCTCTACTATAGCTACCTACTCAACTTTCCTTTTTTCTTAAGGTATCATCCCCTGACCAAGCGCTCATGCAGGCACCCGCGCGCCCCTCCAAGTTCCAAAACCTAACGATCGGAGTCGACGAGAGACATTCCCGCAGGAACGTTTCCTCGCCGTCGTCTTGTATGTTTCACGATGCGGCAGTAGTGGACGGGAGAAAGAAAAGGGGTAAACCATACAAGAATGAGGGAGTAGATAAAAGGGGGGAACGCGGGTCGAGGAAACGGGCATAGGAGAATTAATCAGGAGATATCTATCATCAACAGGGACATACATATGTTAGGCACGTAATCACCATGGGAGGCTATGTAATTGGTACCTGTTCCGCACGTATGGGGTGTCTTGATAGATGTCTTCCCACTATGCTGGGGTGGGATAGATATGACGTGGTGGAGTTGTATCGTAGTAAACTGCATGTATGCAGTATAGGTAGAGATTACTCACATACGATTCCATAATTGTATAGATAATATACACTATGCAATTTATCTAAACGCAAGTAAGTAGACGAGAACCTCAAAAGCCCACCCCTCGCAACAGCCTCCCCATAACCAAACTAAATCAAACCAGCCCTCATCCTATTTCGTGACCTCAACCTGAAACGGAGCGCCGCAGCACAGAAAGCTTTGCGACACAGGCAAGTACGCGCACATAGAAGCACAGGAAATGCGCAGCGAGGCCTACAGCCTACGTATTGTACACATCGCCAACGGAGATCGCGCATGCGCTCTAAGTATGTCGTCCGTATGACATTGCATCCATCCCATCCCATCCCACTGTATAACCAGCCTGGCCCAGCGCTATCTAACCGGTGTTTGCGTCCCGCGCCCGTGGGACCCAGGAACCAGTTCCGCGACTCGTCGTTCATGGGTACCTACTTACCCACCCAGGAAACTCAGAGGGTCCCAGAAGCGAAAAAGAGAGGAACCGTAAGTTCGGTGTGGCTCGGCGAAGCCCTGCCCCCCTCCCATCCATATTTCCCTTTTCGTCTCTCACGTATGACGAAATCGGCTAAGTAGCATCTCGTCCGTTCGCGCGGGTCTCCAGCGTGTTGGGAACCGCGAGTTTGTGCGTAAGTCCAATAGTAATGTCCGGGAATCAATCAATCAACCACCCATCCAACCATCTATCCAATCCTCTCAAAATCCCCCTAGTCCTATAATCCCCTTACGGCCGTTGCGAAGGCACGCAACAGATATTCTGCGCAGCAAGCGTGCCAGTAAACCATCCCGGATTTTGAGGGGTAAAGGGAAAAAAAAGAGGGCGGGAATTCGTCTGCCTAGGATCGGAAATTTTTGGGCTTCTTCTCCTTCCTTCTCCCTGCGAATTGCCGGGTAGGAGAAAAGAATTAGGCGAGTTGTCTCGGGTCGACGCCTGACATGACATGACAATTCCAGGTAAGTGAACCAGCGATCGAGTCGCTACGTGATCCCTGCTTTTGATGAACGAAGAGACGAGTTCGCTTAGCCATTACGTTGGGCTTGGGATTGGGGGGTTGGAGAAAAGGGCGGTTCTGTTCTAAGGACAACCTGGTATACTTCATACGTAGATGTCTTGGGTCAGTGGGAGAAAAAGCCCCAGCCTCGAAATCAGGCCAGACGTTTTAACTGACGCGGTTACGAATCCATTCTCGAGTCGCGGTCGCGCAGTGGCTCATCTCTTGTCTAAGTGCCACACGAAGTAAGAGCAATGTTAAGACAACGCAAGTCTTACCGAGCTGCTCTCTGCCCGTCTGAACTTGTATCCGCTTCCGCGTTTATCTTCCGACAGATGGAACCCCTTTCCCCTGGCGGGAGAACTGCAAGTATCCGACTTACCATCTCCGCGGTATGTAGGTAGTAGAGGCTGCGTTGTGATGGTGCCAGAGACATGGAAGCAAAGACTTGGCGGGCGTTGAGGACGGCAATCTCTTGGGACGGGTCAGATAACAGCACGAAACATCTTGTTTCACGCGGACAAATAATCTCGTGTGACATAACTTTACGACTTTGGGGTTAGAATGTCGAGAATTGTTTGTGCTGGGCGTCCGCTCGCTTCTTCCGGCGAAGGGGCTATGCCGTGTCAGGTCATACAGCGATCTGGTGGCCTTGGTGGCCCGATGAGGCGGAGGACGACAGTAAACGTTTGCAACGCCAACCGTATTTGATTACCTTTTCATGGTATAGCATCAGATCTGCCGACGCTTGTCCGGTACGATCGTGGCAAAGCAATAAATAGGACGATAACCCACGTTGAGGGACAATCTGCTCTTAATGAAAGGATGATTGCGCTAACGTCGTGGAACTTTGCAACTTTGCAGATGATACATCTATTAGCCAATTCTAGATTTTTGGAATATTTGCTGCCTCCCCCCTGAGATGGGATGATCCCCATTAGAATGATGGTATCCAACGCCGTACCATGACATGACATACATGCTAGACAAACAAAAAGATCAAGGAAGATAAATGACTATAAGCGAGACTGCATCGGCGGGAAATTGCTCTCCTGCGGCCACTGCACCTCGGGCCAGATATGGCGAATAGCTTCCCAGATATGACTATTAAAAGATCCTAGTTAGCTAGATGAAAAAGGACAGGGGAAAGGGCTAGACAAAGGAAAGCGTAGCGAATACATACCTAACGTAGACGATGTTCAACCCATCCCTCACTTCTGAGGGTACCTCTCTAGCGTCTTTCTCGTTCTGCGCTGGCAAGAGGACCGTCTTAACTCCAGCACGGTATGCTCCAATGAGCTTCTCCTTAATTCCTCCGACTCTCTTCACGTGACCGGAAAGTTGGAATTCACCCTATTCTAAGTGTTAGTATACTGTCATTAGATATCTAAGAGCTTTGGAACTTACAGTCATGGCCATGGTTGGAGGCACAGGTCGTCCGGAAAGGAGCGATATAAGAGCAATGGCCTGAGCCATTCCGCTTGACGGCCCGTCTTTCGGCACAGCACCAGAAGGACAGTGCACGTGTAGACTGCGTTTCATCATGATGTTTTCCGTAGGATCTTGAGTCAACCCTAATTCGTAGGCATGGTTGCGCACCCAACTCCTTGCAACTTTGACACTTTCCTTAAGCACGTCTCCAAGATTACCCGTAAGCTCGACACTTCCATCACCCGGCATGTCAAGGACCTCAATGAAGAGAATACCTCCATTGCCGCCGGAGCTGTAAGCAACCAGACCGGTCACTATGCCCGGTTGGCTAGTTTTCTCCGCTATCTCGTCTTCAAACTTCTCGATGCCTAGGATAGCCTCGAGATCCTCAACTGTAATGTCCGCTTTGTATGTCTCCGGGTGGCCACGATCGTTGGCCTCAACAAATTCGACAGCCTTTGCGCGACAGACGGCGCCAATCTCTCTCTCAAGGTTACGGACACCTGACTCGCGAGTATAGGATTCGATAATCTTCAAAATGACCTCTTCGCTAAAGCGTACTTGATCCTCTGAAAGACCGTTTACCTTGATCTGTTTGGGCACGAGATGTTGTAACGCGATGTGTTTCTTTTCGAGCGTGGTATACCCAGAGAACTCCAAGGTTTCCATGCGGTCCAGTAACGGACCCGGGATTGTGTCGAGAGTGTTCGCTGTGGCAATGAATAGGACTTTGCTTAGATCGATTGGAGTGTTGATATAATGATCGTGGAATGCGTGGTTTTGCTCCGGATCGAGAACTTCGAGCATCGCAGCCGAAGGGTCGCCGTTATGGTTAGACATACCCAGCTTATCTATCTCATCCAAAAGGAAGACTGGGTTTGCCACGCCGACTTTCCTCAAACCTTGAACGATCAGACCGGGCATCGCGGCGACGTACGTTCGTCGGTGACCTCGTATTTCTGCTTCATCCCTGACACCTCCGAGTGAAATGCGATGAAACTTGCGTCCAAGGGCCGTAGCAATAGATCGAGCAATGCTGGTCTTGCCAACACCGGGCGGTCCAACCAAAAGCAAGATAGGGGCTTTTTCGACCCGTTTCTTATTCATCAACATTTGGACTTTAAGGCCGCTTGCCTTTATCTTCTCCTCTAACTCGGGATCAACTGTCACACCCTCCTTAGCAGCACCCTTATTGGACTCCAGATCGGCGGCCTCTTGCTCAGCCTGTTTTATCTGATGGTTCACTTGTTCGTTCGCCGATTGCATCAACCTAACGATAGTAAGGTAAGAAAGCAAACGCTTCTTCACTTTGTCGATACCATAATGATCGCCATCAAGCTGCTTCCTAGCACTTTCCAATGTGCCGACGCTAATTGGGTCATCGGTGACAACAGACCATGGTACTTCCGCTAACGTCTCGAGATACGTCCTGACAACTTGGTATTCAGCTTGTGCAGGCATCATCTGTTTCAATCGCTTGAACTCTCGCTCGGCTACCTTGGCAGCTTCAGGCGGGAGTTTGGCATCTTCTATCTTTTTCTCAAGATCCGCCAGGTCGTCCGGATCATGCTGCTCGCCCGGACCTCCACCAAACAAACTAAACGGCGACCCTCCACCGAATCCAAATCCAGGGGAGGTTGGCTTGAGTCCTGGTCGTGTTGGTTTTGTAACCCGCCTCTTGTCGTTTATTTTATCCGGGTCCTCCGGACCGCCATGGCTAGGGGCACTCGTACTAGTAATGGTGGTAACCTTGATATTGCCCTTGAGCTCGTCCACTGAACGCTCTAATATATCGATAACTCTCAGCATGCGATCTGTAACGTCAACGGCGGCAAGGACCTGAAGTTTTTCCTCGAGTGTACCGTCGATCACATTCATCATAAAGTCGGCGAGCGAACCCCCTTCGGCAGGCGACTTCCTAATAATGAATTGCTCAAGTCTTCGGGATAGAAGAGGATTCAGACCCCCACTACCGCTGGATAAGAGAAAGGCCGATACGCGGAGGTAAGATACTAGCTCCCTCGATAGGTGTTTTAGAGTATTGAAAGCTTCCTGATATTTAGGTTTCTCCAAGTCCTGAGGGCTGACCTGATCGGTATGAGGCAATACCTTTGCTTCGAAGAAAGGACGCTCTTGGGTTACCTTCTCGATAGTAACTCTAGAGACACCTTGGACAAGCAGGTTGAACTCAGCCCCGTTCTGACCCTGGATCGCACTGATCTTGCCCGAGACTCCGTAGCCATATAGCTTCTCCGCCTTTATGTTATTCTTGTCCACGCTCGTGAGCTTGTCATATTTGTCCGGATTTAGCTCCAACAATGGTTGGCCACGGCGGTTTAGCAGTGGCGACATTAATGGTACGCAAACGACGGGAATTTGGTCGACTCGTCTCGACCCCTTGGAGGCACGTGTGTAGATACTCGAGATCAATGCGGGTATATCGGAGCGGCTCGCGGGTACCGGTATTCGTATAACCGATCCGGGGAAGAGGACATTGTTTTTCCTCAAAGGGATCACGGGCATCACTACGGATTGCGCCATGTTGAGATGTTTCCCCTTTGGCTTGTGCGCGATTGGCCAGGGATGAGAGGAATGTAAATAGCAAATGTAAATATCACACAAATGCAAGTAGTATGGCTGCTATGTTGCACAAACAAGCAGGTAAGGACAAATGACTGTTGTCTAGTATATTAGATGGAGATATAGGGATGAGATTATATTTGTTGAGGGTGACTGTATTGACGTATGGTTTATGGAGGATAGAAGATTGAATGTTGATGTCAATGGTTCGAAGTTTATTGTAGCATTGAGGTAGGTAGGTACAATGTAGAAAGTACAGGCATCATCACATCCATTAATGCGCGAGACTAAGCGACTCGAATGCCCTGTAGGCTACGTAGCTTAAGCTCCATTACAGTTGTCCAGCTAACCTAGGTACTGCGTTTGTATTGAACTTCCAGGGGTGAGTTCCAAGGTTTGGTTGGCTCCAGCGTGCCGTTCCTTCCAGAAGCTGCGGGAACGGCGAACCAAAACAGGACTTACCGAGGCTCAAACGCTGCGTCTTGTGCCAGCACCCCGGATTCGATCCGGCATCAGGCCGAATACTCCACCTCACGAGATTCTCGCGGCTACGAACATTGTGATAATCAATTATGAATGTGATAATGTGTGATTGATGAGCTGGCACTGTAAGAGTTAACTGTATTGCATATACACATATCCATGTCTGCTAGAGTATGTCGGAGGTATCCAAGTACCGATCTACCTATTTCGAGGTAGTCCTGGAGGTAGCTGGAGGTACCTAAGTAGTGGACCCTATAGCGTGGCTTTACAGCGTACCTAAAGCCACTAGCCACAGCAGGTGCCTCAGTGTAATTGGGGGCCATTACCCCGCGATTTAGCGCATCCATTCAAGAAATTCAATTAAAAAGTTCCCGTCGCGTTAAACCATCATCCAAACGCGTCTCATTCCAAGCACTACCCAAACTATCTAACAACAAATACCGCCCTGCACTCACTACCAAGGGCATCATCATGACTTGTACGTGTTCCTAGACTACGTCCTTAAGTGTCATATAGCTTTGGAAAGGTATTGTCAAGTACGAGCAAGAGCTACATGACACTTGAGGCCACACCACCCCCAAAAACTCCTTCCCACACATACTAACCTTCCCCCCCCAACAGCATACGGCGGCTACACACGCACCAACTACGGCG
The DNA here is from genome assembly GCA_022695765.1 of Annulohypoxylon moriforme. Taxonomy (NCBI): domain Eukaryota; kingdom Fungi; phylum Ascomycota; class Sordariomycetes; order Xylariales; family Hypoxylaceae; genus Annulohypoxylon; species Annulohypoxylon moriforme. The sequence continues at coordinate 243,035 of MU403092.1, read as the reverse complement.
CCACCGGCGGCGACGACAGCGGCGGTTTCTTCGGCGGGTCCCAAATCTCCGGCTCGCAAGGCGGGACCAAGCACCCATCCGAAGAATCCTTACGTCCCGTAACCGTAAAGCAAATAATCGACGCGGAGCAAGCCTTCGGCAGCGACGGCACCTTCCGCATCGACGGCGTCGACGTCTCGCAAGTAACCTTCGTCGGGATGGTCCGACAGATCAGCCCGCAGACGACGAACATAACCTACCGACTGGACGACGGCACGGGGGTCGTAGAGGTAAAGCAGTGGCTGGACCCGGACAAGCAGGAGACGGATTCGGGGGCGAAGGGGTCGGCGTTCCGCGAGGAGCAGTACGTTCGTGTGTGGGGCCGTCTGAAGAGTTTTGGGAATAAGAGACATGTTGGTGCGCATGTCATTAAGCCCGTTACGGATTTCAATGAGGTGAATTACCATCTTCTGGAAGCGACGTACGTGCATCTGTTCTTCACAAAAGGAGGTGGAATAGCTGGGGCTGGGGCTGTGGGAGGTGGTGATGGTAATGCGGCTGAGGACGATAGCATGTTTGTCGAGAACAGCGATGCTGGGTTCCTGCGGAGCGCGACCCCGCGTGCGAGGAAGATGTACCAGTACTTGAACCAGTCGAAGAGCAACGAGGGTACGAATATCCACATCATTGCGCGGGACACCGGTATGACAGTCCAGGACGCCATGACCGCCGCGGAGGAGTTGCTGGGCAACGGCAAGGTCTACACTACGCTTGACGACGAGACATTCGCTCTTCTAGAGGGATTCTAAAGTTATCTATGCATGTTCTTTTAGCATAGAGAAACAAATCAATAGCTAGCGGAGTGAGCAGTCCTATTATCGGTGTCACATCCGGGCGTTGCGGGCATGAGAAATTACGAGATAAGTACCTAGATACGGGTCGGAAATCACGCGGACATGGCTGAGAATGGAACCAAGGTGTAAAATGAATGGCCTTTATATGGGCTATCTATCTACCTAGATACGAAACGATTGACTAATGATACCTAAAATGAGGAACCACGAACAATGACAACATGCAACTCCAAACTTCTTCAACTAAGGTGACTTGCAACTAAACTAATTAATCCCAGCCCCAACCCAGACAGAACCGAAGACTTCGAACCGCAGTTAAGCAGCATCGTAAGTCCGGCAAGATCCATGCTTAGTATTAGAAAAGGGTATTTCCTAACTAGTCGTCATCAAGCAAAAGTAGAAACGAACGTGAGAAAGTAAAAAATCCAAGAGCTAGCTAGCCCATACGAGGTCCTAGAAGCCAAATGTGTAAATGTAAGCATGCAAAACACAACAACCACTCAAAAGCAAATGCAGAACAAAATTGGGAAGCAATCTCTGTCTGTCAACCACTGAAGCGTCGTCATCGGATCACAAGAACATATAGATCACTCATTAAATCCCTTTGTCAGCTTTCTCATCGTGATCTTCTTTGCCATCAGCGGCAAAGAGCGACAGCAACAGTAACGTCAGCACAACAGCGAACTTTCAATCGTCGATCCTTACATCATCTTAAACCCAGCGTTGAGCTTGATGGGGATCGAGTTGGGGAGTTTCTGCGGCTCGCGCACCATGATGGTTAGTCGGACGGGCGACTTGCTGTCGGCGCCGAGGTAGATATCCCTCTTAGCCTCGAAGCCGAACTTCTTGTAGTACGCGTTGTTCTTTAGCGAACTGGACTCGAGGTACATGGGTCGGCCCTCCGCATCAGCCTGTATACATTCAGCACGCAGATATATATAGACATGGGTTGTGAAGCTGTGGTAGGGGGTTGGTTAGGTAATCAAAGGTCCGGATCGGAATAAAATCGACCGCCTCTTGATGTCGCCTCCATTCCCCCTATCTTGCTCACGTAATATGACGTACCTTGGAGGCCATCTGCTGGATTAGCTTTCTCGCGTAGCCTCTACGCTGGCCGGCGGGCTTGGTGCCCAGGTAGACCAGGTAGTAGCACTCGTTGTCCCTGTCACCCATGGTCTCAACCTTCGCGTTGTGGAGCACCGGCAGCAGCTCTTTGTAGTAGCGCTTTCGGCCCTCCGCAGACAGTTGATAGTAGAGTCTCCACATACCACTGCGGATGATGGTCATCCAGTCGTCCATCTCCTGGCCAGGTGGCATCCTGTGTATCACAAAGTGAAATATGTTAGTCAACACGGAATTATTGTCGGTTCTTACCAAGTTAGACCCCGGGAAACAGTAAACCCGAGTTGAGGCCACGTATTGACTCTTCGAATTGGTGCACATACGCAGCCTAGAGCCCTAGATTTCTTTCCCCGGTTGCCTCTCTTGATCTGATGGCAAACTCACCAGAGCGCCACACCCTCGTAGTCCGGTCCGATGGTCGTTACGATGCCCCTATAACAGTGAGCTGCCACGATGTAGTTGAAGATGTCGACGTGGAGCCTCCACTTGACCTCATCATCGACACCGACCATGTCGTCCGAATCGAGGAGGTACTGTGCCAGTTCATCAGTAGCAAAGGCCTGCGCTAGGGATAGCGCTGCTTCCTTGTACTCCGATATTCCGATAGCACGGACTTGACCCTCCCATGTTTGAGGGATGAGAGAGCGCGTCTTTAACTCAACGAGGGAAACACTGTTGCTTACGTGCTCCATGTTGGGCGGCTTTCTACTCAAACCTTTTGTCGCCTATAGCCGACGAAATCATATTAGTCACGACATTCGAACATCGCAAGCAGAGCGGGTGAGGTGTAAATTCAAGCAGCGAGTGGGTGAGGCCACTCACTTTAATTATTATTACTTAATATATCCTGTATACTATCTCCCGTGTGAACTCTAGAGAGTTGTGTTCTGGAGATAGGCATAAATCTCGCGGGATGAGCTAAGCAATTGAGGCTCGTGCGAAGGTCAACAGACATCAATGTTGTCTTGCCGTGGTTCCTTTCCTAGAAACTGAAGGTGTTGTTATTCAGACAACAGGCGACGTCACGGGGAAAGTAGACGAGGAAGCCCCAGAGTCCGTCGGTTGCTAAGAAACTTGAGTTTCAATTGATGCGATGAGATGTGGCTAACGAACAAAGGGTAACTAGTGAGAACAAAGAATTGATATTCTTGTAAGTAACTAATCCCGTATGAAGGGATCGGTGTGCTGTAGCAAGATTGATCAGTAAGTATAGATGTTATTGTAACCTCGAAAGTGACTTGCGGCAACCAAGTGTAGTTTCCCAGGTTGGTGAAAGAAACGAGGATAAGAGAAATTAGCGTTTCTGAGCGCCCGGGGGCCCTTAAAGAGTTGGCAAGCTCGGTGTGTACAAAGCACAGTGTATAATCAGCAGGTGAGGCGAGGAGCCAAGGGAGAGTTGCGTGGGATGGGAATGCAGAAAGCCTGAATAGTCGATGGTAAGCTGAGGGAGCCGCAGAGGCCGTAGCACTGCAAAGCGACCAACCAGCCACTAGAGACTAGAGGTATGACACTATCCCATCCCTATCCTATCCTTAGCATCCATGCCCCTCGTGGACTGCTACGTAGTCCGAAATAGTGCGTAACCAGCAGTGGCGAAGAGCCAGTAAGAACCCGGTAGGAGCCAGTAGGAGCCGGTATACAAGAGTCTCATATCAGGATCTACCATTGGGCTATTGGCTAGCCGGTACAGCGGATAACGGCAACGGCCGTCTGGGCACTATAAATCGCCTATCGAATTCGTGGTCACAGTGCGTCCGACCCAACAACTTGGAATAACTCGTTTCCAGGCTTGACCGCATACATTGTAGCATACATTGTACACCAGTCTCGTGCGCGGAGTTGGTGTGAAGGAGGGTTTGATTGCTTGCCTATTGGGGATGACAGGTAATTGTGGTATTCGAGGTGTGGGAGAGGTGGGAAGAGGTGGAAGGGGGTGGGGTGGCCATTGGTTGGATCGTGGGTTAGTACTAGTTAAGCCCAGACAAGCCCAGCAAGCCGTATCGCTTAGTTCTTAATAATACCTCGCCGTAAACAGTGCCCAGGTCGTCCAGGTGTCGCCAACGGGCGATCCTACGTTATCGCACACCCAACCTCCACTAGAAGCTTGCCTCGCCCGTTCCCCGGGAGCACTGGCTGCGTTGGTTGACGCACTGGTTGCAGCTTACTTACAGTGTCACCTGATACTTGGCATTTACGTCGGTCTGACTATTTTTCGAGATCAACAAGTACCAGTTCGGAGCCCCGGGATTATCATGTATGCTCAGACTTACATAGAACATACATGCCTAAGCAGTCGATAGTCGGCGCTTGGTGCGGCCAGCTCAATGTTGAGATCTGACAGTTATCCGATTGGGCTATGTTTCACCGCAGGCGGCAGGATGAGGATGAGCGTGGGGTTGCAGTATAATTGCGGTTTTTATTTCCGGATGGAGTCATGATTCCAGGTTGATCCAGGTTATCCCAAGTCTCGAGCGCAAGTTCTCATAGTTTATTCGTATTCTTGGGTTTTAGTTGGTCAATAGAATGTATGTAGAGAGTATGTATCTCGGATTCTCGTTTCTAAAATCTAGAAGGTAAGAAACTTAGAAGGTTAGAGCGGCATACTTTATCTCCTCCACCCTCCAACCCCGGATTCGGGAAGGAACCTTTGCGTTAATTGGTTAATTGAGCATGTACCTAGTTGGTAATTGGTAGGTGCGATGATATTTTTATCGGGGTCTAGCATGTTTGAAACGACGAAGCAAGTGTAAACCCCCGCTCTGAAAAAAGTACCGCTTAGGGGATATCTATTGAAATATGCAGTTCGCCATTGGTGTAAGACATGTACTTCGCCTAAGGCCTAAATCTATTCGTCCTTTACCAGATGATATGGCTGAGAAATCAGAAAAAGAAAAAGGAAAGAAGCAAAAATGACTCTCTTTTCCCCCTCCTAGATCACACCAGATCACACTAGACCACAGTATCTTCTTTAAACTCCGGGTTCACATGCGTCTGATTTCTTGCTCGTTGGTGTACTTCTCGAGACCAGAGTCAAGATTCTCCCACCATTCGAAAAGCATCGACTCGCATATGAGCTTGAACCAAGGCGTAAATGTTAGCTTCGGGTCTTTGAACAGAGCCTTGAGCTCGTCGGCGGTAACGTATTTCGCGTCCTTCACTTCATTAGGGTTGAGATTTAAGTCGACATTCGCCTTGATGAAGAGGATGTAGTCAACTTGTTACACCAGTCAGCACTCTATCGCGACGCCAATATTGAGCCTTCTGCTCGCTTACCTTCGTGTTCGCCCCATTTCCCGTCGCTAGGGGCCTTGTAGTGGATTCGGGTTAGGAAGTGGAAGTCCTCGAACGGAACTTGTTCCTTCTTGATGCCCAGCTCGTGATCGAGTTTTCGTTGTGCGGCACGCTTCACACCATCAACCGAGTCCGGCAAGTTTGAGCCGGTCTCGCCGGGGATACCCAAGGGGTGCGAACAGCATGTGTTCGTCCACATGTCAGGGAACGTGATCTTCTCGGAAGCTCGCTGCTGGAGGAGCAATCGGTTTTTATCATCGAATAGGAAACAGGAGAAGGCTCGGTGCAACAGTCCTTTGTCGATATTGGTCATTAGATGGCCTACGAGGTCAGCCAAGGCTTCTATACTATTCTAGTCCCGAGTCACCACATACATAGCTTCTTGCTGGCGGTTCCAATTGGGTTGTCGTCATTGTCGAGAACGATGCATACCTCGTCCATCAGTCGAATCTGCTCGGCATCGTGACCTTCTAGCTCGGTCGAGCTGGTGTCTATGTCTGGAAATAGACGGAGGATGGTCTCGGCCGATGGGCCATTCTGTGTAACTGTAGTCGTAGTAGACATTGTGACTATGAGCTATAGATACTACCTAATTATTTGTTCACCGACCACAATGTTTTCGATTTCTTGAAAATAGGAGAGGGGCAATGCGGGACGACCTGAATGTTTTGGGCGACTTAGGAAATCGTTGCGACCCTTCGATTATCGATAGCAGAGGGGTGGACCCTTGTTGGTGGGGAATACCAAAATTCAATTGGGGACCCGAGTAAATTTTTAGGGGTCGCAGCTACTGTCAAAACTCACGGGCCACAAAGCATCCATATCGCCGTCATATTCCATCTAGATCCATCCGTTATTACCTAATTAAACTTCCATGGTTCTAGATAGTCTCTCGCCTATCGGAAGGTATCAGCCTCATAATGCAATGCATTCACCCGCCGTAGTCCAATTATGTATCGATTTATTCGGATACTGTGCGGGTGGCTTGGTACTTATACATGCACTAAGTACTATATGTGATTTGTGGTGGCAGCTACCCAAAGACCTAATATTGAGATATCATTCAATTCATTCCGAACTGAAACCTTCTGCTGTGTTACTGCGCCCTATGCATACCTACCGTGAACATACCATCATACATGCCCGTACATATCGTACATATCATCGTACATCTATACGTCGACAAATCGCGCAAAATGACACAAACTGCGCCATGTTGCTTGAAGAATAATAAGCATGTAATACACTGCATACACCCACCTACACTGTGTATAGGCTACAATTGTCCTACATAACATCGTTTCTCACAAATAGTCTTATCAACCAGCCGCGTTCCGGTTCTCCGCGTCTCGAGCCGACTGTTCCCAATCCGAGATGTACGTGTACCAGTATTCCACACCAGCAACACTATCACAATCACATGTAAGCATTAGCAACTCTCTTTGGGTGAAGGAACTCATAGCGAAGGAGAAAGGGGGAATCTGAACTTACAGAGCCAGTCCTATTGTAGTGCCCAACCACAAACCGGTGAGTTTCCAGTCAAGAGCGAAAGCCGTCGCAAACGAAATGGGCAACGCAATAATGTAGTAGATCGACAGGTTTGCGTAACCCCCGAAGGATTGCTTTCCGATGCCACGAAGCAGCCCGTGTGCAACAGCTGCGAGGCCGTCGAAAACTTGCATGCACGCGACCAGCGGCATGACTTTCGCCACCATTCCGATAACTTCTTCGTCTTGCGTGAATAGCAGAGGCAGTTGATAGCGGAGACCCGCAAGCAAGCATAGGTTGAACAGTCCAATGACACAACCCGCCCAGAACGCCTTTTCATCTGTTAGCTACTATCTGTCTCACCGCCCATCCGATAACAAACTTACCACTTTGGCTGACGTCTTGGCTGCGTTTATTAACCCCGCTCCTATCAGGTTAGCAACTCGCGTGGACGCTGCGATCGATACGGGGAAAGGGATCATAAAGGTTGTTGACGTCAATGTAACCAAAATGCTCTGCGCTGCTAGATACGTCGTCCCGAATTGGCTTGTCGCCAACGTCAAGATTTCGAAGGCGAACCATTCAGCCATCACCATGATCATTCCAGGTAACGCAAGCTTAATCATCGGCCCTTTATTGTGGTTGTGTTAGTGGTCAGTTCATTACGACGCCGAGCTACCAGACTCACCCCAATTTGTAAGAGCGCGACGGGTGAAACCTCCCCAGCACTGTGATCCATCCACAAATATCACATACGCAAGTAGCAAGAGAGGCATTAATGTTTGTGTTAACGCAACTGAAATAGGGGCACCAATAAATCCCCACCCAAAGTGCCAGACTAGGAGCCAATTGACGAGAATATTCAAGGGTGCGGCGATCAACAAGACGTAGGTTGTTGCGACAAATAGTCCTTGCGACTGGACAAATCGCTTTCCTGCTTCAAATGCAGCAAACCCAGGCACACCCGCGGTTACAATTCGAAGGTAAAGACCCGCAAGTTCAGCAGATCGCGGATCAGGTACTATATGGAGGAGTATATCCTCAGCAAAGAAGAAAAGTATGGCCGCCGGAATAACCAGCGTCCATAAGAAGTATATCATCCGTTGGAGTTGTAATCCTACTAGATGTTTATGACCAGAGCCGTAGGCCTGAGCGCATAGAGTATCTAAACTCGTCGCCAGTCCCTGCATAGGCGCATAGCAAAGAATATTTGCTGTCATGGTAGCCACTGCGCATTGATTAGTACAAACGAAGACAAACAAGGTATCAAGTGTCTCAACTTACAGCTGACCGCACCCAGCTCTATTTTTCCAATCCTCCCAACAGCAAATATACTAGCGATATTGATACTATATTGCAGCAGGAACGTCAAGATAAGCGACCGCGAATAAATCGCAATTGTCTGCGCTTCTCTCTGCCATGTCGTTTCTATCTTTCCAGAAGCTACGGCAGCCTCCCACTGTTCATTTAAACGCCCATTATGTGAAGCTGACGAGCTTGGCCTATCAGCTAGCAAAGGTGAGGATTCAGAAGGCTGAACAGTTATCCTAGGTACTTCTTCATCACCCGGTGTCCTGCGAATCTTGGTGCTAAAAAGAGCCTTATACAGCTTTGAGAGCATCCCGGGTCGTTCTTCTGGAGTATGTTTCGGCGGAAGGATATGATTGTCTCTCAATAGACTGCGCTCGGCATTGCGAGACTGTTTCTTCTCGATCCTCGTGAGAACAGGCTCGTTCACAGGATCGTTTACTATGCTTGGTCTTCTAAATCCAAAAGCAACACCAGTGGGTTGGGTGTATAAGACAGGTCCGCTTTCAGGTTCGGACTCCGATTCGGGCTCATCGTCATCAAATACGTTCTCATCAGCCTCGTCTTCAGAGCACTCCATGATGTCTCTAGCTAATATCTCCTGTGCTATGGGGGAAGCGGATGTGAAAGATGAAGCGATATCCAACCCCCTCCTCGTCTGCGGTATCGGTTTCGAGTGTGACATTTTTGCCGTCTCTGAGATGAGTCTGGGGGACTCTGAAAAACTCTGAAAGACGAAGTTGCCCCCCGGGTGTGTTACTCAATAATTAAATGACAAAAGCAAGCCTGGTAAGACAAGCGGCTAGGTAAGGTTGAACGACGAGAAGCAAGACCCCGGCGAATGACTCATCAAGAATGGGAAAGCGACAAGATTTTCTTTATTGTAGAAGTTCTGATTTGAACAGTTTGAGGATTATCACGGTTAGTATTATGAAGTTGTCAAACTAAACTGACTTATCTTGATAACCTGACATCTAAGGAACTTAAGATACGTAAGGCAGTTAGGATGATTCGAGCTGATGGTCTTTATCTTAGGGGGTCCATATTTAAAGGCGGTTAAGAAACACAATTCCGGGGCTGGGCTCCCCGCCTGCCCGCTTAATGCCCGCCACCGGAGCTCACTATTAAGACTCGTCTCGGTTTAGTCTTAGAATCGGTGGGACGATGCATTGAACTAGGCCTCTATAGTATGAGATATAGATAGGAATGAAGATGCACGTATGGGAAAACTAACGCATATGGATACCTACTTGGGTTAAGAAGAAGAAATGAGAATACGTACAGCGTAACCCGAACTTCAAACGTTCTTTATGAGAGAGCCCACGATGTCTCCACTTTCATAGGTTCGTGCAATTCCCCGGCTTTCCCGTTTTGAGCCGCGGATGCATTATTATGTACAACATCTTCAAGACTAAGACAAACTTCCAACAAAACATCAATTCGAGAGGCTAACGACAGCTCCCTCCAATCAGTGAGGCTCTGTCTCTCAAAACTAATGCATAGACTAATAATCCTATGATGGTATTTGCATCTAATACTATGCGTGTAATCCGCGATAAATAATAACAATGCCAACCCCTCCACCGGACCCCGAAGAAAACCCGCCCGAGTGTTCATGTTGCGATGCCCTCTCTTTCTCGAATCTGAGACGGCCCGTCCAAGTAGGAGATTCGAGCCCTAGCAATGTATTTTGGATATGGCCTTTTCTCGGGCCATTGCTCGTCGTGAATGAGAGCAGCGACACGCGCGATCATTGCGCCAATGAGAGGAGTGAGTTCTCCCATTCCTATTATGTACAATTTGTATATTAGGATGTCCGTTAAGTTCACTGACAAAAACCCCCCTTAAAAGCATTTCTCTCATACCTCCGGCTATCTATTTACATGGCTGTCGTCGCTATAGCCATCGTATTATCATTCCACCTCAAATCGCAGCCCTCGGAACTAGAGCTGCGTATGGCCCGACCGCTCGGCATCATCTTCTGGTTTCTGTCATTGGCCTGTTTAGTTCTCGGGTTTGGAAATTATATAAGTACGTCTCCCTTCGCCGCGTAAGATATATACGCGTCGCTAATTTTTGCGAGTAGAAACTTTAGACAAATACAGTAGGAAAGTAGCCATAGTGCAGACGGGCTGGAGGACGCAATCGGTAAGCTCCCTTGCATATACGCGTAGGTTCACCGCTAACAGACAGAAAGATCATGTCTCTCATCGCACTGTCGATCGTAAGCACTTGTGTAATTCTACTAGTAATTGAGAAACTCCAGGCTGAGAGTCAATAACAAACCCACGACTTCAGCAATTTGCATTTTTTTTCATTGCTGATTTGGAAGTTATGTACATAGTCTCCTTCAATAAATCTGCTGGTATATATACGTTGTATCACCGTCCGAAGTGCGCCAAACCCCACAACTAAAGAACAGTCACTTAACCCCGATAACTCCAACTATAAGCCTTGCTGGTCGTGATTCCTGGGTTATATATAAATTTTCAAGGTCTCGAGGACCGTTGAAACCCTTCGTATATTCTTGTTGCCTTATTCTGTCAAGCAGAACATATCTTGCGTTGACAAAGGCTCTATTGCTTTCTGCTTTCCTGGTTCCGTGCTACAGCTGCCAACTTTCTCCTTGAACTCCGCCGAATACTCTCTGGAGAGTGAATTTAATTCTTCGAAATCCGTTGACCGGCCATCCCAAGTTACTACGGGTAGATCGTTAAACGGACGCAGGTTTCCCTTATTGGGAAGACTGTCAAGGAGGGATACTGGGGCAAGAGGTGTCTCAATGCCTGCCCGAATCTTCTGCCTGACGTTCTCGATCTCTTCTTCGGTCGCATCATCCGCAAGTAGCGGCTTCGAACTTTCGTGACTTGCGTACTCTTCTGGTAGATGGTTTAGTTCGCTATGGACAGTTGCGAGATTCCTAGCAGTGTCGTCGCCGGGGTATAACATCCAATAACCCCGCGCCCGAGCCAGCCTTAAGGCATGTTCCAACCAAGATGGATATTGTGTGCTCACAATCTTTTCTGAGAGGAGCGCCGGGACAGGATCTAATTCTTGCTTGGCCTCTAATGACCTGGAAACAAAGTCATGGAGTTCCATCCATCTTTCGCCCAGGAAAAGCACTGCGTTACTAGTGGGTGCCTGCCACAGAAATGAAGTTGAGATCTCCCCATCTGACTCGTCTCCGGAATGGGTGCTCTTAAGTAGTGAAGGTGAAGTAAACGCCCCTTTCCCATCTAGCAACTGATTTGGCTGTTCAAGGCTGATACCAAAGAGTCGGCGATCCCAGTGTTGGAAAGTAGAAACAGCCGAATATCTATATTCCAGTAGGGTGTATTTTAAGTCTGTAATTACATTAGAAGACTTCCAATACAAAGGGGCTACATAGCTTACAATGGAAGAAATCAGGGGAGAGTTCAACTTGTGGAGAGAGCACTAGTATGTGTGAATGTTCTGGCTGGGCAGGCCAAAAAGACTCAAGAAATCTAGCCGAACTTTCTTCCTCATTTATTCGCTGGTGAGGAATACGGTGTCTAAGCGATAGGTAATGTGCGTTAGTTGGATTATATACGTGAGCGGGTGGCCACGTGAATGTTTCGAGGAAGCGCTTAGTTGGAGGGTCAATATCATGCGGAAGATCGATAGTAAGATGGGGAACGGAGCTCGAGGTATAGTCTGCTGCGCTGAGGGACCTAAGAAGTCTAATTAGACTTCCCGATGTTCCCGGTATAGCATGGATGAGTATATCAATATGGTTTTTGTGCCACACTTGGGTCTTAGTTAGCGGTAGTAAGCACGGTTGGGGGCGAACTATCTTACTGCGCAAGGCTTGACTGTCCAGTTTCGTCAACCACTCAAGCCTCTTTGCGGATCTTCGTGGCAATTCAATTAGAGTATTCTTCTTTGCCTTCGAGTGTTGTTGCGCCGCTCGCAGAAAGAATGGTTCCTCGTCGCTTGAACCATCTATGAAAATAGCTTGCGGATGCATATAGTTGAAGATATGATCTAAAAGATAACCCATAAGCAATAGCATTTATCACGAGAAAATGACAATACGCACGAAACGCACGAAACACAGCAGTTTCCATCCGATCGTCGGTCGAAACCTGAGGATAATCTGGGCGCGCATCTTATTATAAAGTTAGCAGCCGTATACATTTCCCTGGGCATCTGGAATCACACCATGAAATATTATTTGGCAAGAATCATCGATGCCGTTAACTTTCCGAAGCTCCTGTATATCGATGTCGCTCCGGCTCATCAAAGCAAAGTGTACATAGCTCTTTAAATCGGTCCCCATCTGGCACGCGATCGGCAAAAGCGTCGCGGCACTCCGAAGGCTCGAAGACGCAAAGAGAACATTTCTATTTATTAACATGTTCCCCCTTGTCCCGCTGATACCGTGTAATGTTGGGGCAAGCTCGAGGAACCTCACAGGTCCATTGAATATACGCTCAGGTGTGCTCGGGAGGCGAGCTTGTGGTTTGGGCGGGGCGGCTTGGGATCGGTCGGAGGCGGGACGCCTGGGAGTATTCGCAGAGAAGTCTGGATAGGTATAGCTAGGACGGCGCATTTGCGCATTGGGACCGAGGACCGGAATATTCCTAATAAAGAGGTAGACGATCGAAGCTACGACAAGCACGAGAGCTATACGTTTAAGGGAGCGTCGGGGAGGGACTCTGGCTGGGTTCCAATTCGGTTGTCGCAAACCACCGCCATTCTTAAAAGGCTTGTGGTCGTCATCCTTTTTGCCCAGCTCTTCATCGCTTAAGAAGAAGCTTCGCATCTTCCCCCATGTAGACATGCCAGTGCTCTGGCGCGGGAGCAAAAGAGGTGTGAGCAAGCAAGCAGATATATCACAGGTCGATCCTCGGGTACTTTGAAAGCTGCATCTCAAATGACAGCTCTTGAATTGAACAAATTTAGTAAATTGAAGCTTGGTAAAAGCAAAATGACGAATCCGGGAAGCTACCCTGATACTTCGATACCTGATACCTGACACCTAATACCTAAATTTAGGTAAGTTTTTGATATGGTCTCGATAGGGCAAGGGCAGTCGAGTTGAATCGAAGTCCCACTACGCAAGTTTGGGGCTGAGCGACGATGAAGCTCTTAGGGAGCGACGATCCCGTTGCTCTTTTAGAGGCCCTAGCTTACATATATGTAGGGTCGTACATTCCCCATAGAGCTAACCCATATTGTAATATAAGCCGGCTCGTTCTAGCCAGGTCTTGCAAGTCTGGCAAGTCTGACGGACGCTCGTATTGGGCAGGCAGGATATGCCTATTATGCACGTACCCATAGTACATCGTTCAGTACAAACGGGCTACAAGCTTGGATGAAAACGTGTTATTTGCATGGGTAGCTGCCGGGTTTCTGCTTGGAAGATGGAGTTCCGTTCCGGCTACTTGCATCACGACACAATTGATAAGCCCCATATTTTAATGTTCTTGGCAGATCGGTTGACCCCACCATGTAGGTAAGAAGCCCCACGAAAAAAAAAAATACAGGCAGGTACGTACCTAGATACATCTGCTAAAGCTGCAAAAGTTTATGGTGGGGGGCATTAAGCCTTACCCAATCCTGCAGCCAAACGACTGGAAATTTTCTACAGAAATTTGATATTCGACATCACCAAACGCCAGTGAGAGTTTATTTTACTGGTGACTTGAGAAATCCAACTCTTCAAGTCGAACCCCTGATTTCTGTTCACGATGGGTAAATCTCGTCGGAATAGAGCCAAAGGGGGCCAGCGCCCCGACCCGATTAGTAAACCCGTGAAGCCGCTCTCCGACCCTGAATTAATAGCGATAAGAGAGAAGAGCATCTTACCCGTCATAAAAGATTTACAGAGCACCGAACCAAAATCTAGGACTACTGCAGCCAGGGCTATCTCCAACATAGTACAAGACCCCAAATGCAGAAAATTACTCCTACGCGAGAAGATTGTTCATATTATTCTTACTGAGACATTGACCGATACAAGTCTGGAGAGTCGAGCTGCTGGATGGGAAATTCTTCGTGTCCTCGTTGCCGAGGAAGAGCAGGATTTCTGTATTCATTTATACCGAGTAGATATTATGACTGCTATTCAACATGCCTGTGAAAAAGTAAGATTTGAAGACCCCTATAATTCATGAGTATTCAACAGATCATTAACCATCACATAGTTGAACCATACTCTCACGAAACAAGATCCTCCCTTCAGCAGAAGCTCGAGAGCTGAACAGATCTTCGTATGGAACATTGCAGAGTCACTTACTGCGATTATCCCGGCCCTAGCCGAAGCTCAGGATGAAGCCCTTGATGCGGCTGTGTCTCGCCAGCCAATCGTTCATTTCCTTTTCCTCCTAACAGTTCTCGATACTACAATTGCGCCGGTCCTAAACAACGCTCTATTGTGTATGATAACATTATCCGAAGACAACCAGCGGTTCGCAGAAACTATCCTTTCTGGAACCGATCTCATAAAGGTTCACGATCGCCTTTCAAACTTCAAGAATGGTAATGACTACAAGGCAGTCTTAGCCTGTGCTGTTTTACACAACGCATATTCGGCGGTGCAGTGGAATGATCATAATCCCGGGAAGAATGGTGCTTGCGATGCTGTCCTCGTCCCCATGCTTTCTCGTACACTTGAGCACACCCGATTGAATATGAGTGCGGCTAATGGCCATGGCTCATCGAATCCGGCCGAGATTTTGCAGTTGGCATTGGAAGTTCTAGCATCAATCGCCACTACCCTCCAGGAGACCTTAGAGAAAGGTACCCGTGGGAAGAAAGGGAAAAAGGAGGAAACCAATGACGATGACGTCGCTATGAATGGTGACGCTGATGAACAACCTTCTGATAACGAATCAGGCGACGAGGATGATGAGATGGATGAAGACGAAATGGAGGCTGATATGGAGATGGTTACCGGAGTAGACGACGATGACGAGCTCGAAGGCATGGACGAGTTGCCTACCTTGAAAGAGTTCATCCAAAAAGCAATCCCAGAACTGGTTAAATTAACCAAAGCCTGCAACGGTGATGATGAGATATCGAAGTATATTCTCAACCATGCTGTGACAGCTCTGGGCAACATCTCCTGGACGGTTAGCTGTCTCGACTTCTCCGACAAATCGAATGCAGCGGTATCGCGTGTCTGGACTCCTGTGGCACAGATGATCTGGAAAGAAATAATAGCGCCGGTTCTTTCGAGCGACACGAGCGACGTGCAACTTGCGACTACCGTGACCAGCCTTGCATGGGCCATTGCGAGAACTCTTCATGGACAGAAGTTCCTCAGCGGAGACGAACACAAGAAATTTATATCTCTCTATCACGCATCCAAAGGCCTTAACGAGAATAACGAAGATCCATTCCAGGGCCTTAGTGTCAAATGTATTGGAGTATTGGGACAACTCGCACTTGCGGCATCTGTGGCCCTAAACCGAGAAATAGGCATATTCCTCCTCACAGTCGTCAAAGGACTACCCGAAACTTCAGCCGCAGATGCTGTAGAGGCCTTGAACCAATTATTCGATATATATGGTGACGAGAGTAACGAATGTGATAAGGAAGTCTTCTGGAAGGACAACTTCCTGCAGCATCTTGGGGAAGCCGCCCCGAAAGTGAAGGCTATGGTGAAAACGGTTGACAAGAGACAATCAGGAGAATTGCGCGTGCGTGCTGAAGAGGCGAATCTGAATCTGTCTAGATTCATACAGTATAAGCAGAAACACAAACCGTGAAATATGAGATACTGTTAAGTTTGGTGGACTTAGATAGCTGGGTAGGTAGCAAAATGCACAGATCTACGATATGAGAACGATCGTTTTTGGAGCCTTTAGCTGTCGATATTTGGGGCGGGGAAAGGCGGTGGGGGCTGAGACATCCAGGAAAAGTCGCCTATCAAGGTCCTTTAGAATAACGGTTAGGGGGTCTCCCCTTCGTTTTGCTACGATAGGTCTGCTGTGTGCAGTCATCACGAGTCGCGGAAAAGAATACACAACCACATAACGCACTCACCTTGAAATGCTCTGTCCCCTTTTGACGTGATATGTTGGCTGTAGTAGAGGCCAACCACGGTCATGTAGAAACGACAATTTCGATCTTAATATCACTAAGGGAGTTAGGCTCATAGAAGCTTCGATCAATTAATAGAACTCACGTCGTGGCCCATTGCAAGCTCCATCCCTCAACTCCCGAGAAAACACAACCTGATCTCTAGAGCCGTCGAGCGCGCGATTCCCTGCGAGTAGAAAAAAACAACCTTAGCAATTGGAGCCAACCAACCAAATCCCATTTTCGTGTATTCCGTGAACCAGACAACGACGCAGACAACAAGTAGGTCTAGCCGATAGGCTTCAGCTTCTTTTTCTTCTTCTTCTCGTCGCCGGACTTCCCCTTCTGGAACTGTCGCCAGCTGTCGATGCGCTGATCGCGGGTGCTCTCCCAATCCTGGTCGTGCTGGCGCTTGCGCTTGCGGTCCTCGACCTCCTGCTCCGCGCGGCGCTGCTCGCGGCCCTCCTCCTGCATCTGGGCCTTGGCCTGGCGCTTGCGGCGCATCTCGTTATCGATGAGGACCTCGCGGGTCTTGACGCGCCACTTTGCCGCAAAGTCCTCCGTCTTCAGCTCCGGGCTGTCGACCGTCCACTTGTTCTCCCGGATCAGCAGCATGCGCGCGTCCGCGATCGCCTCGTCCAGCCGCTCCCGGTGCTTCTCGTCCATCAGCTCCGTCTGCGCTTTCTTCAGCCGGTCGAAGGCCTCCGGCGCTTGCGGGTTCTTCGTCTTGTCCGGGTGGATCAGCAGCGACTTCTTGCGGTAGCACACTTTGATGTCGGATTCGGGGACGCCGGGGTTGAGGTCGAGAACTGCGTAGCTGTTATACGAGTTAGACTCATCCTTTTCTGTTAGTGATAACTCATAGTAATTGAGAACTTACGCATCTAAGCGGAAGGCCTTCAAGATGCGATCTATCTCGGCATCCTGAATTGAATCATGTTAGCCGATATCAATCTTACAATGGCGATTGGAAGTCAACTTGCCTTGTCGAACTCCTTTGACTCCGCCTCGAGCGCGTCGAGAGCATCCTTATCCTCAATGGGGTCTTTTTCGTTGGAAGCCATATTTGATTCAAAAAGATGCTATCAATACGTGAGGATAGAAACGATGACAGTCGACGGCTCGAAACTGGGAGTTAATGGGGTTTAGAAGGTAAGAAATGAAGGCGTTAGAGGTCCGGATCGGGGGGCGACGGGGCGAGGAGATAAGAAGTTGCGATAGGTGCTCCGTTTAAAGATGTAACCTGGAAGTGACGGCCCATGTACCTGGATGGGTACTTGTTTAGCGGGGCCTTAGTCCTTATCGGCCATTCACGCTAGGCGATAACAGTGCCCAGGGTCCCTACAACTAAGAAAAAAAGTTCTGGATGCGCCCCACGAGAGAAGTTCAATCTGAGATCGTATGCCATTAATCGAATTTCGACCTGTTCAACGGGATTTTGGTATCGAAACTAGATATTTGAAGATCCATGTAGGCTTCATATAAAATTACCAATACATCGTAAATATGCCGACTCGCGCGGTCTCGCCGGCGCCGTCCGAGAACGAAGTCGACATCCTAGGCTCACTATTCACTAACAGCGTTGGCCCGTCGAAAGAGAAAAACAAGAAGAATGTGGCGCAAGATGACCTCGAGTTCGACTTTCTGGACGGTGAAAGCGATGGCGAAGATGAGGGCGACGAGGCTTTCATTGCCCTCAAACAGGCAGCTTCGTTTCGGAAAACCACCAATCTGAAGGGGAAATCTGTGAAGAAGGGTGGTGGCTTTCAAGCTATGGGTTCGTATACTATACGACGAGACGAGACTCTATTATAGTCTTGAGTAACTAACCGAATTGATTTATAGGTCTAAATGCAAATTTACTAAGAGCGATTACGAGAAAGGGATTTTCGGTCCCTACCCCCATCCAGCGCAAAGCTATACCATTGATCATGGAGAGGAAAGATGTTGTTGGAATGGCGAGAACAGGTTCTGGAAAGACTGCTGCGTTCGTTATTCCCATGATAGAACGCCTGAGAGCACATAGCGCAACAATTGGATCAAGAGCGCTGATCCTTTCTCCCTCTCGAGAACTTGCTATCCAGACCCTGAAGGTTGTAAAAGAATTTGGCCGTGGAACAGATCTAAAATGTGTGCTACTTGTCGGAGGTGATAGTCTAGAGGAGCAGTTTAGCTCCATGACATCGAATCCTGATATTGTCATTGCTACCCCCGGTCGATTTCTGCATCTCAAAGTTGAGATGTCTCTCGATCTATCTTCTATCCAATATGTCGTATTTGACGAGGCCGACAGGCTTTTTGAGATGGGTTTCGCTGCGCAACTTACGGAGATCTTACACGCTCTACCTTTATCAAGGCAGAGTCTACTCTTCTCAGCTACTTTGCCCGCTTCGTTAGTCGAGTTTGCCCGTGCAGGTCTACAGGATCCCAGTCTCGTCCGACTCGACGCTGAGCAGAAGATCTCCCCAGATTTACAGTCAGCTTTCTTTAGTGTGAAGGGCGCCGAGAAGGAAGGTGCCCTTTTACATATCCTACATGATGTTATCAAAATGCCCATGGGATTACCAGAAGGGGTTCAGCCGGAGTCCGACAAGCCTTCGAAAAAGAGAAAGCGAGGCCCAGATGCGCCCAGAGGAAGGGAAAAGCCGACAGAACACTCTACGATCATATTTACCGCCACGAAACACCACGTCGAATATCTACAATCTCTGCTTAACGAAGCAGGGTTCGCAGTCTCATATGTCTACGGTTCCTTAGACCAGACGGCCAGGAAAGATCAAGTCGAAAACTTTAGACGCGGTCGTTCTAATATACTGGTCGTGACGGACGTCGCCGCACGAGGTATCGATATTCCCATCCTTGCCAATGTCATAAACTACAACTTTCCCCCTCAGCCCAAAGTCTTCGTTCATCGAGTCGGACGTACAGCACGAGCGGGGCAGCGAGGTTGGAGTTACAGTCTAGTCAGGGACACCGATGCGCCATATTTGTTGGATCTCCAATTGTTCCTAGGGAAGAAGCTCGTCCTTGGAAAAGAAGGCAAGGACTCTTCCAACTTCGCAGAGGATATCGCCGTTGGTGCACCGATACGAAGTAAAGTAGAGACCAACGTAGAATGGCTCAACAAAATCTTGGGCGAGAGCGAGGATATCAGCTCCCTCCGTCGAGTAGCAGGGAAAGCCGAGAAACTGTACCTGAGAACACGTAATTCAGCCTCCAGCCAGAGCGCCCGACGAGCAAGGGAAATTGTCTCATCAAAAGGTTGGACGCAATTGCACGCCATTTTCGGCGACGAGCTGGGAGACGCCGAGGACGCCCGCGCTGAAATGCTAGCAAAAATCAGTGGTTTCAAGCCACAGGAGACAATTTTCGAGATCGGCAGGTCGGCCAAAGCGGGCCGAAACGACGCCGCCGACGTCATGAAAACTCTTCGCGAGCGCTTCGGACCTCGAAAATCCGCCAAGGATGTCGAAGAGGCCGAAGAATCAAACGAAGCCATGGAAGTTGATGGCTCAGATGGTTTCGACGAGGAAGACGAGGCCATGGCGGTAGACGAGCAAGAAGATAGTCCATCCGCAGCCGAGGATTCCGACTCAGACCTCGAAGTCACAATATCCAACCACAACGCCTCCACCTCGCGTCCCAAAGACCCCACGTCGTCCTATCAAGACACCGAGGTCTTCATGTCCTACACTCCCCGCACCATCAACGCGGCCGAAGAGCGCGGCTACGGCGTGCACTCCGGCTCCAACACCCTGCCCTCGCACTCGCACGCGCAATCGTCAACTAATTTCGTCGAAGCGGCCCGCGACCTAACCATGGACTTGACGAACGACGAAACGGCCAAGAACTTCGGCGTCCCGACGCGCGCGCGCATGCGCTGGGACAAGAAACAGGCGAAGTACGTTTCCCGCGACAACGACGATGACGGATCCCGCGCCCACGCTGGGACGGGGACGGGGAAACGACTTATTCGTGGGGAGAGCGGGGTTAAGATCGCGGCGAGTTTCCAGAGCGGTCGGTTTGATAAGTGGAGGCGCGCTCAGCGTATCGGTAAACTACCTCGTGTCGGGGAGTTTGAGAAGAGGCAGTTTGGCGGTGGTGGTGGAGGACCGGGAGAAGGAGGAAAGGGAGTGAGGTATAGACACAAGCAAGAGAAAGCGCCGAAGGAGGCGGATAAATACCGTGACGACTACCACGTGCAGAAGAAGCGCGTAGCGGAAGCCAAGGACAAACGGGTTGGTCGTTTTAAGGACGGCGCGGGAAGTAGGAAGGAGATTAAGAATGCGGAGGATATCCGTAAGGCGAGGGTTCTTAAGGAGAGGAAGAAGGCGAAGAATGCTAGGCCGTCGAGGAAGTAAGAGTGACCAAAAGGGGGGATACATATTACGTTAAGATCACTACGAGGAATATATCACCACCAAATATAAAGGACGAAAAAGTCTCAATTGTTTCCATCGTTTATAATGCATTGAACTAAAGCGAGGCCGCACTCTACATTTGCGATGCCCGACGATGCATTACCTGTCTTTTAATAGTACAAGTTTCCCCAACTTGACAACCGGCCTCCCACCAATTAAGCCTAACCCTCAATTGTCGGCGGGATCGCAAGGTAGTTCCAGTGAATTCCAACTCCTCATAATCGCCTATTTTCCGTCCTCCCAATCCGGATTCTAGTGATATGTTAGTTTTGAGTGCATACGATTTAATAACAGGGGTTAGGTCTTACCTTGCGGAGGATCACTAGTCCCTCTAGTGTGCTGCTGAGGCTGATGTATTCCTCGTCCTCAAGTTCCGCTCGCTCACCGTATGCTAGAAGCACAGGCGTGCTTTGTGTCTGCCATCCGGTAATTGTCTTGGGTCGACCTGCTTGACCGACCACATCGACGGCTTGACCAACGCGGACGTTGACTGTCAAGGGTTTAAGGTTCTCATCTAGTGTAACGAGGAAGCGGGGGTGCATGGCGGTGGTGAGGAAGTATAGGAGGTAGTGGGAGCTAGATGTCACGAATTGCTTGGCGTCAATCATGGCGACGAGGATAGCGAGCAGACCTGAAGTAGCCACTCGTGACAGGATCTGTCGATCTGTGTGGAAGGGGTTAAGCGACATGGTGCCCTTGCCCATGTGTAAGAGACCCTGCGCGATACGAACCATGAATAATGATTCTTGGTCTCGGTGGTAGTAGCTAGCCAACTGTCGAAGAAGCTGGGCTAATCTGGCGTTGTTCGTACCGGCACCAAGCAATCCCATAGCAAAGATTGCATTTATCGCGACATCGTTGTCATTGTCGTGACTGTACCGGGATAGCGTGTCGTAGACCTTCATCTGTGGGTTGCTGGGACTAATTAAACCCATAGCCAACGGCACGACACGGCGAATGTTGGCCTCGCCATAGTGCATCAGATGACCGAATTGTCGTAGGACCATCTCTTGTCCGACATCTTCACCCATCGCGACTAGTGCGATTCCGAGAACCGCATACATCTGTAATAACTCCTCACCCTTCTTGTCGTCCGAATCGGGGTCAATGTGCTCATTGCAGATGTGTAGTAGTTCTTGAATCTTCAGCACGGCTCCAGTGCCAGCCCAAGCACAAACCTCGCAAAGGATGGCAGTTGGCTTAGCCATAGGGTGAGAAACAGCCTTGAGCGTCTCTAGGATGACATCTACTTCTTCTTGGCGGCCGAAGAAGAGAAGTCCGAGGCCTAAGGCTAAGAATCGAACCCACTTATCGGAAAACTGGTTTCCACGGTCTTCGTCCATAAGAACACTCATGATCTCCTCAGTCGCCAGCGGGTTGGCAGAGCCAACGCACGTCATTCCGCAAGCCAGCGCAGCCATTGCGGCAGTCTGCATATCGCTATCCGGATTGGTAACGATGGGCAACAAGTGCTCCAACACTTCCTCCTTATGAGAGCCAGCGTAGGAAAGTCCAAGTCCCATAATAGCAGCTATTCGGATGAGAGGGTTCTTGTGCTCAAGCTTTTCCGGGTCGGCTAGCAGTGCTATACTAGGGTCACTGTCCATCCGAACGCCCGAGGTCATGATGCCAATAGCAAGCATACTACCAGCTACAATGAGAGGCTCCGTAGAGTAGGTGTATTTGTCGATCTTATCCAGCCCGTTTTCGACATCCCACATCAGGAGAGTTCCAAGGGAGGCAACGGTTGATACCATACCTTCATCCTTGGTCTTCCACACCCAGGACTCCTTGTCCTCCTCTACCAGCATCATCTTATCGTTACCGAAACCGGCATTGACAAACGCATTGACAAACGCGGCGGCCAGGTTGTGTCGTGCAGAGTCTAGGTTCGTCATACCAGCAACGCGGTTACTCTCCAGATGGCTCTTGTAGATGTCCTCAGTGGTCTTGGGTTCGAGAATGTTCAATTCTTTGCCTAGAACCTTGAAGTACTCAGCCAACCTAACGTTTGAAACGGTATCTTCTATGTCCTGCATTTCCTGCTGCGTAGTTTCGAAGTTCCTGTGAACGTTGACCCAACTCTTCTGACGGCCAATCAAGAAACCCATCTGCTTCTTTAGCGCCGTATCCTCCGTAGACTCGAAGACATCCGAGATAAGGTCAAGGTCGTTAAGCCTGATGGCGATAGTCATAGCCGGAGTCAGCTCCTTGTAAGCCATGTAGATCGAGTAAGCGGTTCGCAGGAATTGGTCGTTCTCCGGATAGGTTAAGAGGTTAACCATGCTGACAAGGTATAAGCAGACACGAGAGTAGGTGTTCTCGTCGACGAACTTGGGGAGTTCTTCGATGATCTCGAGCTCACTCATAAGGTCGACGGCATCAGCCTCGGCGTTGCTCTTCAAGAATAAGGGCACGAGGATCAATGCGAGATCTATCAGATCTTTGACTGCTTCCTCCGCAGCGATCCGTTTTGCGTAGACCTCGCCGATCTCTAAGGCCAAGTGACGCACATACTCGTGACCCCACGATCCTATGTCTTGAGTCGGTGATAGTAAACGGTATTTCAGGGTATCTTGGCGGTCTTCGTCTGAGAAGGTCATTCCTATGACCGATAGGACGTCCGCCAATGAGGATTTGTCATCGCCCTCGGGCCACTCCTCGTAGAGTTTCGTCATAGTCGGGTAATGGGGTCTGAGGAACTTCAACGGTTTCGGCACTGCTGTCATAGAGGATGTCGAGGTCTTGATGGAAGTCTTCATAGCCTCCAAGGCCGGCTTGTAGAGGGATGCGTCGGATTCCTGCAAATTACGTTAGCGCCACCAGATGACGAACAGCTCGGGGCATATCTATCATACTGTTAATCGCTCGACAAACATGTCAAGCTCACTCTTGAGTTGTTGGTCTTCCTCACTCAGCTCCTCCGCTGCTGCGTAATTGTTAGCATTTGACAAAAATTCCAGCTTCAAACCAACAGGGAGAAAACACACAATCGATCTTGTCCTCATCTTTCTTGCCATTAGCTTGAGGTTGGCCGTCCTTGCCCTTCTTGTTCTCTTCAGCCTTATTGTCGACAGCCTTGCCTTTTCCTTTGTCGGCCGACGTGGGCTGGTTACTGCTCGGCGCCATGGTCGTCGTCGAGAGGGGGGAAGCGAACGTAGCAGCTAAGACAAAATTGCAGGATAAGCTCCGAGAGGACGGTTTCTCAGATGAAGAAATTCAGTCGTACTAGGTACTATATGTAGACTGGTTAAATATTAATATGATCGGGAGGTTTAACGTCTACGGTGGGGGGAAATGATTGGGTTTGTTTTTTTGGTGCGTTGGTTGTTGGTGAACGTTTTATTTAACGATGGAAATCGGATAAGCTTTCTAAAAGCGAAAGCTTCTTAATCGACAGGTCAGGTCGAAGCTCCCCAAGGCAAGGCGGAAAGGTTTACTATTACGCGACTGCTCTGCCGCCTATTGCTTAGTCCGGATTCTAGGTGGTCTGTGCTTTTGACAATACCACAGCCTTCCGATTTATTGATGTTAAATGCAACCAATTAGCATTTTGTACAGGACATGAATTTCTGTCCAATCAAAAAACAAGAATAATCTAGAAAAGCGAACCAATAAAAACAAGACCGTCAAACCCTTGACTTTCCTGTACATCAGGGTACTTAAACTTCTTTATCTTATCACTGATTAGATTATCTCCTGCATTTTTGTACGGAATTTGGTGGGGTTAATATATTAATTCGACGTCCAACTTCGTTAATAAGTGTGCAAACGGTGCAAACGACAGAAAAGCCGTCATCTTATTCTCTGGATTCTAAAACCTCGTTTCCCAATACAGTGAATACCTCAAATACATCAATCTAAGAAAAAATCCATCGTATCACCTCGTACTCGACGAGGAAGTAGCCATCATGAAGCTCGATACCAAGGCCATGCGGCATCTCACAGCCGAGGACTGGCGAGTCCTCACAGCCGTATGAATTCCTCCCTCTCCCCCTATCCCAACCATCAAACTTCATCAGGCTCTTTCAACTAACCAGGAAACTCACTCATAGTGCGAAATAGGCAGCCGCAACCACGAACTAATCCCAACGCCCTTAATCGAATCCCTCTCCAAGCTCCGGGGCGGCGCAAGCCGCGTGCACAAATCCATCTCGGCCCTCGCCAAAGTCGGGCTCATCGCGCGCGTTAAAGAAGCCAAATACGACGGCTACCGCCTCACATACGGCGGCGTCGACTACCTCGCTTTACACACATATGCCTCACGCAAGGAAGTCTACAGCGTGGGGAACCGGATCGGGGTAGGCAAGGAAAGCGACATCCTGGTGGTGGCGGACGAGACGGGGACGCAGCGGGTCCTGAAGATCCACCGGCTCGGCCGCATCTCCTTCCGCACCGTCAAGGCTAACCGGGATTACCTGCGCAAGCGGCAGGGCGGTAGTTGGATGTACTTATCACGGCTAGCCGCTGAGAAGGAGTATGCGTTCATGCGTGCGCTACGGGAGGAAGGGTTTCCCGTGCCGGAACCGCTGTCGCAGAGCCGACATACCGTTCTCATGGAATTCGTCGATGCCTTTCCCCTACGCCAGGTCTCGCGGGTCCCGGACCCCGCCGCCCTGTACGCCGAGCTGATTTCCCTAATCCTGCGCCTAGCGCGACACGGGTTGATTCACGGTGATTTCAATGAGTTCAACATCCTAATCAAGGAAGAGCCGGAGGAACCTGAACTATCCGCTAAGGGAAAGGCAGTAGAGAAAGAGCCAGCAGAGGAAGACCCCGAGAAGGAAATTTTCACAGTGACGCCAATTTTAATCGACTTCCCCCAGATGGTATCCATGGATCACCAGAACGCCGAGATGTATTTTGACCGCGACGTCAACTGCGTCAAGAGGTTCTTCGAGCGGCGCTTCCACTTCGTCAGCACACAGCCAGGGCCGTTTTTCAAGGATGCGAAGAAGACGGTAGGAAAAGACGGAGCCAAGAGGCTCGATGCCGCGGTCGAAGCATCCGGTTTTTCGAAGAAGGCACTTAAAGACTTAGAGGCCGCTATCAGGGAACAGCAAGCGACAAGGGAACAAACCGATTCAGGAGAATTCGACGCTTCGTCCACGAGTGAAGATGATGAGGAGGACGAGGGCGAAGACATGGACGAATATACAGAAGTAGACGAGCCGAACGTTGTGGGCAATGATCAAGGGGCCAACGCCTCTATAGTGGGCATGGAGAAACTTTCAATAGGAAATGAGACGTGACCACTGAATAACCACTCGAGATGAGCTTAATTGATACCCCATCCTTGCAAGAACTCCCACCGCCCAAGTACCTAATAACAATGTGCACAGGTATCACCGTATACCGCATCCTATTGCCAGACAAATGGATTCATTAATCCTACGATCACTACATAAAAAACACCGTAGACAAGTTTTAGACACCATGATCTCATATTGATGTCTCCCTAACTAACTGCAACCGCCAATTCTGTGCTGTGGGGTGGAAAGATTAATGACGTATGGGTAAAAATGAGAAGGTAAAACTTGCCACAACCTACCATTGACACACTTTGCCTTGTATCGTTCACTATTAAGCGTCCTGATGATCGGATGTGACATACCAACTCGACTTAAAAAGTCAGAAAAGAAAGGGGATAGAAGAAAACCGGATCTCAAAAACAACGGAAACAAACTCAGATCTTTCCACCCAGGTACCATATCATACCGCCCATAATACCACTCCGGCAGCAATGCCCTATCAGCAAGACATCTGCCAAAAATAAGAGAAGGAGAAAAAAAGTACAGCAGTACGAGATGGCCAACAATACTGAGAAGACCACCTATTTACTCCTTCTCTTGCTTCACGGGGGACGATTGGTTACTGCCGTGCGCGACCAGCGGGGACTCGACTCGAATTTCGACGTCTTCGCCGGTCCTAGCACGACATTAGTTCTTTAACGAGGTTTACGAGGGTTGTCGCGACCACGGCGTGCATACCGGGTAGTTGCACCAACCAAACCGGACCAAGTCGCACTGCCTTGAGGACGACGGCCCTGCGGACCACCTTCCTGCTGCTGAGAGCCTCCCTGCTGCTGAGGAGCTCCTTGCTGTTGAGGTGCTCCCTGCTGCTGAGGAGCAAGCAGCGTGCACTGAGAGGCGCTGCTAGAGATACAAAGTTAGCCAGCGTGTTAAAAAAGCATTATATGAAGCCAGGAACTCACCCTTGGGAACCACCATTCTGACGGTAAGGAGGACCATGGGCAGGGCCAGATCCTACAAGAGTCGTGCCGTAAGCACTGACATTGTACTCGTTGGTACGCCACTGGCGGCGCTTAGCCGTAACTCGCTTCAGTTCCTTTTGTCGCTGCGAATCCGCATAGCGAATCTGCAACGGGAGCTTCTCACGACCAAGAAGCGCGCCTTGAAAATGCTTAATAATCTTATCGCAAACTTCGCGAGACTCGAAACTAAGATAACAGTCAGATATTTCAAACTTCGATAGACTCCTAGACTAGATCTTACCGAGCGAAACCGACACCTCGGCTGACGTGGGTAACCTGGTCCTCCAGGACCTTGCTGGACAGGACCAAAAAGTTCTGGAAGAGAGTGTTGATCTCCTAAAGGGACCGTTAGATGATGAGTCTTACAAAGGGCAATGGGCATCTTACAAGCTCTCTCCAGCCTCTAGGAAGGTTAGACAAATACAGGTTGGTGGTATCGGGGTCACCCTCCTGACGAAGTCGGGAGTTGAACGACTCCTAAAACCCGTTAGTCCTAGATCGACCCAGTACAAGTCATCGTCTAGCTATAAGCAGGAAATACTAACTCTAGCAAAGCCGACCTCGTAGCCTCGACGATAGAATCCACGAATGCAATTCTCCGAGTCGCGAACGTCATAGAACTTGGCAAAGCCAAAGCTAGATTTCAAGTTAGTCAATGTTTTTAGCATCGGGATAAACTACTCACCCCTTGCAAGCTCCAGTGCTAGCATCAATGATAGCCTTGGATGTCTCAACTTTACCAAAGCGCTCCGCATACTTCAGAAGAAGCGTGTCATCCGTGGTGGGGTGGAAACCGCGGATGTAGACGTTGCGGTTTCCTGGCAGAGCATTGACAAGGCTCTGCTCCAGAGTCTTCATGCTCTCAGTAGGAGTAAAGACGGCCGGGATGGCGAAAGGGATGCTTGGCTCTCGATCGAGGAGAGGCGACTTGGGCTCCTGAATAGCCTCGGCGGCCACAATCTGGTGGGGCGAGGGCGTCGTATATGTGGAGCGATCAAAGACAGTAACACGGGGTCCCTGATCTCGAGAGGCCATGCTTCCGAGGAAAGGCGTGGCCGGGGTAGACTCACTAGTAGAGTAGGATGAACGTCGAATGTCCAAGCCTGGGACATCGCGAGAACTAGTCTCAGTACGCTCGTGGGTCATGCCAGGGCGCGCCGGCGTGTACGGAAGGTACATGTGAGCTGGGTTAGCATAACTGGGCTGTACAATGTATGGAGTACCACCCGCATAACCCTCAGGCTGAGCTGGCGCGTAACCAAGAGTTGGAATGCCGTAGGTAGGAACACCGGAAGCCATCGAGGGAGTCATGGCGACCTGGATAATGCGACCATCCTGAGTAGTCATGGGCATCATTCCCGGGATGTGGGGGATACCGTTCATGCCGAGACCGCCAAACTGGCTCACCATAGCGTTCATATTAGCCTCGGCGATTGCATGGTTCTGAATGCCACTGTCGTTGGCAGCATCGTGGGTAACCTGGGCCGAAGCCTGGTTGCCATTGTGAGCCTCTTGATCCTCATGAGCTTCAAGGAGAACTTGAAGATCGGTGTTCTCCTCATCTGAACGCTCAGAGATACGTACCGGCAATTGACCGTGAAAAGGCGAATGCTCGTTATCTCCTTGACCAGGCATTTTTTCGATGTTGGATAAGTCAATAGACTGCTGTGAAAGCACACGGCGTCAGCAACTTTTGCACGGTGTCAATAGATGGTAACAATGGTGCAAGTGAAAAGTAGACGAAATGAAGAAAGGGGCCGTTGGTAACAATTATGATGGGAAGTTGTCGATACGTTCGCGGATAGGGGGAAGGAGTACAGACTTCGTACAAGCGTTGTATTGTTCAAGATCGGTAGCAGGACTTGGAAGATACCTGTCGAATAATGAGTTAGTTCTGATTTCGAAATGGCAATGCAAGTGGGAAGAAGAGAGATTTGCACGTTGCTATGCTGGTCAGACCTTTGACGATAAGGCGGGAGAAGAGAGGGGAGAAAGCGGAGAAAACCAAC
The DNA here is from genome assembly GCA_022695765.1 of Annulohypoxylon moriforme. Lineage (NCBI taxonomy): Eukaryota > Fungi > Ascomycota > Sordariomycetes > Xylariales > Hypoxylaceae > Annulohypoxylon > Annulohypoxylon moriforme. The sequence continues at coordinate 214,240 of MU403092.1, read as the reverse complement.
GTGCGAAGAGGAGGTAGACGATTTAATATTTGGATTCAACGAAGAGAAAAAGACGTGATTGAGTATGATTCAAGGAATACGTTAGGAGAAGGGACTCGGGTGTTCATGGTGGTTGGTGTGACAATGCTCATGTAGCGATCGTGTGTATGCCCTTAGAAGATTATATTGTGTCTTGTCTCGTCATCGTGGTTGAAGATGGTCAAGAGAGAAAGAGATCAGTGCATGGAATAAGATCGCCGAAAGTGTTATTCAGGACAGACAAGGAGCACTGGACCAACCTTGGAAATTCTGGCTGGTAATGCCAATGCTGGAACCAAGACGATCTGGATGAAGCGAGTGGGAATGAGTAAGATAGAGTAGCTAGAGAGCAAGATTGAAAACGAAGAGATCGTGGGTTGAATGAGTTGATGCTATGCTGGAGAACCAAGTGTAAGAGGAATGGGAAAGGAAAATGAAAGACTGAAGAGAGGATGAAGAGGAAGAAAAGGGACATATCATGAGTGGAGAAATGATTAAAAGGTATTACATAAAAAAGGTCGCGCCTACCTGCGTTGAAGGTCGATGCTACTAAGGAAATACCTGGAAAGCGTATGAGAGCTTCCTCGTTGTTTTGGGTAGTCGCAAAATTGTCCAAGTGGGAAGGCGTCAGTGAAGGCTCGTGGTTGCAATGGCCTTAGAAAGTTGAAGACGTAATAATGCGAGAGTAATCCGACTGCGTATGGATAGAACAACTAAGGATGCGAGCTTAAGAATGCAACTCCTAAGAATGCAGCTCCTAAGATGCTTGTCCAAGTATGTTTAATAGTTATGCGTCGAGATAAGTTGTGTTGATGCGTGAGGATCGGAAGATTAGTGAAAGGGTGAAAAAGGTGGGAGGGTGGAAGGTGAAAAGGTGAAGGTGGAAAGGTGAAGACGGAAGTTGCAGAGAACGATTATGATCCTTAGGATCCGGAGAGCAGGAAGAAAAGGAAAAGGTGGTAAGAAGGAAAGATTAGAAGAAGTGGATGAACGGGGAAAAAGTTAAGTATTGTTCATCAGAGGTCTCTAATCAGTAGAAGCAGTAGGAGGGTGGTTGACGACTTATATAAACTTATCCAAAAAGAGTCGTCCTCCAAAAAATATATCAAACATTGTCAACTGTACATAGGTACTTGACGATTCCGAAGGAAGGTACGTACCAAGCATACACAGGTACTTGCCTCTAAACTAGCACATATTTCTACACCGTGCAAATATATGAACCTTATTGTACCATAAAGTCACATCCATAATTTGTCCTTGTCATAATTATACGGAATACTTAGGTCTTCGTCGACTGTACAAACTCCTCATGCAACCTTTTATCACTTATTGCTATCACACTCGTTGTTAGGCGATATCAATACCTATATAATCCGCATGATAATTAACGGTGATACGTATTTACAAAGGTACTCCGTGTTAATTAGCATTTCCGTAAAGATCCTAGATATTTCTATATTCCTCCCTAAACAACGTAGTCCACGATGTCAAAACCACCTCATACCTATCTATCTAAGCTATGTACTTAGTACATACATAGAACTTAGAAGAATGTTCCTTTTGAGTATGACCACAATTACTTTCGTTAAGGTCCACACGACGTCTCTATTTTTCAGTTAAATACCTTACAGCCTTTTCTGCTCCACGCCAGAATAATGTATAGGTAGTCAATGTTATCCATAGAAAAAAATATGAAAACGAATTATCAGTGAAAAAGTATATTAAGTTCACATCGCACTGAGAACAGTCAATGCTAGGGGACACAGATTCATATTACGAGATTTCAACTCCTGAATTTACAAGTGTACCTTATAAGCTTACTTTTATCCCATATTCTACGCGAGATAAGTCACCCAAGAAGCCAACCAACGAGTATTCCTCATGAATGAGAACGTTTGGTACAGTGACACCGTCTTTTAAAAATGGAAGGTCAGATTGGCATCATATTTACCTATACGACTCACATATTCCCATGCCTATTCGGTTCGATTACAGGTGCTTCATAACATCTACGTTCTTCGTTGGATACAAGTGCTAACTTTTAGAAAAGGGGTTAGCAAACGAAATACACTCTTTATATTGTACTTTATTGTACTATGTCAATATTCTCCAACATATACATAAGATAAGCTATGTTAGATTTTAGAAGCCATTTCAATAGCGAGAATGGGACCTGTGTTAACCCGAACATGCTCAAAAAATCTACGTGCTTATAACTCTGCTGCCAGTAATTTCAGCCAGTAATTTCAATATCCTTAGCCTTGATATAAAAAACCACCAGACAATGAGCCTATCAGTACCACCAACGTCTAGGTATACTCAACCAAGTTTATGACAGCAAATAATAAAATCTTAATTGCAATAATTACGGGGCAAGAAAGGCGTCTGACGGGTTATACTTGTGTCTATATGAGGAATAGAGCGGACCAAAGCCTGGATTGATAGCTGTTGTTGAGTTGACTGTGTAGGTAAGTAGTTTTGGGATAAGTATACTAGTCCGCTACTCAAGAACAAATAATCTTGGGGTTCACCCAGGGGGATTATAATCGAAAGAGTAAACTTAGGATCGTCTTCCGTAGCTAGTGAATATAGCAGCTGTTTCTCCTAATATGTGACAGGATTAAACCCCCTTAAACTACTGGATGAGATGATGGCACTGCTATTACTGCAGGCTTCTTCCTCTTCTTCCCCACTTTTTTACCCCTTTTCCTTCTTTTCGTTTTGTATTTAGTTGTTTCGATATGTAAATCTATGCCATGAGAATTTATTCAGTAGTACGTTCAAAACCAGTCGTGGAAATGGAATCGTTCTTATGGCTCCGAAATCGGAGGTATGGTTACATAAGGCCCAAAAGGCTTAGTAAGACCGGGGTGGTTAGTTTTTGAAGGCTTATATCAATCTATAAACGAAATCATTACGTTAGGTAGCGACTATGTTATATACGCAAAGAACATGCGGAACTCTGTATTAGACCGCGTATTGGATACCCGAACCGAGATTGTGCCATCGTCCAAGCCGCGCCAATAAAAAGCCCACACCTCCGTGACTCCGAGCAAGGTCAGCAGCGAATCTCTTCTATGCAAAGTCTATCTGCAACGCTCACCCTGCCATGCATTAAAAATAACACGCCGCCGTATAGTCGGCCATTACGACCAAACATCCTCCTGTAAAACCGATTAGTATCAACGACCGTAAATTCTTGGCAATAGGTGCAAATAAATAGAGGTCTACTAGTCGTAAAATAGATCGCAGAGTGGGTTGGTCTAGGGACATATCAGTGCGGCTTACCTGGTATTGGTTAGAAGCTCTCATGTTCTTGACGATCTCCTCTGCTTTCGTCTCAGGAATACCACGCTTCTCTGAAATGATCTGCGCCAAGACGGTGTTGACCTCTCTGGCCATGTTCGCCGCATCACCGCAAACGTAGAGGTATGCCTTCTTCTCGAGCAATTCGTTGACTTCTTGGGCTCTCTCCTTGAGTCGATGTTGCACATAAACCTTCTTGGGTCCTTCTCGTGAGAATGCAGTAATCATCTCGAACTTGTCACCGAGAGCTTTCTTGTACTCCTGCCATAATGTGAGCCGTGGTCTAAATTAGCGTGGGCGTTATACATACCTCCCATTCCGACTCGTACATGAAATCCTCGCTCCGTTTTCGGCAGCCAAAGAAAAGTAGCGTACGACCAACGTTCTCACCAGACTCGGCCAATTTTGCTCGCTCCTGGACAAATCCGCGGAAAGGTGCCACACCGGTACCGGGTCCAATGAGAATAATGGGTTTAGACGGGTCAGAAGGCAGCTTGAAGTTCGAGTGGCGCACGTGTACGGGTACGTGGATACCGTCATACTTGTTCCTTGGGCCGTGAAGTTCATAGGTAAGACCAAAAGGTTCGGGGTTGGGATCGCCGTTTTGTTTCTGCTTGAGGGCAAGTAGATAGTTCGTGGCCACACCCTTGAAAGGATCGGCACGCCCAGGAATCAACTGGTTCTCAACGACAGCGGTGACAGAAATCTTTTTAGGCTGAACCAATGAAGAAGACGAAATCGAATAGTAGCGAGGCTGGAGCTTGGTGAGGCCCTCAATGAATGCCGAGAAGGGAACGTTGGTCCATTTCTGTCCGTTACCGACGACGCCCAGGGTCCTGGCGATGTTATAGTGATTCTTGCTAACCTTATCCTGGAAGTAGTCCTTGTCGTTACCGAGCTTAGTCATCTCTGCCTTGATAGCGTCATCGGGAGCGAATGCGGCCAAAGTACCTAGGAATTGACGAGATACGGGAGCGCCAATCTCAAGGTGGTACCGGATAATGGCGTCATAGGTGGTAGGGGTAGGGAACGGGACTTTAGCGGTGGGTTCAAGAGCCTTGACGCTAATGACGGTATCCTTTTTGTCTTCGAGTCCCAGAATGTTAAGGAATAGATCAACTTCATGCCCAGCGTTCGTCGGCCAAATTGCAATGTGATCACCGGTTTGGTAGGTCAGGTTAGAGCCGCTGATATCAATTTCCATATGAAGGCAGTTTCTATCCTTAACAGAGAACAATTCCTTGGATTCAGCAATGGGAGCAATGTACGGGTTGTGGGCGTTGAAGGGACCTTTAGCAGTTCCCTCGAGATGCATTTTGTTAGGCTCGCCTAGGTATACCTCGGGAGAATCCTTAGTGAGACCTTCCCGCTCAGTAATGCCAAAGATAGGTTCGTAGACGGCTTCTCGCTCCTCGAGACCCATCTTCTCCGCAAGCGCAGCCCACATGGGGTCCTTCCAAGCCAAGAAGTCTTCTTCCATGGTACCAGCACCGTCATCGCCTTCTCCAGCCTCGCCAATTCGCGTAGCACCTAGCTTCTCTAGAGCCTTGTTGACATTGCGAACCATCGAATTGTAGTGTTCATAGGTGTTGTTTCCTAGACCGAAAGCGACAAAGTTGAGATTTTCGAGAGGAGTCTCCGAGCTTTGCGAGAAAGACGGGTCTTCGCCAGTAATGAATTCGTAGAAATCAACGGCATTGTCGGTCGGCTCGCCTTCACCATACGTAGCCAGAACGAACACAACAACCTTGTCGGAGGGAATCGTGTCGAGATTGTCGAAGTCGTAGTCCTCGAGATCGGCGACCATTGTTTCCAAACCGAATCGACTCTTACCCTCCTTTGCTAACCTCGAAGCATAGTCCTCGGCAGTACCGGTCTGAGAACCATAGAATATGACGCAGTTTTTTCCGGACTCTTCCATTTTTTCTATGATATTTCTCGTCTTTCCGGCCTTGAGGCCGTTCGTGTTGGCGAAGGCATTGGCGTAGGGATCCTTGGTAATGCCCCAAACTTTGCCTTTAGTAAAGTAGGCGGCCGTGCCTACCAGGATGGCGGCGAGGACAACTATGTCCAAGGTGTCAAGTTGAGCCATCTTGACAGGCTTGATTAGATGATCTAAGAGTCGATTCCGGGATTCTGACACGGCAGGAGGGTACGTCGAATAGGATAAACCGGATCAATGGGACATTTGGGAAAGTTTCTATATTGTCAGGCTGTCCCACGTTGTAAGACGGTGATTAACGATAGCTAACAGCTACTGATTCGAGGCTCTCTAAAGGAAGGGCGCTGCGACGCTGCAACGTGTCTTAGTTGCGTAGTCGGCTGAGGAAAGGAAGGGCAAATTTGGGGAACTCCTTTGAAATTTCTCAGCTAGGAAAAAAACGAAAAAAAGACCACGCGAGATCTAAGACGTAGCCGCACATCCAAGAATAAATATTAGGTAGAGAATGACCCTGGTAATTGGAAGTAGACAAAATAGGAGCAGGGTGGGATGATAGATTTTATGATTACGGTAAGAGGAAAAGAGAAGGGAAACGTAGATCTAACTTAGGAAATGTTTGCGTGGCGTGGATTTTGGGACTCACAAATGTCTAGGTGCGCATGCACTGGCGGATGGGGCCTGGCCTGGAGAAGAATCGGAGGGAAACTTTGTTTGACGACGGTGCTAGGTGGTGGATTAGGTACATCGATGAAGGGAATCTGGATACATATACAAGTAGCTAGGATTGATTTTTAAGATAAGCATAAGCTTTTGCGACCTTTTCTAAGGGATCAAGGTACCTTTGATGAAGCTGGTCAACGCTAGCATGGTACGTGTATCTTAGTCTGTCAAATGATGTACTATCTCCTAACATAGATGCGTTGTGTAACATACTGAGACTCCCCGAAATTAGAATTAGAAGTACCTTTAGGTAGAAGGCGCCTGCTCCCGCCGCATCCTGAGCCACAAAAAAGTATAATTGCCAGGTAGGTACTAGTTGGTAAATGTTTCCTAGTTACTAGGTAGTTACATAATAAACTCTGTCTCGTTCACATTGTGTCCTGATTCTAGACCCCTGCAACTCCATACGTAAATACACCAACTGTATTACTTCTCATCCTTTCAAGTTCTCCATCACAAGCCATTTTTTGATTGCCGTGATGGCATCGGGTTGGAGAAAGCGGGATACCGCTAGGCAAACGTCCTAGCGACTTAGCGATTTAGGGACCGCCCGAGGACCCGACAACCAAATCAGCTGGATATGCGCCGGGTTCCTGTCTCGTCCACTCAGCATCGGGAATATCCAATGGGACACCGCGCGTGCCGTTTCAAGCTCGGCAATTCGTGACTTGCCGGTAAAAAGATATGCTCTAGCCTTCTCCGGTATTCTATTCCATGCACAACTTGGTACCTAGTATCATTTCATCGGCTAGTCTCTCACCCGATGAATGTCATCGGATTCGGCACATATATCGATCTATGGATACTTGACTCGGAGTAAAAATCGTCGAAGATGGTCACCCTCTTATTCGTATAATCGTATACGCACTCCCTTACCTGTTGTCTAATTTCAGGGTTATATCTGGGCACCAGGCACCAGGCACTGCGGCGGGATCGGGACCTCATCACCTTTATCAATATTTTTGTTGAGAGCGGTTGGAATACCCATCGAATACACGTCTCGCTCCCTCGTTCGATCTTTCATAAATTTAGCAATTGTTCGCGTGTTTTATATGTAAGCCCTAACGGGGTAGCTTGCATAGATGGATCGCATTCGTCAATGAAGATTCGTAGGATTAATTCCTCAGCTGCTCAAATGCTTGCTTATTCCTTACCGCTCCCGAGAAGAATAAGCCAGATTGATAAGGTATACCCTTACATACCCGGTCTGACATGGATGGCATAACAAAGGAATATGGAACCAATCGCCAATTACCTAAGTAGGTACAGTGGCATTTTTTGAGATCAAGCGGTTCGTACGAGATCGGACAAGTGTGTTTCAATGTCTCCGTACTGGCTCCGTGATGCCGGCTCGGCGGACTGGTAAACAACCCGGAGTCTCCGAATTTACGCGGAACAGGCATCTCTATATAATTCGATCGTATCCTGCACATTCTTAAGATATCCTCCTTAGCACCTAGAATGTATCTAATAGTATTCGACCTGAGGAAGCGATTTTCCAGTTGGATCGATGCCTCAGGTAAGGATCCTGCACGGATCGGCGTGTTGTTTTCCAAGTCCTAATTCCAGAAATCTAGAATTCTAGAAAGCGACGACGTGTCAACAGATATCCATATTAAAAAGAGGACGGAATCGCGGCTGAGTCGATTCATAACGATGTCATCAGATCAGACTTTGCGGATATTCGACGACTTATGTCAAACGAATGCTTTGTCATAGGGCCACTTCTGGATATCCGAGATGGATACCTAGCACGGGTACTTGGGTACCCTCGTTGATAGTTACAGCACAATGGTCGTATTGTCGGCTTTGCCTCGTATGGACGATCCCGTTGACGATTGTCCGATTCTCCGGATCTGACGGGTTGCCATATGTCCCCGAGATCTTGTTCGGATGGCTCTGATTTGAACGCATAAATTGCACAATATAATTATACAAACAGGATGGCTGTGTTGAGTAGACGCACAGGGATAATCCAAAGGGAAAAAAATTGAACCCATCCTAAACATCCATGGGATAGCACCGTATGTTTGGTATGGGCTTTGGGAGCCCGTCCGCCACGTGGGAAACTTTGGTATTTACTGGTACGTACAGCTGCTGGTACCCGTTAAATGACCCGTTAAATGTGCACTCAGTGCTGTACTGCACAGTACGTGCAATTCAGGCTGGTGCTTACAGCACTTCGACCTCCCGCTAGTGAGCCGTAATAGGTTATGGCCCTTGCAGAAAGACCCTTGCCCTGCATAAGGGACAAGCTAAAAAGGCTGTGATTGACCTAAACCAGGCGGTGGGACTCCAGCAAAATGGATACAGTACACACAGTATCAGCTGCTAATTGGCAATAGAATGACGGAAGAGCAAAAGAAGAAAAACACTCCAAGAGTTGTCTGGCTATGCTAACTCCACGCAGAAACGAAGAAGAACGAGTCCTAGCCAGTGAGACGACTTTGTCAATAGACAGTCAGGCATTGTTGGATCAAATTGCATCGATTTTATAGATTCCTATTCGTATTATGCAGTGACCAGCCGCATGAGATATTTCTACATCACATTTTTTTCTTGAAGCTGTTTAGCTCGTCATATTACTACTATTCTGGTGCTACTTATCCTAGTACTTCAGTGCTACAGGTACGGAATACGTGAGAAATAGGGGACCTCAGTTCCTGGAGGGGAACACTTTTTGGAGGAAAAGAGAAAAGAAAAAAAAATTAAGAGAAAAGAAGCAACGAAAAGACGGGGAGTTATCGTGGTCTCCGAAATACCACCACCATAACCCCGTCGAGACCCAGACCCCTTCTTTTATTTATTCAATCATCATCGTCAAGTCCCCAGGCCCACTAGACAAATCGTCATTAGGGGTCTGTGAAGCCCGCCTTATCTTACTGTACCGGAATATCATGGGCATCGAAGCTCAACGATGGGTGAGTAGTACCTAAAAATTCCGCGCCTCTTCCTCTTCGAAGTGTCAATGTCAGCTCTCGTACCTTTGCCTATAACGAGTTTACGAGATTACGCATACATACCTGCTTGTCGCTTGATAAATGTGCCCACTTTCGGGTTGTGTTTCAGAGTTTCACAGGAGGGAGGGGGTTCTAGCATTTCAACGTTTCCCCCTGCGCTCTGATGTTCTCGCCCAGGTCTGCCTCACCTTTACTGACAACGCTGTCGCACCACCTAGCTCCGTCCCAGACGCTGCCAGACCATTTCCACGATCCTTCCTTAAAGTTTTCCCCGCGATCTGCCCCGCGAATTAATACCCACGACGGTGACGGTGACGATGATGGTGATAATGGCGGGTGGGATAATACACTTAGACCTATAGCACACGACCCTTCTACCTCCCGCGTCATTGCGCACTCGCGCGAGTCCTCCCTCGAAAAGCTTCAGTCTGGTTCACTAGCCGGTATCCCTGAATCGCCCCAATCGCCCCCAGCTTCCTCCACGATCAACTCCCCCTTACGTTCAGCCGCATCGCGTCCGAGCCCCGGTGGCATATTCGAGCGTCTCGTCGATCCGAAGGCTGCAGCGGCGTACGGACACCACCGCCAGACCTCTATTGTTCATGGCATTCAACACTCGAGGAATGGGAGTCTCGCAAGTTCGTCTTCGAGTCCTCTTAGTCCCCAGATGATAGCCGCGGCAGGTGCTGGACTTTTACCGGATCGCCCAGACTTGCCCACAATGAACCGGTTAGATTCAGAATTGTCAACGCCATCCTCCATGGCCTCGATGGCTTCGATAGCCTCTCGGCCGCTGACCGCCTTGTCGGGCACGACGGCGAACGCCTCCATCCATTCTACCGACAAGTCAGAGGCTTCAACAATACGGTCTACCCAGGATAGCAGCAGTAGTGGTACTGTTACGCAGAAGAAAGTTGAGCGTATGCATAGCAAAACTCGGCGCGACCATAACCACCACCACTCGCATTCTTCGAGACACCATAGAGATGAGCCTAAGACGGTAGGCGAATATGCTATGCATGTTTTATTTACGTCGGTTAGTAATAACGGTCCTGACGCCTATGCGGTATGATTATATGCTAACCCAGACCAAGTTTATTGCTATGGCCGAAGACAAGCTTGATGAATGTATTAAACCGCCCTTTGACCCCGAGCCGTCTATCGAACAAATATGCGGCCCCGGGGCCGATCCAGCCTTTGACCGTTTTATTATTGCTCTCGGCCACATTGCAAGCCAAAAGCCGAGACCATTAATTGATTCTATTATGCTCTGGCGGAAGCATAAAAGTGAGGCTGCTAACGAGGCACGTGGTAGTCTGCATCAAATGAGATCTAATGTGCCTAATACCTCTCTTGTGAGGCGAAATACGGAACCATTACAACTCCTCACTGGTAATCCAGGTGATACAACACCTAGTGGAACGCATACTCTTGCGGAGAAGCAGAATGAAGCAGCTCACGCCGAACGTCGCTCTATCGTCTCCATTTATATCCTATGTCGGGTCCTCTTAGAGGTTATTAGCCAGAGCAGTCTCAGCTCTATCACTCCCGAGATGGAGGACAAGCTCGAGGCTATCATATTTGGCCAACTTAAGATTGCTGACATAGAACAGCTGTATGTATCTCCTCTCAAGCTGGCTAATTGGAACCTCTTCGCCCAGCTGCTTGGAGCCATGAGCGTAATCAACTTTTGCAGTGTCGCAGATCGATTTATTGCCGATCTTGGTCGTTCACTTTCAGACCTTAATGTTAAAAGTCCGACGACCCAAAATAGAGACCCAGAGGGACAAGTGGAGTTGGTGCTAGGAGGTATGAAGCATCTACATATTAAGATTGATACCGACGAAAGCTGGGACCAAACGTGCGGCTTCTTGGTATCCCTGGGTAAACTATTTGCTCAATCTCATGGCCAAAAGGTGAAATCGGCATTTTGTCAAATATTGGACACGCTTCTCCTTCCCATCGCCGCCAAGGCCACGAACAAACACTTCTCCTACCTGAAGTGGTCGGATGTGCTAAGCAATATAAGCCCTCGCCTGGCGACAATGTTTGTAAAACCGCGCCATTGGTTGGCTGCATTCCCGTTAACAGCAACGATGCTTTGTGTATCGTCACCGGAGAATCTCAGTAACCAATGGCTTCAACTAGTTCGGACGGTCCAGCCAAGGCTCAAAGATCGTGCCGTGCGCCCTCTATGCTTGCAAGTCATCTCAAGGTTGCTTTGGGCCTATCTATATCGAACTAATGATTCCATGGCTGGAGCCACTCGAAAATTAGACGAAGTGCTACAACTTGTCTTGCCTACTTCTAAACGTACTTTTTCGGCTGCAGACACGGCAACAACTGGACCCTTGATACAGATTATTAGAATCATTGGCTATAAATACCCGGAGTATTGTTGCACGAACATCATTTTCCCCTTAATTAATGCCGAACTTTTCAATTTGAATAAGGAATTGAAAGTCGATCAACTTGAACCAGATAGAATGGTTATCGGAATCAGGGCATTCCTCGCAATCATGTCAGATTTAGAAAAGGGTGACCTTGGACGACCCCCCTTTCCGCAGCACTATTCCTCCATATCCGCCTCCGATCGAGTCCCTCCAAGCTCGCCTGCATCAACCTCAGCTTCCAGTGTGATTCCCTCAAGCCCGCTCTTACCTGATCGTGATGAGTCTTTATCACGACCTGTGCAATTAGGCGCTTTGAGCGAAGGTGCGAAAGCCAATTATAAAAAGTTCTCCGAAATTCTTGGTAAAATTACTGTCGTCTGCGATTATGCCTTCGGAGGCCAAGCCGCGCTAGATGAGAAGTTCAGTAGTCCAGGGGGAGGCCCGAAAACTCCTATTGCTGAGACCTTTAACTTTTCAAGACGCGATGACCACCCAAGCCCTGCCGACCAGAAACAGGCGTTCTACGAACTCCTCCACGTTGCTGTGCAGGCTTTGCCTCGTTGTCTACCTGCTGATATACCATTTAATTCCCTGATCAATCTCCTTTGCACAGGAACTGCACATGTTCAAACTAATATCGCTGAATCTTCTGCCCAATCTTTAAAATCAATTGCCCGACAATCATATGCCCATCAAGTTACGGTTGGATTTGCTAGATTTATCTTCAACTTTGATGATCGTTATTCTACAATGTCCGATGGGGGAATGTTAGGCCCTGGTCATATCGAGTCTACTCTACGGCTATACGTCGAATTATTACAGATATGGAGGGATGAGATACGACGAAAAACTAAAGATGCCGCATCTGATCCCACAGATCTCAATGGTGCTGATAAACGTGGCATGAAACTAGATTTGTCTAGCATATGGGCAGAAGTCGAACATGTCGAAGCTCGTGGTCTATTTTTCCTGTGCTCACAATCGCGGAGAGTACGGCATTTCGCCATCACAGTCCTTCGGCTGATTGTTGAATTCGATAATGCTCTGGGCAAGGATAGCGAGCAAGAGAAGGATACCGTTCGCCTGATTGATATCCTCGAAAATGATTCCGTGCAAGTGATGAATTTTAAAGATGAACACCTATCTATAGCAGAACGAAGCCGATTGCAAAGGGGTATGCAAAATAGCAACAACAAAGGCGCCCTGATAGACCTTTGCACCAGCGACGTTTCATATGACACCACCCTCTGGTTTAAGATTTTCCCCAATTTCATACGGATTGCCTATGATCGATGCCCTTTCACTGTAACTATTGGTCGCGATCTGGTATGCAATCGGATTCTACAGATGTACAAAGGCATCGTAGTTTTATCAGAGCCAACCCGCGGTCTCTATTACGGATCTGAGCCCGGTAGTGCTAAATATACGGGAAGAACACCTACTACACAACCCGACGTTCTCGTTGAACAGTGGAAATTGTATCTGGCTTTTGCTTGTACAACATTAACCGATTCGGGAACGGCCATGAACGGTGCTTCACAGGGAAGTCAACATACACGAAAGGGGTCTAAATCTGCCGACAAAATTGTATCGGCAAGAACACTCTTCAAATTCTTAATACCGTTGCTATTCGCCTCCTCACGTTCTGTTCGAGAAGCTGTTGTGCTTGCTATGGGCTCCATTAATATCAACATTTATCGAACATTGCTCGAAGAATTACAAGGACATGTATCCCGGTGCAACGAAGAAGCCCGCGCTAGAATACATCAGCGGACCGGCAGCGGTCCACGCAGGAATCCAAAAATGGATACATTACGAGCAGAACTTACTCACGTGTACAAGTTAACGTGCCACTTTCTAAAAGAGCCAGAGGTCTACCAAGACGATTGGATACTCAGTAATCTTTGTACATATACCAAGGATATCAAACTCTTCTTAATGGATGGCGAGGTCCAGATGGATTGGGAGTTTCAGAAACTGAGACAACATTACTGCGGTCTGGTCGAGGGACTTTTTGACGGCATCAACCGTACGAAAGACCCGTCCCGTTGGATGACGTTCGAGTCGCGGAAGTCCTCCTTCACTTTGATGGAGGACTGGTGCGGGTTCTCGCCTAATCAGATGCAAATCCGCCAAAGGGAAGACACGATGCGACAATCCCTAATCGACAAGAAATCTCTAGGTGAACGGGGCCCTATCTCTGCCGGCATGGAAATAGAGAAGAGAAACCTAAAGACGGCAGCTCTAAGCGCCATGGCGGCTCTTTGCGCCGGCCCAGTTAGTGTAACCACTGAAAGTGGCGCCACCCTTCATTTTGACATGAGGCGCATGCTTAATTGGGTAGACTCGATCTTCAGCTCTGGAAGCGATCGAGTCAATGTTATCGGGAGAAGAGCATTGAAGAACCTAATCGTTTACAACCAAGATCACCCATATCTCCTGGAGCATTGTATTGCACGATGCTATATAACAGAAGTACCAAAAGTTTTGGAAAGTTATTTCACGGTTATCACCGAGGTGCTGCAGGAACATATCGATTACCCAACACCATTCTGGAAGTTATTAGGGCTATGCCTGTTCACTCTAGGCAGTGACCAAAGTGACATCCGATCTAAATCTGCCCACATCGTCGAAGCGCTAGAGGAGAGACAACAAGCTGCACAGAGCTCCAAGATTTCAGATTTCGAGATCAGCATCGCCGACAAGACCAAGGCAGTCTATAAGTTAGCTCAATTTGAGATTTCGAAACGGTTATCCAAGAAACATCCGGAGCTCGCCTTCCATGTCTTTTCCGAGGTTACGCTCTACTTCAAGAGTCTACCTTCGGCCGCGCAACGGAATGTAGTCGCCGTCATCTTACCCTGGATCCAGGAAATCGAACTGAAAGTAGATCCAAACGGCGGGCCTACGGCGCAATCTTACGTGCTCCTCGCCAATCTACTCGAGGTTACCATCAAATCCAGTGCGGCGCTACATAATGAAGTACAAGCGCTCTGGCAAGCCCTCGCAACGGGGGGGCATTCTGGCAACGTTCAACTTGTGCTTGATTTCATAATCTCCCTCTGCCTAGAACGAAGAGAGCAAAACTTCGTGGAGTACGCCAAGCAAATCGTGGTGTTTCTATCCAGCACCCCTAGTACTAATGTGGTCGAGTTCCTCTTGATGCAGATTACTCCAAAGGCCATGGTCCCCAACGAAAAGAGAGATGCCATCCAATCACCACCTGATATTAGTCAGCTTCACTTACCTTATTGCGCTGACCTCTCGGAAGCACTACCTGTTGGTACTAAACAGGCCGGGTTTTCGCTCGGTCAATTGTCCCTGATACTTCTTGTCGACTTGATGGTATCACCAGCGCAGTTGGATCGTAACAATTTAATAGTCTTGTTACAAGTCGTCACGGTACTTTGGGATCATTATACCCCTCTCGTCCAGGAACAGGCTCGCGAGATGTTGGTACATCTTATCCATGAGTTGGTTGTTTCCAAAATGGATGAAAAAACGCCCCCGGAGACTAAAAACTCCGTTGAAGACGTGGTTGATGCAATTCGACGTCACGATCGTGCAGTAGTCTGGAGCTATGAAGAAAGCAACGGAAAAGTGGACGGTCGTGACAATAAAGTCCCAAGAAGTATGGAACATCTCACTGCGGAGGTAGTCAAGACTTTTGAAGTCACCTTCCCGGGGATTAAAGAAGAATGGAGCCGTCTCTCTCTAACCTGGGCAACATCTTGTCCAGTCAGGCACCTAGCGTGCCGCTCGTTCCAGATCTTCCGCTGCATTCTTACCTCTCTCGACCAGTTTATGTTGGGCGATATGCTTGCACGATTATCTAACACCATTGCCGATGAAGATACTGAGATTCAGACATTTTCCATGGAAATCCTGACTACCCTGAAGACGCTCATCTCGAAACTCGAACCCGAGAAACTCATGTCTTTCCCTCAGTTATTCTGGACGATGTGTTCATGCTTGGATTCGATCAATGAAGTTGAGTTCCTTGAAGCGATCGAAATGCTCAACGAATACTTAAAAAAACTCGATTTCCACTCACCGAGCATTCGACGAGCCCTCATGGACGGCCAGCCTCCAAGATGGGAAGGTACATTTGAAGGTGTTCAACCCTTGCTCTTTAAGGGTCTGAGATCATCTATCTGTCTTCAGCCTACGCTTGATACTCTAGACAAGCTTGTTCAGCTACCAAGTGGCAATCTCATTGGAAACGACAACAGACTCTTCTTCTCCATTCTGGCCAATTTCCCCCGCTTCCTGCAAGCCATGGAGCAAGACGTTATCGATAAAGGAACCCTACAAACCGCAGAAATACTCTTCTCAGTTGCCGATGCTCAAGGAATGGGGTCAATTTCTGCTGCTCTAGGAGGGCTTGTTGATTCGATATATCGCTCGAGCAGAGATTTCATGACCCAATTGCTCGCCGCACTCCGAGAATTCTTCCTACCGCAACTCGACTTCAACCTACTAACGACATTGATGGGTTTCCTTACAAATAGCATGCCCTGGATGAAGATCATGACGATGAGATTACTATGCGTTGTCATCCCCGAGATCGAAATGCGCAAACCCGAAATTGCCGGTCACGGTTCCGACCTAATCTCTCCCCTTTTCCGACTACTCCAAACTGAGTATTGTATGGAAGCCCTTGAGGTTCTTGACAACATCATGACTATGTCCGGAACTCCGATGGACAAGCATTACGTACGGATGAGTATGACTAGTGCAGCGTCTAAAGACAGGAAAGATTACGAGACAACCCAGAGTTTGTTCGGCATTCCAGAAGAGTCTGGCTGGTCGATTCCGATTCCTGCAAAGAAAACCGAGCTGACTAGGGCCAACATCCACGCCTCATTCTACATGTGTCAGGCAAACCCGGAGAACGGCACACCTGCGGACCCCACGCCAACTGAAGAAGTCGAGTTCCATGAAGATAACTACCGTTACGGCTATTTCGACATGCCGGACCGAACCGAAACCATGATGTCGGATGATGCTCAAGGCGAAGGCCAGATGGCCGACTTAGTAACGAAACTCGATAGTCTAGACGATTTCTTCGACGACATGTCGCAGACCTCACCTAGCGAAGGCCGCTCATCCAGAACCGTAACTGAATTCGGACCCGACAGCTACGAATCCGGCGCACGGCTCTACGACGATGTGCTCCCCATCTTACACCAAGCTTCAACCAACACCTCATTCCAAAACGGCTTCGTCGACCGAGTACCCGCATCCAAGGAAAGCAAACCAAACACCATGAACCCAGCAGCTTTCAACCTCAACCCCGCAGCTCTAGCCCGACCCGGTCTGCACTCACGCTCAATCACCTCCCCATCAGCACCAGCATCGTGGACGCCGCCCCACCTCGGCGAGCTAACATCCGACGACGAATTGACCGAGGACGTGTTCTCCGACGGCGACGACGACAGGCCGGCCAACGGGGCCCCCGAAAGCTCGTTCTTTTTAGAGAACATGATAAAGCCGATCGCGCAGACGACTAGGACGCACATGCGCCGGCTCACTGGAGGCGGCAGGTCGCGCGACCACGCGGAGAAGCAGAGGGAGCTGTTCCGCGCACGGCAGCAGCAGGTTTCGCCGCAGGTGCCCAAGGTGCCGAATTCGTTTTTGCAGCATAAGGCTAGTCCATCTACGGGGGAGATGTTGTGATGGGGGATGTCGATATGAGATAGGATGAGGGGTAGGATTGGAAGGAAGGAGGGAAGGGGGAAGATATGTATGAATGGGATTTACGGGTCAGATCTATACGAGGGGATGAGGGATGAGCGGATGTGAGTACGTGAGCACGTTGATTAATCTAAACACCGGAGACACCGAAACACATGATATGATATGACATTTGTGTTTTATACCTAGCAAGGTAAGCTTGGGTAGAGAGCAGTGGAAGTAGGATATAACTATCGTTGGATCTTGAGATGTGCGAGGGGAGCGTCCTCGCGGCGAGGGATGTATACCATGTGTAGAATAGATTCTCTATTCTGGGCCCTTGATGAGCCTGAAAATACCGGACAGTATTAAATCCACTGAATTACCGGATACGTGAAAGTTATTATTTCTATGAATGTGAAAGGTTGAAATATTTATGAATTTTACATAAAAAGGGGTTCAGGGGCCTAAAGTTCAACTGCCAAGGGTCAGATAGTGGGGTTTTTAGCAGGGGTATGAACCTTATCGCGACGTTTTACGGGCCTGTTCCGCCCTGTAGCGGAAACTTGTTAGAGCCTATTCCAGGCGCCAGGCGCTAAACTTAGTCTGACTTGTGGGGGGAGCGGTCAAATATGGCAATTCAAGATATTTTTCTTAACGAACTTCAATTTTCTAGGATGCGACGACCCTGAATAAAGCTCTTAGTAGTGAATATTCCCAATACATACCGAACAGAATTGCACCTCTATCGTCAAGGCAACAATCGCAATTAACGAAACCGTTCCGAACTCGAATACCACTGCCACCTAGTCCGGCGCGCTTCCATTTGCATACCGTCAGTGGATTGAGGATGCTGTAGTTAAGCGCAATACAGAACAAAAGCACGAAAAATGGCAAAGCGCAAGTCGTATGGTGGTGAAGGTGGGCACTCAGGAAAGAAGCAAAAGACTGCCCACGTACACGAGCCGCCTACCTCCGAAGAGGTCTACAATGGAAGACAGCTTCGTCAGCTGCTGGCTTTCCAGCAAGACCTTCGACAAGCTCGACACGGTACGTCGCTATCGCTCGATAGCTAGTCTATTCTTTGTCGCATAATGCTAATAACTACGTCTCACAGGCCTCCAGTCATTCAAGAACCTCCTCGACAGTATCGTCAATGGCGAAGACACGAATTCCGAGAAGCAGCAAATATTACACGAATATCTAGAATCGGTGAAGCCTAGAGAAAATGACGACGAAGTTCCAGTGTATCTACCAGATATAATGGAATCGTGGGGCATGGCTGTCCAGTTGAATAATGAGAATGTCATGTCTGCCGTGGCCGTCGTACTTGCGCTGCTCCTTAAGGTCTTATCTGCCAATGTGGATCATGTGGCGTATGGCTTGGGAATATGTCGAACCCTACTCCAAAAAAGACAGCAAGAACTCGTCGCCAAGAATCTTTCAGCCGACAATGGCAAAGATTTTATAATATCACCCACTTTAAGGCTTCTTAGGGAAGTCGTGTGCTTAGATGGTGGTACCCTTGCTGCGCCAACATTCAGAGCTAGAAACAATACGTTCAAATCACTTGCTAGGAATATGGGACTTCGATACTTGGGAGAGGGCGTGGAAGATCCCAAACGACCGTCTGTGAGAACGAATGCGATTCGCTTTCTACTAAGCAGCCTGAAACTTCTCCATGTCGAAGCGAAGCGCGATCTACTATCCCAGAAGGACATCGTCGCTGCTCTTATGAGACATATCAGGAAGGACCCTCCCTCGTTGATCTACGAAATATTAAATACTCTAAGATCATCCGTTATTCTGGATAAAAAGCTGCCAAAGGAGATCAAGATTAGGATCCTAAACGCTTACTCACTTATCAGGATAGCAGAACTTTATGGATACCCAGAAGATATTACAGAGCACGAGAGCGAATCGGAAGGTGAACGGCCATCGGTGGAAGATTCGGCCCATGCGTTTTTACTCGCTGCATGTACCGATTCTGATGCAGGTATCCGTCGGTCAGAACATGGTTATTACCCCGATGGCGTAGATCCTAATGCCACACCGTCAGGTCTCAATGATGATCAGCCTGTGGACTTTGGCATCGATAGTATCCCCTGGATGAGCAAATTTGAAAACGACGTACCCGTGCGCAATACATTGCTGGCAGAATTCATTCAGACGTTGCGACCTTGGTCTAGCACGAAGCAGAATGATCTCCTGGTAGCGATTTTCGAAAAATCGCCAGAATTAATCGCCCATTATTTTTGCCACCGGAAATCGTTCTCATTTGATCCGAAGCTAACCGCGACCTGGATTGGATATGCTGCATTATTATACAATGCTGTTCAACTCCCGATCCCGTCTTGGTTTGGACATGCCAAAGGATACGCGAGAGTTCCGCCTCCTACATCCGTGGTACTTGGAAACATAATTCCATTGCCCATGACGCTGAAAGCGATCACACGATGTTTCTCGATAAAATCTAAATTGGCTTCATTTTATGCTATTCGCCTTTTAACTTTGTCTATACAAAAATTAGGGCGAGCCCTCGAGATGTACCGGGAAGCATCACCATCATCCGAATCTCTCTGGGAAGAAGCAGCGCGTCGACTCCTCGATGATTTCTACCAAAGAATACCGGATACGAAAGATATCATCAAATGCTATCTAGCGATGGATCAGAATGATTTACTTCAGCGACAAGCTGCGAGTCGCTTACTATTACTCTATTACGAAGTAATACCTCAGTTCGCATTAAAAGCTAAATTTGATGTTTCGCCAATACTTCTTTCTACGATCAAAAAGGTCGAGACATCTAAAGAAGCGGGCGAAGACATGGTCATGTCTTTATTGGAACTCGAGAATTTGTGTGCAGTTGCGAAATACTCCCCAAGTATGCGATGGTTTGCCCGGGTTTCTGACATGTCTCATTCTCCATTTACGACTCTCTTAAGACTTTCTGTCGAGAAAACCACCGGGCTCTCTAATGAGAGTTTAGGCAAAGTTCTATATTGGGTAGCTAGCGAGCATCAGATAGTTGAGAGCAAACCTGGCTTTCGGGGGCTGTATCCCTTGATAGCTGCATTAAGAAGTCTTGAAAACATCGATTCAGCGATCTGGACATTTTTGGACAACTGCGCCGAACGCTGTGCTAGAACACCAGTCAAATATCTTGAAATGATTGAAGAGCAGCTTGAGAAAGCTAAGGTCTCTGAAGACAAGAATATTATCACTTGTCCTCTCATGATGACAATCGCGGAACAACTTCCGTACTTAATTTCGTCGTCGCCTAGCAAAACTACGCTCAAGGAACTGGTGCAGTTGCTTTCAGAATATCTTGGGTATTCTCTTGCTGCTGGCGTTAACAAGCGTTTCTTAAAAGCCACCAAAGAGCTTTTGGCTGCTAGTTTTGGCGATCAGAAGAAACTAGGAGCAAAATTGCGCATCTTAGAGAAAGAAAAGTCTACATCTGAAGCGCAAGTTGGCTCTGACCCAAACAGTACTGTGGTTACCAGTGGGTTGGTTAATGGAGTTGTCAATGGGGTAGATAACGATACAACTCATGAAATTACCCCGCATGACCTGGAACAGAAGCTTTCGGTACCTATAGCAACCACTAAGGACAGTTCATTATCGAGATGGGCATCAAAGACACCTGAAGAGCTTGTTGAAGAAGGATATGCGGCCTCATTAATACGCTTGCTTACCTCGGAACATCATAGCATTCGGAAAGAAGCTCTCACTAATATCATCAAGGTAGCTGCGAAAGTCAAGGATTCGACATATGAAAACAATGAGCAAGTGTGGCTCTTACTCATGGAACTTACAGAATCGGCTCGTGCATCGATTTCTGATAGTCCTTTACCGAGTGTAATCGTCACCTTCGCTTGCAAGGCTCTAGAGGTTCTAAGCAACCCTCTACATTGTCTTTATGAGAAGATCAATTTATTCCTCACTAGCGGACCAGTATGGTCCTTAGATAGGATACCTCTTCTGCAGAACATTCTCCAGGAGGGTCCTACTGATGATGGTGCATTCTACTCCGAAATCAGCTGGCTTCTAGCTTTTCTCCTCGACAGCTTACGAACACCCGCGGATATCGCCTTGTTTCACCAACGTAAAGTCTTCGAAAGGCTGTTTGCACTGACATACAATCCTTTTATGGGCCCTAATCTAAGGACTCAGATCCTGCGAATCGTGTACAGAACAACGACTATCGAAGGGGGAAGTAATACCTTGATCACGAGGTTTGGCGCCGTGAGCTGGGTGTTGGCGCAGAGGGATGCTACTGTGGATGCTGACGAGCGTGCGATATATCAGGCGTTGCTGGGAAGATTATGGGATACTTGTGATCAGAAACGGATTTCGGAGTGGAGTAAGGGTGGCGTTGAGAGGCTTGTAACATAGTGAGACACTTGTGGTGTACATATACCAACTGGAAGGCAACCAACGTTGATGATACCTGATTAATTATCTGTTCACTGCACATGTGCTTCTAGGTTCGACTTGTGCTTCGTACCTGCCTAGAACTATATTCTTTTAGACGTTACTGCCAGGTGGTGACTGATGAGTGACTTTGATATAATTATATAAGCATTTATATGACCAATTAGACCAATTTAGGCATCAAGGCCAGGATGTGGACGTGGAGATCCACTCAGGTCGTACGCTAAATTGGTGGTCGCTGCTGAATCCATGGTACAATAAGGGGCCAGCTCTACCACACGCAGCCACACGTACAGATGTACCTTGAAATGTTGTCATACTCAGCATACTATGCCCAGTTAAAGCTGTGTACTTCGTTACTTACTCCACAAGAAAGAGGAAGGGGCACAGGCCACTCGATATTTCCCACATTAATTACTGTGTGGTGTGGGTACTGTGGTACACATGCAGTTCCTTCGTATCTTTAAACTTCCAGAACCCGAAGCGTTGTCTCCTCTAGAAAAACATTTAGACAAAATGTTTTGACATTGACCTACCACTTTCACACATTAACCACATTAACGTCACGCCTTCCAACACTCCAACCCTTCACTGTACCAACAGTACCTTTCTTACCAAATATTACGCCCGTGGGCCTGCACTAATTACCATTACAACTATTTCCGCATCGACTCAAAATCGTAACGGCCACTCACCACATTGACCGTTTATTTTATTTATAGTTCTGAACTCTAGACTACAACTCGATAAGCCGTTGTGATATTGGTATCACCAGCCGCTTCCAACTTCAAGTCATCTTGAAGTGATTCACATCATCATCATACTTCCACCGGTCGCCTTTTCAATTGATTCTCCCTATCGGACGACTTTAATCACCATTCTCAAGCCAGAGCGGCTTCGGTGATCAATAACCCTGATCCTAGACTTGGAAGACTTGAAATTCCTTGAGCCCGACACACATCTCACCACCAAAAATCCTCCTATCGCCCTCCACCTTTCCAACCTTTTCACCCCGCACACTCCAGGCGTTTCCCCAAAAATACGACACCAGCTTCAAGCAGCCTCATCAATCCAACCTCGTCCAGACCCGAATCGCTGTATTTCGTAATAATACCTCGACTACAACCGACTTCAATTACTCGCGTAAATTGCGGACTCAGTCCAACACAAATCTATATTACTCAAATCAAGACAACTCGTCATATACTCAGATGCTATGGCAATACGATATTCAGTAGACGCGTTGGTTTTCCTGCGCGAGTCACCATTATGTATCAAGCCAAACACACTTCCTCCTGCGGAGGAGTGGATGGGGTATGTTGGAACCAACATCAGCTAACTAGATCGAGTCTGCTTCTTATGCTGATCAATTGTATAGACCACCTCCCGAGACCTTTCGAAATAGTCAAGGCAACAAGCCTGGAGGAGAACGAGGTAGAAACAATGACAACTTTCTGTTGGACCAATCTAACCGACGACTAGGTGTCGACCGACATGCTTCGCGGAATGCTGGTAGTATGTCCTCGCCCACCTTTCCCCGAACTTCTCTAACATGGGCCTAGATGCTGAGGATATTATCCTTGGACCACCACGAATGACATTCTCATCGGCAACAATTTCAAAAGCCAACAAACCTTTCGACAGTGAGAAGAATCCTAAGGACACTGATGCGCGAGACCGTTTTGCATTCCGCACCAGGAATGGCGATACTGACAACTCTGATCGTTTCCGTGATCGTGAGCGGGATCGTGATGGCAGAAACAATTTTCGCCGACGCGGCGATGCTGACCAAGATAGTGAAGGCTGGAGCACCGTGAAACCCCGTAAGAGTTTTGGGCATGAAGGTGCTGAACGGTTCCATGGCCGCATGGGAGATCGTCCCGACCGCTTCGGAGGAGAGCGTCGATCACGCGATCAAGATGACCGCGACAATAGTGAACGACCTCGTCGACCCTTTGGCGAGTTCAGTAAAGACAAGGAAGGGGACGACATTGAGAAGCCTCGTAGAAATGGCGTGAATAGAACCAGAGCGGAGCAGCCTTGGCTCAGGGACAATAACAACAGCAACAACAATGGCGACGCTTCTGCGCCTCGAGGTTTCGATCGGTCCAAAAGTTGGAGGGACAGGACTGATGACCATCAAGGCGACCTGCATCAAGATAAACCAAGGGAGAGAACATTTGATCGAAGATGGGATCGAGACCGGGATCATCGTCAAGAACGTGAACCGGAATGGCTCGATGAACCCGCCGAGGAGCCATCTCAGGGTCATACACAGGAAGATTTTAAGAAGTTCATGGAGAGTATGAAGGCAGGAAAGAATCCAGCTAAGGCGGAGCCTGCCGCTCCTTCGGTCGCCGAAGCACCTGCACCATTGGAGAAACCTGAGAACGAGAAGGCGAAGGTCAAGTCGACGCCGGCTATTGAGATAGGGCCGGATAAGTTCTTTGCCGCATTTGGTCAGAGTACAAGCATTGAAACTCCTGGAAACACTAGCGAAGCAACCAAGGAGAATACTGTTCCTGTTGTTAAGCCTAAGACTGGATCCAGGTTCCAGAAACTTTTCTCATCACAGGAGGAGTCAAGACGCCAGGTCGAACCCCCGATTCCTGCTGCTAGTGCACCCCCACCAAGCGAGATGAATCCTCTCTTGGCTATGGCCGGTGCACACCCACAGAATGACGTAGCCGAGAAGGTTGCTTTCCAAGCGCTACTTCAGAAGCTCCAGAAGCAGACGTTACAGGCCACCACTCCGCCATCCGGCGGGTTTGCAGAGCCGCCTCCGAGCCACTCGATCGCTTCTCCCGGCCCCTATCAACCTTATATACAAGAGCGTCGTGAGGAGCCGCTCATCCGTGGTCCTCCGCAGGGCCAGGAAATTCCTACACCAAGACAGCACCTAAATCCGCAATATGCTGGGATGCGCTCAGAGCAGCAGGTGTTGCAAGATCTCATTGGACAACGTCATCTTAGCCAGAGTCAGAATGCAGGGCGTTCTGACCAACCCTCAAGGAATAGTAACAGTGATACTGAGTTCCTCATGACTCTCGTGCGAGGTCCCCGCGCAGCTCCTGAAGGCCGAGCAACTGAGCAGCTCGCTATGAGAATGCCGCAACCCTCTAGACCAGCACAAATTCTTCCAACACCGGATCGAGATCTTGATTATCAGCACGAGCGTACTATCCCACAGCACCAAGTTAATCGCTCTACCAACCTGCCTAACTTCTTTGATGAGGCGCAGTTGCATCACCGCGAACCAGACAGTCGCCCACAGCAGCCCACCCAGATCCTTCAACGCCAGGCCCCCCCTGGCTTGGATCAGATGCACCCAAGCGCTTGGATGCAAAACAGCGCACAGCAGATGCCACCCCCCGGGCGACCTATGATCCCCCCTCCAGGCTTGGCAGGAAACCCACGCAACGGCCCCGTTCCGGGCGGCTTCCCTCCCGGAAACTTCCCTATTGGTGGATTTCCCCCGGAAGGAATAGCCGGCCCGCCGCGTAACATGGCTCCGCCTCCGGGCTTCTTTGGCGGTCCGCCACCGCCGGGATTCATGCCTCCCGGACTCCCTGGGTTCCAGGGCCCGGAGAACGTGGGATTCGGATTCGACCACCGCGGTATGCCCCCTCCGCCGGGCGCTTTCCGTCGGAATTAGGACGAGGACGACTGTGGATAGTTAACGTTTGTATCGTCGATTAATAAACATTGACCTGACTGACCCCTGTACCAATTTCGTTTTTCCGCGTGATGCTCGGCTGAATGGTCTCGATGCATATATGGATACCTTGAATATTTTCCTCCGATGGTGATTGATGTGTTGCTTGTACTGGTAAAGTTGTGAACGTGAGGGTTGAGGAGAAGAAGCGCAGATGAGTAAGACAGATTTGGAAGCAATTCCTTTTTTTCGTCTAAGGAGCAGAACAAATGTGGATTTATAGGCGATCTACCTACCTATCCTATGTACTATTGTAATACCCCCCCTTTTTCCTCGCTGCCGAAGGCAAAATCGACGCAGGATCGACATCGGGAAATGAGAGGCCCCCTGTTGATGGTCGTGGTTTAGGCCCTTTCTCTTTCTACGTGGCTATAGTGAGTGGTGTGGCACTACAGGTATACCGGACAGTCCGTTTTGGTGTGTGTGTGTGTGTGTGTGTAAGTGAACGTATGTGTTCCGATAACGACGTAGGTAGCTACTATGTAGTTGAAAAGATGCAAGGTGTGTTGTCTTATTTTTGCGGCTGGCAAAATAATGCTGTACTCGCTCGAAGTTTCTCTTGCTTCCATCTTCCGTCTTCTACTTTTAGTCTCTGATACCGGTAGCTTCTTTTCGGAAGTCATGTGAATTGTATGAGTATAACTTAAGACATTTGTTGCTTTGTTTTTCGTGATATAAATTCGACTAACTTGATATCAGGAGTTTTTATTTTATTTTACCTATTTTTTAAATTTCTTATAGTTGATCCTGGACCTCCGGACTATCTCCCAACGCGCCGGACTTCGGGCGAAGGGATGATGACTATCTGGGGTTATAACGCAAAAATATCTCGGTTGTAGGATTGATGGCATGGTGCTTATCCGTATTATAGTTCGTAGTTGGTACTAGACAGCGGCATGTTTAAGTCATCGTTGTCTAGGTACCTACACATCATTTACATGGGCATGATTCAAAACTTGGTGTTACAATTGACAGACCAGAGGGTGACTATGTGCCTAGATATTGTTCAGGAGTCAAGAACACGTACAGCATCACCTATTCATTTATGATCTAAGCTCGTTTCATTGGTAGCTCTTTGCCATCTCGGATTTCTCACTAAATGCTATTATTTTTGAAAGTCGGTTTATGAAATGTGTACTTGCATGACCAGCACATTATCGACAGCAGACAGATTCGTTGGCTCGTATTGTTTATCGAGTTAGATACATGAGTTTATATTTAACTACTCTGGAACCTAAGGGGCAAGTACCTAGTTAAGTAGGTCTCACTTAATTTACAAGCCTCGAAGGTACCCGCCCCTTGTTCTTCACCATTCAGAATTACGCAACCACATATCTCAACTCAACGCTTGCTCTCTCGACACGACTCTCGGCAAGAAGGCCAACTCCTCAACGCCATGCTCTAGTTTACCTCAGGTAATATGCACGTGCCAACCCACTTTATCCGGAATCTCATTTGGTCTTATCTGTCTCCAAGCGTACGGTAGGACCATAGCCAAGAATCGACAAAAGGCACCCAAGTTTTTCTATATGATTCAATGGGTGCCTCACATTGTATATCTGCGTATCGAGAACCATCCATTTTCTAGTCGATGTAAATTTTGTTCATCCATTCGATTATCCCTTCTTCATCCCGAAGATGTTGCGTTTCTTCTTCTCCTTTTCTAGCTTGTGGGGTTTACCACTGCTCGAGGATGTCATATCACTCGCGTTCGATGGTCTGGAGGAATGAAGAGACATATTGCTCATCGCTTGTGTAGGCAAAGTGGATGGCTCACTAGCTAGTCTCGGTCCTCCCGGCAGCCCGCTGGGTCCAGGTGGTCGTACTGGTGCCTTCTGAGCGCCTCCGGGAGGTGGGCGCTGCCCTCCTGGTCCTGGTGGGGCTCCCATCGGTGGAGGAGTAGGCCGTTCGCGTTCGAATAAGTGCGCCGGAGCCCTTGGGGGCGGTCTCTCCATGGGTATATCGAGTCTCCTCTTGTCCACACTTAGATCACCCACTTGTCGTACAAACAACTGCGGGGTTAGCATATGGCTGGTAGCTAAAAAGACGTCACGGTTCATAGCCGCGCCGACCTCGTAACACGAGCGCGACTCAGAGAATGTTGCCCCGCCCGCCATAAATACGATGATTCGTTGCCTGTTATCTACAACACGCCTCCCCGCACCAGCCCAGCTGGGTTTTGCCGCTCGCAAAGAACCCTGTCCAATGAGCGCATCCTCATTAGGATCTAGCGGCGGCTTGATATAGGGAAATGAAGTCTGGTCTAAAGCGCCTCTGCATAAGTATTCCAGCATAGTCTTCACAGCAGGATTAAACCGTGACATATAGTTGTCCTCGGCAATGGGCGTTTTCGTATCGATAGGAAATAAGAGTCGCAGGTCTTTGCGGACATCCTTAAGACCATGTGTCGTACGGCCACCAAGTAGTTCCATATTTGATATAATTTCGCCGTCTTGCGGCGGCAGCGATGCATGCGCTAAGAGTCTCTTGACATCTTCGGGTATAACTCCATCGCGATAAAGGAGGTACAATATTATAAGGCGAAGGCGATCTGACTGCTTCACAGCATCGTCATCAAGAAGGCGAACAATCGTATCCAGAACATTTTTGGGTTTCCGGTTGTCCTCGTCGAGGCCCGTAGCCATGTCCTGTTCTATGGGTGACATTTCGTTCAGTTTGTGATGTTGGAAGATGTTCATGCACTCTTGCGCCATCGTGAGATGGAGCGAATAAGCTTCCTTCATCTCCTGAAACTGCGGTAACCCCGCCATCATATCTTTAATCGCATTTAAGCTGGTGGTATCGCTATTTGCGTTGGTAAAATGCGGGTTTTCGTCCAAGAACCTCTGGAAGTCACCCATCAATTTATCGATAGTATCCTTCATATGCCTGTGTCGATTTTCCACCCATACCTTATCCTTATCAGTGAGTTCCATATCTTTCTCTTCGGCATCTGGGGACCCCTCATTGACGGTCATGTGGAAAGTCGTCTTGTCTCCGTCCTTAATTGGTAGTAGGTCATGCGCCATTGCTTGATATGTAAATTCGTGCACCAAGGGAGCCATTAGATCCATGGATCTATCGGTCACTATCAGGACACCTTGCGGGCGCGAACTCGGCGGTGGGAAATTGGGATTCCATTGTGCATATTCGTCCAACTCCTCAGAAATAAAACGGGCAAGATGCGACGCCAACACACTGGCCTCGTGTATTGGGTTCTGGGGTCGGTAATAGCGAACCTTGGGGTATTCGCCGAGAGTCACGCACAAACCGGTAACCTGTTATCCTTTCAGTCAGCCTGGAGGTGTGGGAAATAAGCTTGCGTCTCTGCAAACCTTCTGAGCCAAGTCTTGCATGTGTTTCCGTATAAGACCATTGCAAGAAGGATGGTATAAAATCGGAAAACTCCAGGGATCTCTAAATGTGACAAGATGCGATTCGCGGGGGAAGAAGTCGACGGACAGCGTCTCGAAACCGGCGATGGCCTGCTTTGCTAGGGCGGAACCGTCTATTCGCCTCCTTAACTGGGGGTCAAGTACGGTAGTCCATACTAAAAAGGCCCTTTGGTATCTTCGGCGTTCGATGTCGGCCATGAGACAATCAACGATATGCGGTTGCGGCGATAGGATGTATATGGCGTCCATAGTCGGGTTCATCTCTCTTCGATCTTCGATACTTTCGATGTCTGCAATACCCCTCTCAGCCAATGCGCCAGAAGCAGAACGTGGTCGGGTAACGTACTCGCAATGTTATGATTGAGAATATCATCTTCCTTGACGACATTGTCAATGATTTTCTTGGAATCATTGTCGACAACTAGAATTTTCCACTATTCGTGGACTTTATTAGCATAACCGGCATTGACCACGGAAGGACTGGCTAAACTGGCTAGATCATGGAAATGGGTATAACTCACATCACCGGCAGTTATATTCTTAATAGTATTTATGAGAACTATGCGCAAGTAAGAATCCATGGTGTTAGCAAGATATGCGACGAATTGGACCTTGCTGACCAGAACGACGGGTCTCTAGTCTTGTTAGGAGATGGGAGATAGGGAGTCTCACTGTCGCGTTGCTCATCGATCACGGATACCCCCATCTTGGCTATTAGCCCGTGGGCACTATCCAGCCCTTAGAGGTAGCAAATTATCTGGCTTAGGTTCCTTGGTATGAAAATTGTATGGTGTTGTTGGTGAAGTTGGCGAAGTTGGAACAAGCTCCCTGAAGGCAAGCTCCTATAAGTACCTAGGGCTAGCTAAAGACCGGTGTAATACACCACCAATGCTGCTGGCCGTTGCTTGCTCTTAGTACTTAGGTAGCTGTAGTAAGCTGTCATGTGTACCGGTGACCAAAGGTAACGGTTTACGCGAGCGGTGAGTGGTGAAAGCTGACCGTTTAAAGTGTTGAAAAGGTTGATGAACACACTAGAATTGATAACTGACAACGTGTGAAGGTAGAAGGAGGATTGAGTTTCAAAGGGACGGGGCTACAAGAATGTGATAATGTGGTTCTTGGCCCTTGGCGGGGTCAATATACACTAAATGGCTGGTCGTCAGCGGTTGGGTTTCAGGGAACAAATCCACTAATGCGTCCAAGTTTTGGACGCTAGAAGCTACAAAGCTTCCCCACCTTCCCACTTCGTCATTCTTAGTCAAGGGACAGTAAGGTTATTAACCGCTGCTGCTGTCACCAGCTTCAATCGAACCAACTTGGAACTCTATATATTTAAGGTTATGTTATAGTGACATATTACATTAAGTATATCCAAAATTCAACCGAGGTAACAGTAACGGTAACGAGGAAAGAAATGCAAAACGTGGTTGATATTTCTACATTTTAAGCCACCCGGTTTTCCAGCATACGCGGGGCCGTGATATTTGGAAACAAATGCTAGTCTATAAAAAGGGGTATCTCAATGCGAGAAATCGCACTCAAAAAAGGCATACGTTACAATAAAACAATCGTTGAGTCTTCCCCTGTCAACCTGTTCCCAAATATCTCTCCACCTCAGGATTGCCATAGAATTGTCTTCGGAGCTTCTCGTGCCGTTTCTTATCCTCTAACGCCATCTTTCTTATCTTTTTGGCGTCAAAGGTCTTCGGCTTCTCTTTCTTGATTGGTAGATCCTTTGGTACCTGGACACCTATTCCCAAGGTATCGTTTTTCGGCTTCACCTTGATGGGATATTGCATGCCCTGTTGCTCAACCCCCAATCCTTTTCGGGAGTCTGGGTCCCAGCCCTGGGATTGGAGGACGCTTAGACCCATTCGCGAGCGGTCTAGCGCTGAAGGGGGATGTGAATGAACCATGCATACTTGATGAGCTATCGATGCTTCATGCGGTCGGAGCTCTGCTTTTAATTTTTCGCTAGACTTGGGATTCTCATCCAGCGGTAACTGGCAGATTTCACAGATCTGAGACGTGGTGGCGTCCGAATCATCTGTTGATGCAGGCTGACTAACTTCCTTCTCTTTGGGCAATACTATGCTCAAATATAAATCGGATACGGATTGCGAAGATTTTCCCGGTGCATCGTTTTCAGTGGTCTTCAAATTGCCTGAAGAAGCCGGAACGAAAACTACTCGTTTTCGTTTGAGTCCCGAGCCAAATGGTCGTTTATCTTGAAGAGGAACATCATACTCGGGATCGCTCCATTCCTCCTCCGCCATTATAAAAATCGACAAGTTCTCGTGTTGAAATCCAAGCGCGCCTGCGGATAACTGAAAATTTGAATATGCGAAATGCGAAAGTGGCTTCGGATGAATGTAGAAAATGAAGGAAAGTTGAAGAGCGATAAGAAAGGCTGATAGGCGCCTATGTCGTGAGGCGAAAGTCGAATGGCAGGGATTATTCATAATGTGGATCTATATCCTTGGCACAATCAGCCTTGCATTTCCGATCTATCACCCCTGACATTTCCTGTTAGTGCAAGAAATTCAAAAAGTTGTCGTCACAGGCCCCTGCCTTACAACAATTACAGTTTACGTAGCCTGTATTTTGTACTACGGGCCACGTCGGAGTGATGGAAGTAACTCACAACTAAATTTTGTTATTTTGATTCTTTTTTTCTCGTTTATTTTATTTCGTTAACATTCCCGTCTCTTCCGTTCGAATATTATGCCTATCCCATTCCTTTGGGAGTCATATGTCAATGGCCCCCCGACGTGGGTGCCCGGCTGGGCGCGCGATCCGTGGACGTTGCTCCAGATCGGAGTTGCTGCCGCATTCCTCATCGTTCTAAAGCGATATTTCGGCGGCGCCAGAACTCTGACAGAACGTAATATGCATGGCCGGGTGGTGATGATAACGGGTGGAACATCAGGTATAGGTGCCGTGGTCGCTCAAGAATTAGCCTCGCGAGGAGCCCAGATCGTACTCCTAACCCGATTGCCGCCGTCGAACCCCTTTCTCGCAGACTATATAGGAGAATTGCGCCAACAAACGAAAAACCAAATGATATATGCCGAACAAGTCGATCTCTCCTCTTTGCATAGTATCCGTCAATTCGCTACAAAATGGATCGACAATGCGCCACCAAGACGATTAGACATGCTTATTCTGTGTGCCGCTACCATTACGCCTCCGGGAAAGAAACGTACGGAGACAGAAGAAGGGATTGAAGAGATGTGGATGGTCAATTATCTCGCCAACTTCCATTTATTAGGAATTCTAAGCCCGGCGCTCCGAGCCCAACCTTTTGACCGCGACGTACGAGTAATAATTCCGACGTGTTCATCCTACATCCGATCCCCATCGCTTAACAACGAGTTGGTAAAAAAGGAATGGACTCCAGCTAAAGCTTATGCTAGAAGCAAGCTAGCTTTAATGGTGTTTGGACAAGCCTTCCAGAAACATTTAGATGCGTACGAGCGGCCAGATAAACTCCCAATGAACTCTCGAGTCGTCTTTGCCGACCCTGGGTTTACTCGCACCCCCGGGATGAGGCGGTGGTTGACACGTGGAACGATCTGGGGCTTAGTGGTTTACCTGTCTTCCTACCTTCTCCCTTGGTTTTTCCTGAAAAGCCCGGAAATGGGTGCTCAATCTATCCTACACGCCGCAATGGATCCGGATCTGAACAGAGAGCCAGGTGGCAAATTTATCAAGGAGTGCATGGAGGTTGACTTTGCAAGGATAGATATCAAGGATGAAGAGGTCGCGAAGAAACTGTGGGAGGCAAGCGACAAACTTATCGAAAAGACCGAAAAGGATCAGGCTGCCTTGAGAGTACTAGAAAAGAAGCGCCAGGAAGTGAAAGATAAGGAGAAACAAGAAAAAGAGAAAGCAGAGGAGATTGATGCCTTGATAGGCTCTATTAAGAAAGGGAAGGAGGCCGAAAAGAAAACTTCACGGCGGAAAGGGAAAAAGGCGGCATCATGAGTGTACGAAGAAATAGATGATGTAATATTGACGATCTTCATTCTGGCTTCAACTCTTTTCCAGTGTGATGTAAAAGATAAAACCCTTCCGACAAGATGTCTTATGAGGATCAATTCTTCAGTTCTATTATGAACGATATCGTAATTCACGTAAGCGATTTTCTAGGGCCCAGGTACTTCTGATCTCAAAAAAAGTTTGGATTTATAGTATAGTCAACATCCTATAAATTACACATTGATTTGAATCTTCCCAGCCACCATTGGTAGACGCCGAAACCGCTAACTTGTCTTTATACCCCTGGTACCTTGGATAGACATCACACAAGCACATCCAAGAAAACATAGGCTGCATACATGTACAGGTTGGTCTAGTACGATAATGGTAAAATTCCTTGAGAATGGTTTGCTAAAAGATACTGAGATGTGGAGGACTTTTACTTCATCCTTGCGACATCATGTAGGTACTTCGGAATGAAAGCCGAGCCTACACCGGTCTCTACCAAAGGTTGAGGTCACAATTATCGGAATTCCCGATTAAACCTTTAGAAGTAAAAATTGAGGAATATTCATTTGAATTTAATATACTTACTTTCCTATCAATACCTACTATTAATACAATAGTAAACAGAGCATAATGTTACGGCACTCGGCTTCGCAAATATTTGGTGGAAAGCACCCTGCTTTATCCCCACGTGGGGATGACGTT
Organism: Annulohypoxylon moriforme; assembly: GCA_022695765.1. Taxonomy (NCBI): domain Eukaryota; kingdom Fungi; phylum Ascomycota; class Sordariomycetes; order Xylariales; family Hypoxylaceae; genus Annulohypoxylon; species Annulohypoxylon moriforme. Next base: position 180,983 of record MU403092.1, on the reverse strand, counting down.
ATTGAACCTCGGGTCAGTTCTACCTAGTATTCTATTCAGCTTGCCTATTCGCATTCATCCACCCATTTCCTACTACACCTTTACTAACTCTAATTCCAGCCCAATTGGCTCCAGCTATCATACCCAACGAACTCATTTCCAGTAGTCGAACAATTCCATCAAATATCCAATCCCGATTTAAACCCACCGCATTTTCAGGAAACCGATCCGATGCCCGCCCCGGTAATCCAACCTCCACCGCGAGTCTGTCACATGCAATCTACGCCGACCCCTTTCACTTCGACGCCGACCATGATATCACCGGTAACAACAAGAGATGCTTCGAATCTACATCCAGTGTTCTTTACAGAGAGGTTACGGAGGTCGCCATTTGTACTCGATGCCGTCGGATTAACTAGTCCTGTCGCGTATGGCTATTCTTACGAAGAAGCACGAAGGAGAGCCGGCGGAGCTATCCCGGCTATGTTATGAATAGGTTGCTGTTGCGATGGCAGCTAAGAATATCTTGCGGGCAGTCTATAAATGGGGAGATTTATACAGCTGTTGAGGCAATTTTAAAGGGTGCGCTCCATCAGTATGTGAGAGAAAGAGAGCAATGAACACAAAAAACAAACACAACCAATTTGGATCAATTTGTTTGAGGTTAGGAGTACAGGTTGTATGTACATGAGATATGAGCAGAAGACCTTTAGAACCAGGGTATCGCGGTCAACAAAAGGAATGGTAAGGGATGCTATTCCCATAAGCCTCGATACCAGCTCAAGTTCCCGTAATTTGTCCAATCCTAGGAAAAAAGAAAAACAACGCCCATAGAAATACAATGCTGCCTCAACGTACGGGGCCTGTCGCTCTCTCCCACGATAAACATGTAGCCCCCTAGCATAAGCGCACCCGACCCATCAAATGAAAATAAATTATTAGTTTTGTTCCGTTTTTGTTGTCGTCTCCCGGATCATCCCGTAGCGTTCTTAATCGCAATAACTATCGCGACGATGATCAAGACAAGCACTATAACAAGCAGCGCCATCAGCTTGACGTTCTTCCACCACATCTGGCGTTTAAGCCCGCGACTCCGGACCCTGAACTCGCGCGCGCTGCCGCCCAACCGATCCGTCTTATCAACAAGCAAATCGATGCGCTCCCCCCTCTCCAAGAGGCCCTCGATATTGCGGGTCATAATGCCGCGGACGTCATCTATCTCCCGCTGGACATTCGTGATCGCGTCGTCGCGGCCGCCGCTCGTGGTGCCGAACTCGACCATCAGGTTCTTCAGCTCGGCGTTGAAGCCGCCGGCGCCGTAATTGGGCATGTCGGCGAAGTCGGCGGACTGGGCGTCGTACTCGTCGAAGAAGCGCTTCCGGATCTCGAAGAGGAAGCCGAAGGGTACGCGTCGCCCTAGCGACGACTCCGCGATCACGAGGAAGGTGAGGCCGCCTGCGGACGGGTTGTTGGGGTGCGCGGACGACGCCTCCGAGATGTAGTGGATGTGGTGCGAGCCATGGGTGTACGTGAGCTTCTGGGGGGAGTCGTGGTCGATCTTAGGGAGGATCAGGGAGGCGAGCGACGAAGTCTTCGACGATGACGACGTCGTGCATTCGGAAAGGATGGTGGTATGGTGCGCGATGCACGAGCTGTCTGTTTGTTAGCCTATTCATTGGTCGCTTCTACTCCGTAAGATGTAGATGGTAGATCGAGACGCACTAGAGAAGTGGAGTTTGTGTCGATGAAGACGCCATCGCGGATGTTGTCCTAGGGCTCCTATCCCTGAGATTGATGATTCGGATTCGAGGAATTGAGTATTCGATAACTTAGGGGGGTATTTAGGGGGTAAGAATTCGAAAATTGATGGAGATAGTCTTAGGATACAAGATGGAATTGAACAAAGTTCAAGTCAGCAGTTCCGAACTGTTGGGTCTGAACTGCCTCCTAGCCAAAGTTAATGACGACGGGAATGCGTTTAGTGACAAACCGACCAATGGGAAACTGTTAGGCAGTCCCCATTTTCATTAGGTAAGTACATTATACATATATGTAGGTACCTACACGCCGTGCGTAAATTCGACAAAACACGGTATACGTCATGCAAGCCATATAGCGGGTAAACCGTGGGAAAAATGATAGGAAATTTTATCACTGTCCCGCCATAGATAGAATCCGTATCGATAAGTATCATGCAATAAAAATGTTGAAGTAGACGATTTCAGATTTGCCTCTAGAGTTTTCACTTTAAAGGAATTAATTGACGAAATACCTAAAAAGTACGGGTTAATCTATATGAATGGGAGGGAATCAGTTCTAATATGATTCCCGGGCCTCCCACTCTTTATATGCGCCATGAGCCTCCTTCTCAGAACTGGATCGGCTAGATCGAGCTGTCTGTTTCTCGCATGTCGCAAACATGGCTTCTCAACATACAGCGCTAGGGTGAGAATAATAACATGTACCATATATGATGGTGCACTTAACATCTATGACCAGCTATTAACAAACTTATAGAACCGTCATTGGTCACAATACAAAGGCCATCCCTTTCCTAATAAACCGGGCGAGATGCGGAATGTGGCGGCGCGAGATTCGAAGCAGACTTACTCCATATTCCGCAATCTCTTGCTTGGCAGGTATGATCTGCTAATGAGTACATCGCGGAGCTGGGCAGCAAGGGGGAATGAATATAAAGTATTCGGGCTCACGTCGAAACTTGATTTAGACCGCGAGGTCGCCTTATTCAGAGCCTCACTTGAAAAAGCTTGCGACATGGCCAGTGAAAAGCAAGCGATTTCAAAGAATAACAATCCGCTATTTTGGGGTCTACGCAATGCCTTCATCGAAGGTGATATGCCTGGCCTCGTCAACCAGTTGACATATGGTTTTCAAAATTTCCTCATGCGCTCGAGATTCCCCAAGAGTATCGCCGCCACTCATAAGAAAATTGCGGATTTCCGGTTCCCGTATGAATGGTTCCCTGCCACAAGAGCCTTGCAGCGCACGATTTACTTGCACGTAGGCCCAACAAACTCGGGGAAGACTTACAACGCCCTAAAAGCATTGGAAAACGCCAAGTCTGGTATCTACGCAGGACCGCTTAGGTTATTGGCACACGAAGTTTACTCCCGGTTCCTGGCCAAAGGTAAGAAATGCGCCTTGATAACTGGTGAAGAACAGCGGATACCGGAGGATGAGGATAACTTTTTCCGAAGCTGTACCGTCGAGATGACCCCTCTCAATCTTCCGGTGGATGTTGCCGTCATCGACGAGATTCAAATGATCGGAGACGTAGAGAGAGGATTCGCATGGACGCAGGCGTTTCTTGGCGTGCAGGCCAAAGAAGTTCATCTCTGCGGAGAGGAGCGTACCGTCGATCTGATCCAATCTTTGTGCGCCACCATCGGCGATAAATGCATTGTCAACCGGTATAAGAGATTAAGCCCGTTGGAGACGATGACAAATAACATAAAATCAATTTACAATCTTGAAAAGGGCGATGCCGTCGTCACTTTTTCGAGAGTCAGCGTACACGCGCTAAAAAATCGGATAGAAGAGACTACAGGACGCCGGTGTGCCATGATCTACGGATCATTACCCCCAGAGACTCGTGCCCAGCAAGCCGCGCTCTTCAACGATCCCGACAACGATTACGATTTTCTTGTTGCCAGTGATGCCATCGGAATGGGTCTCAACTTGGAAATAAGACGAATTGTTTTTGAAGAGGTACATAAACGCAGCGTCAGCGGCTATCGACAAATAACGACTTCGGAGATCAAACAGATAGGCGGCAGGGCTGGTCGATTCAGAACAGCCCGCCAGGCGAGCGACCCTGAAGCGGAATTGAGCCAACCCATTAAAGCTAGCCAGCCCGGATTGGTAACATCTCTGATGAAGGGTGACCTTGAAATCATCAGAGAGGCCTTTGGTCGCGAACCCGAACCTATAAAAACGGCCGGCATACTACCTCCGCCTTCCGTAATCGAGCGATTTTCATCCTATTTCCCCCCGAGGACACCATTTGGCTATATATTATCCCGCTTGCGAGACATCGCCCAACTTTCTCCTAAATTCCATCTTTGTCAAGAAAAGGATACCTTGGCAATTTGCGACTTAATCCAACCCTATCCTATGTCTGTCTATGACCGTTGCGTCTTCTTGAATGCGCCAGCTGCCCTACGGGAACGACCCGGATCTGCGGTTTCTGGATCTGCAGTTGTTCAAGCTTTTGGGAAATGTATTTCACAGATGGACGGCGGCGAGCTTGTCGATATCAAAGCTGTTGACCTAGAACTACTCGACATCGACAAGAGCCATTTCCAAGCTAACCCAACCGAATACTTGCAACGGTTAGAAGCCCTGCACAAGACGATTACGCTTTATCTTTGGCTCAGCTATCGGTATACTGGCGTATTTCGTAGTCAGAACCTGGCCTTCCATGTCAAAGGTTTAGTGGAGAAAAGAATTGATGAGTACTTAGGCCAGTTTAACGTTACCGAACAGCAGCACTTGTCGAGATTGAAAAATATTCGGAAGAAGGCCCAGGAATCTACGCGTAAGAGGAGGGTGGTCCTTGGCGATACTCCAATAAACGGCCCCCCGCACAACGAAGAAGGGGAAGAAAAACCTCGTTTCGACGGCGTCAGAAGTTCTCGACCTATTAGAGCTCGTCGTATACTTACCTAGTATTCAATGAGACGTCTACAGATGCTTGATACGAATACACATATAAAGTAGCACGGTTAGATGTGTAAAATAACAGTGTACCATATAGCAAAGTAGAGAAAGATATGATTTTGTAAGATAGACCCATCCATCGTTTACAAGATCCCCATAGTCTAATGTGCTAGGCCAGAGTTATATGGGTATGGATAGAATATGGATAGAATATGCCTAACGAACAACCACTCCAAGAAATAAATGAATAGTAAAAAGAAATACCCCTGAGTTCTTTTATCAAATTGGCATTCCAGAAGAAGGTGCATGGAAGCTTCCTTCTCCGCCTGCATGAAGTAGGCGGTAGGCAGTAGGCGTATATTTCATTTACATCCACGTTAAAGGTAAGCGCGATGGACTTGTCAGTATAGAAAAGGATAAGGCAAGCGCTTTGTAAAAAGAAACACTATTCACTGTTCACTGGGTATTCATCATTCAAATAAAGTGTTCGAAATAAAGGATGGCCAATGCTAACTCTAAGTCTTCTCGATGTTTGTATTTTACGATTAGGCCAAACAGGTCTCCTTAGCCTCTTAGCCTCTACAAGACTTCCTACGAATCACCGTATTTACAATGATTCTTCAATAGTATCCAGCTTTCTTGTTTATTCCTATTTTTATTTTTAAGAATGCCGAAACATCACCATGGAGGATGGATCCGAAGACATCAGTCCTTGGTCGGAGTGGCTTCGTCGCAGAAGCACTACTAGTCGATGGAGACTTCGCAGCATCTCCGGTGTTGACGGCCCAACAAGCAGATTGCCCTCGTCGTCGGTGGCATCCGTCACAACTGCAAATTTGGCTGCTCGGCAATGCACGAGCCAACCCCACAACAGCGCGCCCGTATCTCCTAATACGTTCATCGATCCGCCACGACCGGCTCGAGACGGACATGAATGGGTCTGGTTTCCAGCCGGCTATTGGGCCGAACGCGAGATTATCGAAAGCCCCGGAAAGGTCATGAAGCATTTCAAGTGGCGCAAGCGCTCCGGCAAGAGCAGCTCCGGAAAGGATACACAGGAGGACCTACAGCATTCCCCAAGTAATCCATGGCCCCAGCCCAGCCCCTTTCTCACCGAGGAAGCACACGTCCAGTCTCTACAGCGACCCGCGTTGTCACGCAAGGGCACCAGCAGTGAGAGCGGCGGATCTATGTTCCCGTTGAACCGAACTCTACAGACACCTCTATGCAGCCCCTATCTCACCGAAGAAGCCCATGTCCAGTCGTTGCAGAGATCGCCCTTGGTTTTTGACTGCCATGGTTGTGACAGTGGCACGTCCATACCGAGACTCACTTCGAAGCCGATCCAGAGCTCGCCCCTGATAAACGGCAACGGGGATTCAGATTCCGCTACTCCCACCGAAACGCCCCTAGAGAAGCCGGCAAGCACCGCAACAGCTTCCCTTTCTTCGATTTTCCACCTATCAACGACTACCCAGGAAGGAAAGTCCAAGAGATCGTTCATGGCGAGGATTCTCCCGGATCATAAACCGGTAAGTCAGACACCAACGATTACCCCTGAATTCATAACACTCCACTCTCCATAATCACACTCCTATCAGAACGCTAACGATAATCCCCCATGCCACTCATAGAGAATCAAGAAAACACCAGAAGAAGACAAAGACTTCAACTACGGCTACGTGAAGAGTAAAATCGGAGGCGCAAAGGTGCAGCTCATAAGCCATAGCCAGAGCCAGTCAGCCATGCGCCGCGTAGCATCGCTGTTGCGCGAGGAAGGCAAGGATAAGAAAGGCCGAGGCGATTGGTCGCGCAAGCTCTTCGGAAAGAGCCCCTGGCATCGCGAACCCTCTGCTGGCTCCGAGGCGAGTGCTACGAGCTCCGTCTCGAGCTCCGTCCAAGATGTGCTGAGGGGCCGGACGCCGTTTACTAGCCCGGTTTCTGATACAGGTATGTGTGTGTTTTTTGGAGGGTTATACTGTTTTACTTTTCTCCTTTGTATTCTTCTTGCTTCTCCTATGGGCTAATTTGAAGAAAAGGGGTTAGGCGAAAGTGGAGTCAAGGTAAGAGAGAAAACTGAAAAGCTTCAAGAGTAAATAGAGTTGACTGACATGTCAGTATAGACCGACTCAATTCTTTCAGCACGCAATTCCCAGGGGGTGTAAGTATATCACTCGATAATATTTGTTCTTTTTTCTGGCGGCTAATCATTATAAATAGGAAGCAACACGCATAAAGACACCACCGATCCGCGAGAGCGGCCACCACGCCGGTCGACCACGGTCATTCTTCTTCGATATCTCAACGCCGCCAGCACGCGGTAGCAGTTTAGGAAGCAGCGCAGAGCACAGCGAATACTCCCATACCCCCTTTCCCACCTCCAGCACTATGCGTGGTGAGCAGGGCAAGAGTACGCCAAGGAAAGAGAAGGGAAAGGAAGAGAAGAGGGATATGGGCGGGAAAGAATGGTGGGAAGTGCCGGTAGCGGTGCCGCGATACGGAGCTATGGCACCCAGTTCCTTCGAGTTCGATATGCCGGAACATCTCCCCAACAGTCCCATGTGTCCGGCGAACAAGCGCCATAAATCCGGCGGTACCGGAGTCTGCGTGTACCATGGCCGCAGGAAGAGGAGCGGACACCACAGTAAGGACAAGAGTATGAGTAGCGACGAAGAGGCGGATAGGGACGTATGGGCGGAAGCTGAGAATAGATGAGCTGGTACTACAGTGCTTTATGTGCGATACGTCCGTTGATACCACCGTAATGACATGATCTACCAAAGCCTCCGGCTTCCACGAATACTATTGTTTCTTTGTTTGTTGCCTGTTTCTTTTTACAGCGGCGATGTTACATGTATGCACCCGATAATCTCCATCCAACCAGCCAAGCAATCCTAATTCGAACCGACGGAACATAAGAATCGCACAATCCATCCCGAGCCAAAGCCAAAGCCAAAGCAAAATCCGTATGCCCCTTCCTTAACTCCGTAGAAATCAAAATCAAATAAAGACCCAGTTCGTTCACACGTGACGCCACACCCAATCTTCCCACGGATAGGGATACTCCAGGTCCCGCAGCGTCCGAGGTAATCTGAAGTCCCGCAGATACAGGCCCGAAACCGACCGTCGCTACGAGCGGTTCACGGGTAAAGGCGTGGGTACGGGGGGCGAGGGGACCTGTTGGTAGTAGTAATAGTGGTGCGGCAGCAGCGGCGACGCCTAGTCCTGGGTCTGCACCTTGTGGTCGCCCTTCACGGCTTCGGCGTAGGTCGGGGGCGCGGGGTCGTGGTGGCCTTGGGAAGATCCCGCGGCGGCAGACGAGGAGCCGTTGGTCGTGGACGCGGTGCCGTAGTTAGGGTGGGAGGGTGAGTGTGGTTGTTGTTGGGGGTGTGCTTGGGGCGGGCGCTCGGATTGAGGGGGCTGCGAGACGAAGACGTAGGTTACTCGGCCGTTTCGGCGGTTGCTGCCGCCGCCGGACTCGGCGTCTTGCGATGCGACGGGCTCGTACTCGTAGAGTTCGGGGAATTTGGAGATTATGTACCACGAGTGGATCAGGCCGGGGAGCTGTGGGTGGTGAGGGTTTGGGTTAGCTGATGGGGAGTGGGAGTGGGAGGAAGGATAGGGGATGGGGGATGAAGAATGGGAATATGGGAGGGGGAGGAGACTCACGTAGCCGAGCATGCATAGGAGGATGTTGATGATGCTGTCGGCGGAGCAGAGGCCGGTTTTTACCCAGACTATGATTGTAACATATTAGTTATTTAAGAGTTCCATCTGATGAATATATTATGGGATGTTTGATGGGTATCGTAGGCTGTCGCGATGCGATGCAATACGTAGTGCGGAGCCGTCGGCTGCTGCTGGCGGGCGCGCGACGCAAGGCAGACGAATAGCGGCAGGCGGGGGCAAATGGGCGATGGGTATTGATAGAAACGGAGATGGGTTAATGACGTACCAGGCAGAGGCGGGAAGAGGATGGCCAGGAGGCCGAGGAATAGGTCTGCGGAACACATGGTGACGGTCGATTGTCGGGGATGAAATAAAGGTCTATAGGAATGATCGCGAGAATTGATTCACAGTAGGTAGGGAAAAGTTGAAGTGAAGTCAATGAAGGTAACTTGGTAGGTGGATAGGAAGGAATGGATGAGTCGTAAGGCGATGGTTGACTGGTCCTTATCACGCGAGCTGAGCTGAATTAGTAGATGTACCTAGGTCCTACGCAGTACCTATGGCGTAATGGCTCGTACATGAACCTTCCTTTTTAGAGGTGGCCATAGGGTTCAGCTACGCTAGCTGCAGACGCTAGTGCTAGCCCACACTGTATTTTCTAGGTACCTCCCGCCTATCCCCCCCTTGTAGCAGTGGAGTGTTGTACAGCTCTGGATGTTTGTCGTTTTCAGCGCCAAAACCTCCTTATTATACCCCCTAAAAGATCACTAAGTTCACATAGGTACCTAGTAGACTTCAAGGTCCCAATTTACCCAAATTCCTATTGAGCAAAACTTGATGACTCCATGTCTCAATTGATTTATGCTATTTTTTAATATAATCAATTAATTTGAAAAGGCCAGATCTTTCAAATGCTAAAAAAATGATCTTTTACGGTCAATATCAATATCATCCTTAGAAGTATACGCAACATCCCCCGCATTCTCTCCAAGATCTTCTGTGCTCTCAACCGTTGCTACCGCCGGGTTCGTCTTGTGTTCACCTTTTGGTAGTGTTGATTTTTCTTTAGGCCGTTGGGGGTCTTTTCCCCTTGGTGTACGTGTTTCGCCTGTTTGTCCGATATTCACATCAATACCAGAATCCTGAATGTGAAACTCCTTCCCCCCTTTATCCAATTGCCCAACGTCTATTGTCCGGTTAGAATCCTGGGATTTCAGGTCTTTGTTCTCAGACCGATCAACAGTGGCCGTGTCATGTTCCTTATATACTTCTCCCTTCACTTCTAGCTTCTCATTATTTGCAACGTGGGCAGGGGAGTGACTACTTTCAGCATCTTCGTAGTAGTTGACTGGCTCCCTCCTGCCCAGTCGTTCCTTAAGTCCACTTGTGGAACCGGCCGTGTTCGGGTTGCGCCTATTCGGCGGAATTTGCTTGTCGGAGATCTTTGGGTTGGGTTGCTGACCTCGCGGGTCTTGGGAGGGTTCCATTGGTGTTTCTTCTGTTTTCTGTCTTTGAGTAGATGTTTCGGCCATCTGTAGGGGTTGTCCCTTATCGTGAGATTCGTTAATACGTTGACCCTTAAAAGGTTTAGGGCCCCAAGTTTTAAAAGTCGGTCGGTCATTCGATAATGTTATACTCTCACCCTCTTTCCACCATCTCAATCCATCATCTCTTCCAGTCATTAAGTGTTGTTCTTTCTCCCTCGAGCCAGCACCCTCTGTCTTCTCTCTTGTATCAGGACCCCCATTTCTCTTGAACCGTAATTTAAGCTTAGATGGTGATAATGGGTTTTTCGTTCGCTCAACCCGTTGTGGAATAGCTGGGAACTTCTTATCGATTTCTTCTCTGAACGCGGTTGGAAGGTCTTGATAATCCTCGTCAGCATCTTCCAACGCTCTCTGGGCTGTTGGTCCCTCGCCTTCTAAGGAGCACTGTAGCATGTTAAGGATCCACGAGTCTAGCATGGATACACAATTGGAGAAGTAAGGGATGTTGAAAAGCCTAGAGATCTTTTGTTTCAAGTCCTTCCTTAAGTCTTCAGTATTAGATATCAAATATTTTGAAGCCAATGTTTTCGAATAACCACAGAAATCCCCCTGTGTTAGACTTTGTAGATTACAAAGTTCTTCGAATTCATTAATCGGGTTTGCAGATAAGACGATTAGTCTCTGCAAAGCCAGAACTTCGGTTTGATAATCACCAAGTTCCCTTGAGATTTTCATTGCTAATCTGACGGGGCGTTCAAATTTTGACGCTGCATCTTCTATCTCCCAGCCCGGATTCTCACCGTGTACAGGGATGTATTGAGGTAACTGAAGTCTTCTCGAGTGGAAGACCAGACCTGGCCATGACTGAAGCTGTTCCCCATATGAGTGAGCGTAATGCGGACCTTTAGCATCAGCATACTGTGCTTTTACCAACATCCACCTTAAAAACGGTCTACTTCTCATGTTGTCTGGATCGTTTTCCATGATCCAAAGCGCAAGGGGTTCAGATTGTCTTAGGAAGGTTTCAATATTGTCATCAGTCTTTGTCGAGTATTCCGATTCGTAAAACATGAGAGATACAAGGATATCGAGAAGTGCAAGGGTTGTCGACGTATCAATTATCATCCTCGACCAATCGCTGACAAAGTCTATGCCATTCCAACATAGGATAGATACATTCGCGACGGCAATATCACGAAGGTCCCATATCCGGCCTTCTTTGAGGAGATCCCTGTATAACCCTTCAAGAAAATCGGGGGAGAATTCTTTCTGGAGGCGCTCAGGCATCGTGGGATTGTCTATGAAATCACACAAGCGATAAAATAGAGCAAGTATTTTGATCTGATTCCTTGGTAAGACTTAAATGATGTCAGGGTGTCACAGGTAAACATACCTCAGTCGAAGTTATAGGTCTTTCATTAGCGTTTATTAAAGCTTGAAAATCTTCGATGGCTCCATTAACAACGTCGTGTTTTGTCAGAAACACATCAGGTCCGTCGGGTTTGTAATGAACAGAGAGCACCTTTATCAATTTCCAGTATATCGTAAGTAGCAGGTGATCATCGCTATCAACAAGGCTATCGCATGCACGATGCATGGTTACATCGCCTATCTCACATAGAGCATTATAGTCGCCTTGTTCGAGCAGCATTTCAGCATACCCGATAAGGACTTGAGGTTTTTCGATGTGCTCACGTAGATTCTCCGCAAAGAATTGTCTAGCAGAGGCAAAGTGGCCCAGCCTTTGGAGACGGCCGAATTCTTCGAGGGTTTCATCAAGATCTTCCTGTGCGGATAATACTAGATGGACAGTAAGATCTGCAGCATGGCATGAATCCCAAATGCCGTTGACTTTTCGTTTCGAGAGGACCTCACGTGGGGTAGAAGTAGGTTGTGCAGGTCTCGTAGAAGTCTCTTCAATTGATTTCTTAGAAATAGCGCTAGGAGGCCCATGACGACTCGTATCATTTTCAATTATAGAATAGTCGCGGGGTAGAATTTGTTTGTCCTTATTCTTGTCTTTCTGATTAGAATTCCATGGACGTTGTTGTTCGTCCTCTGATTCAAATAGAGACCAATATGGTGGCTTAGGATTAGGCTTGCTAGGCCCATCCTCTGGATAAACTGGGGGCCCATCCTCAAATGAGGGTAAAGATCCATCAGATAAGGGTCCATCTACATCAGATGAGAAGTCATATCCATCAGATGGGGAGTCATATGGTGACCGAGGGCTAAGCTCAACATCGCTTGTCGGCTCTGCTTGCGTTTGACGTACTGACATGGAATTTGCAATAAAGCGAAAAGAGAGAAAAGATCGATATTGAATCTATTATCGGATTTGTATAATCAAATTATTGGGTAGCGTCTTCACTGGAGTGCCGCGAATATCAATGTCATCGTCAACTGAATTGTAGGACCTAGGTATCGAGATAAAATCTTTATAAAATGCTTCATTAGATGAGCCCAAAACGCCACCGGAGATAGGATGGATATGTAGAACTTGTCCACTAAGTACCAGGTACCTATGAATGACACCATCTTATCTCGTCGGATGAAAATGAGGCAACCTAATATAACCCGCAGCCCGCATCTCGAGCGGCTGTGCATATCTGTAAGATGTCACGAGGTGTGTTGCTATCGAGATTTGAGATTTCCGGGTTGTAAGTGGTTGAGCTTCCCGCCAATCAGAACCCCGGTGCACGGACCCCCAACTTTCAAGGTTGTCTAGCGGTCCGTCACGAGCTGGTAAGGCGTTCAGGGCGTTGTCCCACTTTTACAGGGTTCGCCATCTACCCGGAAATTGCGGAACCTTTTGTGGTCGTTCAATATTAGAGCAATCGAAAGCTTTTAGCCACCTTACGCCAACCAAAACCTCATTAGGTATTAGGAAAATTTAAGTCTCAATTAAGTATTTGGGCAGAAGTTAGCCTCGGGCTGAATAATTTACATCAAACCACAGTCAATTCTAGCATTTGATTACTTCGCCGGTAGAGAGCACTCGAGTCCCGCTGTCTATAAGTCTCTGCGGCGGCCTTTCCCAAGTTAAGACCTTACCACCCCTATCCCGCACATCCTGCCGCCTCTCGGAAACCGCATCCCAAGTATTAACATGCAACTTTCCCCATGGATCCTTCGTAGTAGAAGTCTTCTTTGGCGGCTTGGGCCTAGTAGGCCAATTAATAGGCTCTGGGCAGTCGCCTAGGTGGTCCCTCGCCCTTTGCTTCTCCCATTCTTGCAACATGAGCTGGTATGATGTGACGGGATGATCTAGCTTCACCTCTGGATGCTTTACCCACTCTCTTCTGATGTCGTCAAGGTTCTGCTCTTCGTGACGCTTCCTCCGCAGACTATCGTCTCGGGTAATGATTTCGTAGATGGTGAATATAACACCCTTGACATCGTTCCGTGCCTTATCGTAATGCTCCCTATCCCCAAGGATAGATTTATGATGGATTCGAGACGCAAAGTTAAAGTCAAAGAGCTTGATAGAATCCGTTGACCCGTCAACTAAGAGATTTCGCGGAGCGATGTCTTGGTGCGCGATACTGTATCGGAGATTTAAGTCGTCTACAACCTTTATGAGCTGCCGGAGCCACTCTAGTCTGAAAACACGCGACTTATTCTCCTCTAGAGTACCGCCAGGCACATAGAGGTTGGTGAATCCAACCACACGACCCTCCAACTCGTCAACGACAATGCGGTCAAACGGAACGATGTTTGGGTGGTGGGGCAACCGCATCCACAGATTCATCTCTATCCATGTCATCTCTGCACGCTGAAACACGAAGTGATATTTAAACACGACCTGCCAAAGGATCAGCTTAATCACAGGGCGAGACAATTCAAGAACAGTACTTAGGTATCACCTTTTTAGCGGTTCCTCCCGCGCATGGAGGGTATGCCACAAGGTCTGTCATAGGGCCGAGCCTATCGAGTTCCTCAAGTTCATCCCGCCGCACTGTCTGAATCCCTTCCGGAAGAGACATTTCGTGAAGGAATGGATAGTGCACACAAAAGTTCTGATCATCCTCCGGATCAGTGGAGGTCGAGATGATCTCGCCAGTATTCGATACATTAATCTCATAGATGCCGGGAGACAGTTGGTTGCCATGGAGGCGGAAATGTTCAATGGCAATGTTATCGTCTTCTACTTCCCCATCCATAGTCACCGAAACCGTCCGTCTCTGGTCCCAATCGGTGACATACCAAGTGCTTGGCCCGTTGGGACAGAGGGCGCCACCCAAACAATGGTACTTGTAATCTTCGTCAATCATCTTACTATGCTGCTTGGCAGTCAAGATGCGGGATTGAATATCTGAAAATGTGGTAAGACGACTTCCATGTTAGAATATAGAAATCACTGTGCAATTATTCTACTATTTGGTAAGTTGGAATGCTATACTCTGTTACAGAGGGTAAGGCAAATGGGTAGGCAGACAAGGCGAACAAGGCATATTAATACCACACCGTTTTTTGTGGATTCAATATAGCTTTCTTGCTGGCTGTTGGTTACCCTATTTTGTTGGTTTGCCTGTTGTCACAAAACTAGCTTCGAGATGGGCGCTAAACAAATTTGCTATTGGTGGATTACCATGATGAGCCCATGTCGTACTAGGATTTATACGAAAATGTTGATAGGGTCTCTGTAAGGCTCTGCGAGGCTCTGATTTCTACTCCGGTGCTACCTAGATCCTACCTAAGTAGATTATGGATGTCAGCAAAGTCCCAGAGGCAAACACAGCACTAAAAGGGCTAACCGCGCGCAAATAGACCTGGCTGGGTATGATCGACCGGCTGTAGAGACCTGACCGAGCATGCCCGGTTGAAGTATTTGCACCAACAACCAAGGAGTATCGCTTTCGAGTCTGAGTACATAAAAGTGATAACTATTACAACTCACAGGCAGTACGCGGGCCGAGGTGCTGAGTATTCATTCATATTTTTACACAGGCATCCATTCGACTCCTATGCAATTATATACCAAACTGCTGAACTTCGGCACATCACTCAACCAGAGTAAGTATGCCAATAGCTTCGTGGCTTATTGCACGCTTAACTAAGCTTCGCATAGCGAAAGGCGTATATTCCAATCCTGATAAAATCGATCCGTCATGTCTGATCAGAAGGAATTAATCCAGCCCGGAGGGATGGATGAGGCGGCGAATCGGTGTTTAGTTTACAGGACGGAGCGTTGCTTCTGCGGATGGTATGTCTTTTATGCAACCTGCGGACACGTTTATAAACGTCATCCCAAAAAGTGCGGTGGTACGACGGCACGTTCTAGCGTGAATAGGTTCTGCGTGGTTCCCGCGCCGCAAAACCATGTTGACGGTTTTCGAATTGAAGGTCCCTGCGGAGATTGTCGCGCAAGGAACCTCTAGCTTGAGCTTTTTCTCGAGGACTTGATGAATTAGAAGAAGGTGGGGTTGGGAAGGGGAGAACAGTGTTGAGTATCGCGTATCTTTCGATTCACATCTGTATGAGTACTATATCTTTGAAAATAAAGTCGTGTTGAAGATAAAGTGCACCCTACCACCGGGCAAATCTGTTCAATGATGTCCCTAAAATAAGCAATTACTAAAATTACCAGAGTCTTCCGAAACATGAGGCAATGTCCTGGGTTTATCGATGCGATGAAAATGGTGCGTATGCCCTCTGAGATGTATTCACAGATGTTCTTCCGTGAGAATGTTGCCTAGGCGTCTTCTACTAGAGCAGTCTTCTCTTTCACCACCCGAAGAATTCTTCCTATTTCATCTTTTGACATGAGCTAGGGTCTTGGAGAAGACCCAGCATCCACTCCGCGGGCGAACAGATTTATAAACATGAAAGCTGTAGCGCCTGGCTTCCACTTTGTCGAAACGGAATAGGGGTATATAGGGGCACCGAAAACGGGGCAAGGAATGCCGGAATGCGGGGCTGTGGGTACCGGAGTCTAAGGTCTCTGACTCGGGGCAAGAAAGACTGGGGATCTTCCAAGGTTAGCATTTAGTCAAATTAGCTTGGTAGCTACTACCTAACTTATGTTCCAATCCTTCATT
The DNA here is from genome assembly GCA_022695765.1 of Annulohypoxylon moriforme. Lineage (NCBI taxonomy): Eukaryota > Fungi > Ascomycota > Sordariomycetes > Xylariales > Hypoxylaceae > Annulohypoxylon > Annulohypoxylon moriforme. The sequence continues at coordinate 165,127 of MU403092.1, read as the reverse complement.
ATACTCCTTCCCTTTTGTCATTAGGACTGTCAACTTCGCGTAGATCAGCTCGTATTCTCGTCAACCGGTCCTTACGTAAAACATTCGAGGGTACGCATCGACGATCCGGCCGAGCCCGATGTGATATGTCGAGATGTCGCGTATCCAGACGAAGGTGATCCATGAGCGACCTGTCTGGCGGGCGCCCGTCGTACATCCTGTACAAGCCGCCTAGCTTCCTCATGTACTCGCGGATGGCATTCTCATCGCAAACCAGATTTCTTCGCGGCTCTACTTGTTGTATGAGGTAACTCAAGGATGATTTGCTGAGCTCCTTATCCTGGTGGCAGAGAATTCTAATGAGGTATTTTCAGCCCCGAAATATCGGTGTTAGGTTTTTTGGCTACGAAAGTAGTCAACCGGCGCTTGACGAGGTCGGGTTTGAGGCGGTCCAAAACTTCGGTAGCACCGGGCGACGCCGGTTGCCCTGTTAGTAGTCATCATGGAACTGGTGGGCTTCTAAGGGCTCGACTTAGGGAGTCTCTTCGACATGAAGTTCCTGTCATCGCTCAATTCTGAACGGGCTTAGCAAGCCCGTTTCAGCTACAAGCGACCATAAATCCAGCCACGTATCCAGCCAGCCACACAGCACGCCAGGAGATATCCGTCAGAAGGGAAAGATACAATGTGCCCGATTAATGCACAAAAGATCCAAAACGGCAGCTTTGCAAAATTCAAGGGGAAAGTCAAATCTACTTTTGAGGTAAATTGACTTAGTTCATTTTCCAATCAAGAGCATGATAAGATAATATCTCACTTTGAATCACCCGAGTAGCCGGACTCCCGGATCCTGATTTTCTCTTCAAGCCATGCATAATGTGATGCCTTTGCGACCCCCAACCGTGCTGCGCTTTCGGGAGTGGCTGAGCCTAGGGGGTATTTCTAAAGGTTGAAGGGTGGTGAATTGATTGGTTAACCGCTAAAAGACTAAGCCCCCTCCCATCTCCAACTTCTTTCATCTACTTACATGCGGGTAAAGCTGGTAAGGGCAAGTTTAAAATATGTGACTTACAGCCTGATCGGACGATTTTGCGCTTGTGCTTCTCCAGATTACGCTCAGCGACTACAATGTCGATGCTCGGAACTAGACATCATCCGGTCTATAGTGGCATTGCGCTGCCTTGGCAGGAACGTCTGCAGCTTGGACGAAGGTATGGAAAATATGATTTTGGGCGATTTGAACGTCTAGAAGGCTCCAATCATTACATTGGTAGAGGGAAGATTGGGGACGTAGAAGTTGCATGTAAATTTCGATTCAGGGAGTCACGATGGGGTATTCTGACCCCGGACAAGAACCCGGGGGGCGTCGTCTACCTAGATTTGACCTTTACTGAACCACAGGAGTGTCGCCTTAAGGGCTCAACCGTCTTGCTAACTTTGGATGAAGAGGATGAAGACCTCCGCCGCCACTTCAGCGCTAGAGATTCACCAATGAAGGCCAAAGTCCCCGTCCATATCACCGAACATGGCCCGCAAAGCCTCCATGGACAACTAGACGAAGCCTTCAAGGTTGAGAAGAATTCGTTTGCTCCTTGGATTGACGTTGGCGGATTTGGCGGTGCCGGTGGTGTCGGACGGAATTCTGAGAGGAAATATATACAGCGGAGTCAGTGGAAATTCTCAAGTCAGCCTATTCCTAACAGGTTTTCAAGGGCTACAATTCTCAGGTGGGATCTAGTTGAGAGCGAGCTTGATCGGCAACCGAGGCATGACAACACTTTTCATACAGCATTCGCGTTTGAGCATGACGGACAGCCGTTCTTCATGCAGGTCGAAGTCGCCGGCTGTCTGGAGGGGATAACTTCGCACATACGACAAAAAGCAAGACAAAAATTTAGGAAATTTAAATTTGGGATTGAGCCCCAACGCGCAACAACGTTGGTGAATTTTGGAGGGAGGGACAATCCTTACCAGGATCCGCTTGACGAATTAGCTAGGAATATACCACGCGACATGGTTGAGAAGAATCGGAAGCCCGTCACCCATGTCCCAAGACCCCCAGATAGTGGATCTGGTTACGAGATCACTGATGAAGGAGACTCATCGCCCCTCGGGCAAGAGAACGATCTTCATAACCAACCTCAAAGGATCGAAAACTCACACTCCGTAGCTTTAGAGGAAATTCAGGGGGAAGCACTTGCATTACTGTCTCTTGGACATCCATCGATAGGGGAACCAAGAATGGATCACACAACAGAAATACTACTGCCAGTCAACCACCAACAAAGAGTATCTTGTGACGAAAGGCTACCGGCTTCCGATATCCAACTTGGACAATCTATAGCAGCATCAAGTACCATCGTAGACCAAGAGCAGGATGAAGACGCTCGTAAAATAACCCTCCTCGAGCTCCATGCGAACCATCAAGAGGTTCGAAGGCTTCTCAACGAGGCAGCCTTACCGACAGTTCTTCAGTTCTTGATCTTATGGCTTCTTGCATTCGGAATGAAGATATCACTTCTCTCGAAGATGGAATGGCATATCACGTATAGAAAAGACCTGAAGCAATCGGCTGTGAGACAGTAGTACTTCGAAAAAAAAAGCCCTGATAGTGTTAAAGTAAGGTAAGTAAGTGTCATTTCGATTGTTTGAAGTATAATACAACTAATCATAATTAAGGTCAAAACCCGACTAGACAAAGATTAATGGGCACGTGTATTTGTACGTCCAGCAATCGTTTGCGAACCACTGTGCCCGAGGTCTTAGATCTGGTGATAGCTGGGAAGAGACTGCTATCGAAGACGGACATCCGGAATTATGAAGTCATGATTATGTTGGTACCCGACGTTACACCAAAGAGGTCTATGATCCCGATTGTACATGTAAATTATTCCTAATAGTTAAATGTGAATGTATAATTTAATACAATGTAGTGTCCTATTCATTTTCGCTCCAATCCGAAGTTTTCTATTTGGCAAATTACTCTTTTACCTAGGTACCTATATAGAGGTATGGCATGTTCGTAACTAAACACTCTTCTGAGATGTAACTACAGGCTGAACCTACAACATCCTGTTGCCTTCTTAGGAACGTATGATTTGCTCTCCTTAATCTTGAAGATTCCCTAGCACAATGAAGGTTTCGCTAGGCCTATTGTTACAACCTATGAAGCAACCTCTTTTCTACAAACTGCCATTGCTGCCAGCTCTCAGATGGGACATGAGATTGTAGGAATCTGAGAGAGGACATCTCTAGTTCAACTAGTAACTAATACTGAAAGTCTTAAACAGATTGGATTGAACAGTGGCCGAGTAGGTGGCGGGTAGGTCGGCCACTATTTAGGTACCTATGTGCCTGAGCTCCTTCCCAGCCTCACTTGTCATCAAGCCTTTTCATCCGAGGTTCCTTCCTAATGAATAATTACCTCACACTTTTAACACTCTTGTTTCCAACGTACGATGAACCAGCCAGCTGCGATTGCTCCGTACGATTGAGAAGATACATAAAGCATAAGATCAAGTCATTACACCCACTCAAAAAGATTTGGTCATCCTGCTCAAAGAGGCTCAAGTCAATATAGGCTCAGTAGCGTAGTGGTTATCGCGCACTCTTCGGGCAATCCTGTCCTTCTCTACCACAGAGAAACTGAGTGAGGTCCTGGGTTCAAATCCCAGCTGAGCCCCTTTTTGGCAATTAAATCAAATTGCCAAAGTCAATCAAAGACTATGCCTTCCTTGTAGCAAAAATCATAACAACTGGCGTTCTCGTTCTAACCCTTTTACCCTCTAAAGCAAGTTCCAGCTCATTCCAGACTTCCTGCATTTCGGCTTCTGGGATAGACGGCACCCAAGTAGCAAGATATGCTTTGAACCACTTGATGTTTTTCCAATCGATCCACTCTTCGTCATCCTCTATCCATATTTTCTCTTCCCTCTCCTTGACCTTTCTCTCAGCTATTAGGTCATTCATTATGAAGGCGTCGACGTCCCCCTGAGCATTGATGTATACCCTCATAACAGTCTCCCATTCTTCTTCGGGGAATTCTAAGTTTTCGAGGGCAGTGTTGACTGTTCTAAAAGCACGGTCATACACCTCACCTCGAGCTTTTTCGGAATGAGTGACCCAAACCCTTTTCCAAGCATTTTGCGCCCGTTCGCTTCCATCAATTAGCGGTCGGACATAATAGGTGATCGCGAGCGTGCCACCGGCCTTAAGCTGCCTACCAAATTCACTGATCGCAGCCTTAGGATTAGTCCACTGCATGCATTCGCACGCGGTGATCAAGTCAACCGTTCCAGACTCAAGAGAACTTTCCTCCGCAGATTCTTGGAGAAAACTGAATTTTGATTCTGGGAAAGATGCTTCTTCGATAAGGAGCTTCTTGGCGAGAGTGACATAGCCATCGTTGGGATCCGAAACGATGACGCTGTCGAAATGGGTAGCAAGGGTGGATGATACAATCCCACAACCAGCACCAACATCATGGCCTACGGACCATTTCGCCTCTGGTTTTTGAGCGTGATAGTTGAATATGCGCTCAAAGAAAGATGTCTGATATATGGGGCGGTAGGCGAGATAGTTCGACCAGTTGACGCCTTGTTTTGGGGAGAATCCTAGTTCATTGACAGATACATTCGCCATTGTAAGGTGACGCACCAAAGATGAAATGAGATTAGAACCCGTCACGAAGAAAAATTCATGTATTTTTGACTATGTAGGTATGGATCTTGATTATATAACCCTATTTATTTTGAAAATTTACTAGCTGATGAGGAGGTGTTCTCTGACACCTTTCTCAGGAAATGACGCGGAACGCGGGGAACTAGTTCAGGGGGTAATAATGGTCGCACACATATTATACCATCGGCATATACCTATCATTGTTGATTACAGTTTTTTGAGAACAGTAAAGGATTGTCGAGCGTCTTTCTATCCGTAGAAATCCGTTGGCGCGGTGGTAACTGCTTGAATCTGCAATTATTGATTCATACTAGGTATGGCCCCCATAAGTGCAACTGTTTAGCTACCTAGGTAGGTACCTCTTAAAATGTAAAGGTACCTACTCAATACATTTGTATACATCAAGTGGTAAGTATTTAGGTACCGAGAGAAGGGGGCACCTGCCTAACAAAAATGACACCAACTAAACCACCGTACTTTCCTTTATATTTCAAGATGCCTGGATTTAAAGTTTTTGGACTTGCAACTGCCCCAGACAATTGCGGAAAGCGCACCACGGGATAACAGGGATGCTTGGCGGGGTCCGCGGCGTCCGAAAACAGGCAGTTACTGACCTATTGACAAGAAAAAAATTATAGGAACAATTCCCAAGCGTCACTAAACGCGAAGGGCAAAAGCATGGGGCTCAACCGGGATTTGAACCCGGGACCACTCACATTATCTCATTAGATGAGATGGACCAAAGTCAGCCCGAAGCGAGTATCCTACCACTAGACCATTGAGCCTCATATTTTGGAGAATCCACAAAGAAACTCTCGCTGGGGAAGGCGCGTTCGCACCTGCCCCGCTTGTCGTGACTGCCTAAACTAAGCACCTATGTTCCTTCCTTCCTTCCGTCCATTGCCCCTTCCTAATATGGACTAGCTCCGCTTTAACTTCGGGAAAGAGGGAAAGAGCAGCCAGGACATCCCTGAAGGAACTGATTAAAGTTCCAAGGTTCCAAGGTTGAAGTCATACGTGCCTACCTAGGTCAACTATACTTCCCCTAGGTCAAGTACCTAAGCAGGTAGGTGTGAACTTGCATTTCTCCAACGCGACTTTCAACAAAGTCGCAAATTCGAAATTCACCTAAATTCGTCCAGCTTCATCTAATTTCATCTACTTCTGTCTTTGTCCGTGTTGATGTTCTGTTCCGTACTATACGTCTTTTGATGATCACTGTCCTCAGGCTTGCTCTTGTTGCACACAGGGTAATGAATCGAGGAATATCAACTTCCCTATTCATAGTTAATGCTAGCAGGGCCCCTTGTCCATATTTTTGCTTGAGACGACACGCGACGCTTTAATAAACTCAACAACGATGTCTTGCTCTCTTGATTACACTTGACTCGACGTAAGAAATGTTTCTTTCAAGTTTCCTTAGTGCCCCGTCGGGTCGGAGGGGTTCCATCATATCGAGCAAGTCCAAATCATCTCGACATTCCCCTGAAGTTTCGCCATCGCGACCTCAAGATTCCGATGCCTCCTCTTCTCCTGAATACCTCTCCGATGAGTCGCAGCTCCAGTCTGCCGCCTTGACGCCTCAAGATGTGCTCGATTTAAATAATAACCTCGAAATGCTCGCCGCGTTATTTCCTGATGTTCAAGTAGAAGTTTTCCGCGAAATGCTTACATCATTTTCCGAGGAATCTCGGCTATTCATCATTACGGACAAGCTGCTCAAAAACCCTGGCTTATACGTGAAGGGCCGACGGAGAACTAGCGATGGTACCAGTTCCGACCCGAACGCTCTAGTCCCGAGAACCGAGGCCTTTAGAACAGTAGAGTACAAGAAGGCGGTGCGGGCTCTGGCGATGCAAGAGTTCAAGGGACTGTCTAGATCTTCTATCGACGCCGTTTTATCCGAGTCCAACTACTCGTATCTCGACGCGCGACCGACCCTTGTAGACCTATCTTCGAAGTCGTGGAAGTTTACCATATCTTCCTTATTCTTTCGTCGCAAGCCGGTTACCTCCACCGAGGCCGAAACGCACCCCCTTATAATATGGAGAGCCTCCGACGATGGGTCGTTGATTCCAACTTTGAAAGCAACCGGCAGCGCCGAATTGGATAGAGAATTGTTCGAAGAGTTGATTGTTCCACTAAAACAACGCGAGCAACTTTCGAGAGAGGCAAGCGATCGAGCCCTAGCTATCTCTCTACTCACGGAAGAGGCCGAAGCCATGGAAGCGACATACGAGTGTAATTGCTGCTACTCCGATGTTATCTTTGAGGAGCTTACTACCTGTGATGCCGATGGGCATTTGGTCTGCTATCGCTGTGTTCAACATTCTATCACTGAAGCGATATTTGGTCAAGGATGGCAACGGAGCATCGACAAGGAAACAGGTGCTCTTCGATGCCCCGCTGTGGCGTCGACCGAGTGCGCTGGCTGTATATCGTCCGAGCATATTCATCGGGCCATGCGCGAAGAAAAGAACGGGGAAGAAATTATACGCAAGCTCGATCAACGTTTAGCAGAGTATGGCCTCATATCCAGCGGCTTGCCTCTAATCCGGTGTCCGTTCTGCACCTATGCGGAAGTCGACGAGCTATACATACCGGCTAATTCGCGTAGGCCAAAGATCCGTGCAAGCAGCCTCGTAAATATCATTATCATCTTTATTTGCTTAGTCCTATCTCCCTTCTATTTCCCTATATTAACAATAGTGGTCGGTTATACCATGCTCTGCTTGAACGGATCATTTAGGAGTTACGTATCTTATCACCTAAGGGCGGCTATCAGCCGGTACCAGCGTCGTCGTCGTGGATTAAAATTTACCTGTCAAAACCCGGCCTGTGCTCGATCGTCTTGTTTGTCATGTTCAAAAGCATGGGTGGATATCCATATCTGTCACGAATCGTCCCTTGTTGCTCTTCGCACACAAGTTGAGCTGGCAATGTCAATGGCCATCAAGCGCGTTTGCCCGCGGTGTAACACGTCATTCGTCAAGACAGCTGGATGCAACAAACTAACTTGCCCCTGCGGATACAAGATGTGCTACGTTTGTCGCAAAGATATTGGCCCGCCAACCGAAGGTTACGCCCACTTTTGTCAACATTTTAGGCCTGAGGGCGATGGACGACGGTGCAAGGAGTGCAATAAGTGTAACTTGTGGGAGACCGAGAATACCGAAGAAATCCTTCGGGAAGCTAAAGTAGAGGCCGAAAAGAGATGGAGAGCATCCGAGAGGCGCGAGCTTTCTGACGCTGAGAAGGCGTACCTCGAGGACGGCGTAGGTACCGTCGGCCAAAGAGGTCAAATGACTAAAAGTCTGGGACAACTGCTTCCGGGCGGCAAAATTCCGACTGTTGAAGAGTTCTTCGATTTTATTATAGAAACATTATTTGTATGAAGGGAGCAAGAAACGGACTTCGACTTTTGGGGGTTTCAAGGTTTTGGTTTATAGGAGAGGTGCGCATTATGCATTATCTGGTTACTGGCTAAGCGTTGTCTTGAAGTCAACTCAAAGAAGAGAAAATAAAAATAAAAGCGAGCATCATATCGGGTTTTGGGCATACAAGAGAACACGGCGTTATATCACTTGGAAAGGTGTGGGTACGCATTTGGTATACCCCCGTCGACAGCATCGTACATGCAACGACTCATCGTAAGCTACCTATATAGCCTTACAATATCTGTCATAGTAATTTGGTGTATTGCAGTTTTTATTAACCTAGAAAAAATGTTACTTATATTATTTTCGAATGAACGGATGGTTAGTAAACATTGGTTATGACTGTGGTCTCTGGTACATTGTAGTGATGACATTCAGGTCATGCAGTACGCTATCCCTTCTGTAAACAAGACAGTTCTCCTTACCCCAACACCTAACTAATGATAGGTCAGGATCACTCAACAAAACTAAAGAGCTTAGAGATAGGTATCTAACCTATATGGCACTATATTCATGCATGCTATATCCATCCAATACGAAGTAGAATAAAAAAAGAAGCCTGTATCAAACTACTTATATAAATGATTTTGTAACAAAGACGCCGAACTCAAAAATCCAAATTCCAACCATGCAAAACTAGAAAAAAAGTCCACTGTGCGACATATCTTCGTCGTCTCGTCTCAACTCATCTCATCTCATCTTCTTGTATCCCGCCCATTCTACCCGTTCCATCCTACTGATTCACTCACTCACTTATTTACTCACTGAAACTTTTCTCACAACTTCCCCTCTCTCCCATCCCCAACCAACTCAGCAGCCGCACCGGAGATAGCCAGCTTGCCCGTCTCCTTAACCTTAGTCTGGAAGACGACTTTATTGGGGCCCTCCTTCCACATCTCAGTGACGAGGGTCTGGCCAGGGAGTACCGTGCCGGCGAACCGGACCTTGATGTTCTTGAACGGGCCGAACTTCTCGTACACGGCCTTGCCAGCGATGCCCATGAAGCAGAGACCGTGGAGGATGGGGACCTTGAATCCGCCCATTTTGGCGAAGCTGGGGTCGATGTGAAGGGGGCTGGGTGGGACGCGTTAGTTAAGTAGGAAATTTTTTGGGTTGTGGAGAAGGGGGGACTCACTTGTAATCGCCACTAAGTCTGTAGACAGCAGCCTGTTCCTCCGTGGTCGTGCTTTCGACAACGATATCGGGCAACCTTCTTGGGGGCTTGTTCGCTGCCGTCGCTGCTCCTCGGTCCGCTGGCTTCTTCTGTCCGTCGAAGCCACCGCAGCCTCTTAGGAACACGGTAGCCTCGTTATAGAAGAGTTCCTCGCCAGTTTCGGCGTTGACAGTCGTCACGCCGCTCTTTAGGACCGCCGCATTGCCCTTGTCCACGACCTCGATCAATTTGGCGTAGTTCTTGGTCTTGGCCGCTGTTGGGATGGGGTACTTCTTGACCTCAAGATACTGCTCGCCGTGTAGCAGCATCATAGGCGAGAAGTTAGGAACCACATCGTCGAAACTGAACGGCATGTTGGCGTCGAACTGTGGAATCACACCGAAGGTAGGTAGCACCTGGAAGTCCTCGTGACCCTCGAATACATAGGCTAGCTCGGTCCTCTTGGCGCCGACGCCTAGGTTGTAGAGCATGCTGTCACGTTCCGAGTAGGTAAACTCCGTCGCCGGGGACGAAGTGGCAATGGCTTTCTTCTGAGCAGCGAGGTACTGGTTACCGGCCGGGGTCTCCTGAACAAAAAATAATGTGTCAATATCAATAGTTCATTCATATGCTAGACTACATGATAATACAGATACATGATATTTAAACAATATTCGAACAGAGGGCATCAAGGAAAGTGAAGGGTCCTTCATACCTTGGATGCCGCTCGTTTGTTCTCGATGTTGGCCATGATCTTCGCCACCGAGTCCTGGCTCTTCTCCGGGTGGTCTGCTCGTCCGTCATCGAAGTCAACGATCTTGGCCCAGGCCTTAACAACCTCTTCGGGTACTAGTTTGACGTCCACGGGGAAGGCGGCGCCTCCACTTCGCTGCCATCTCGTCCGGCCGCACCAACCGCTGCCGACTTCGTACAAGTAGCCCGTGGGGTTTTCGGGAACCTTATCGCTGCAGAGAGCAAGGACAAGAGGGGCAATGTAGTCGGGCTTGAATGCTTGGACTAGTTCCTCAGGTAATATAGTGCGCGTCATGGCTGTGCCGGCATTTGGCGCGATGGTGTTGCAGTAGATGTTGTATTTGGCGCCCTCGAGAGCAATTGTACGGGAGAATCCGAGAATACCGGCTTTCTGTGATGAATTAGTTTCAACTATAATTTAATGACATTTTGATTGTTATGACTTACGGCCGCCGCGTAGTTAGCTTGTCCAAAGTTACCATAAATACCGCTGGTTGACGTAGTGTTAATAATACGTCCGTACTTCTGTTTTAAGAAGTAAGGCCAAGCTGCCTTAGTAACCTTGTATGTGCTTCGGAGATGAACATTTAGAACAGGGTCCCAGAGGTTATCATCCATGTTGGAGAAGGCTTTGTCTCTTAAGATGCCGGCGTTGTTAATAATGATGTCGATGCGGCCAAATGCGTCGATGGCGCCTTGCACAACTTTTTCACCCTCCTCGGAGGATGCCTTAACACCAGCAGCCTTGCCGCCTAGTTTCTTGATTTCTCCGACAACCGTATCCGGGTCGACCAAATCGTTGACGACGATCGAGGCGCCGTGCTTAGCGAAAGCAAGGGCATATGCTCGTCCGATACCAGCACCACCACCGGTGATCAGAGCTACGCGACCAGTGAAGTCTAGCTTTTCACCCTGCTCACTTGGTCCCAACTTCATTGATTCCTCAAGGAGTTCCATGAAGTTGTTGGCGCCGGTTGGGTATTGAGGGTTCGAGAAGTCGACGACCTTGTCCCACTTCTTAAGAATGGCGCCTGGTGTGTAGCTATCATCCGCCTTTAGGAGCAGACCGTTGGATCTCTCCCATCTTATCTTAGCGACGTGACCACCACCAACTTCGAAAATTGAACCGGTCTCATTAGTGTTATTCTTGTGCACCAAAACGGCGACGAGCGGAACGACCCATTCAGGCTTTAAGGCTTCCAAAACCTCCGGAGGCATGACAGTCTGGGTCATGCGACTCGCGGCTATAGGGGCGATGACGTTGGAGATAATATTGTACTTAATACCCTCTTTTGCGAGGGTCTCGGTGAAGCCAACCATAGCTAGCTTGGCAGCCGAATAGTTGGCTTGACCGAAGCTACCGAACAAGCCGGCGGCGGATGCGGTGTTGATTACACGGCCATACTTTTGCTTACGGAAATACGGCCAGGCAGCGCGCGCGCATTTGTAAGAACCCTTAACGTGCACCTTCATAACCAGGTCCCAGTCCTGGTCCGTCATATTCTTAAAGCTAATATCCCGTAGGATACCGGCGTTGTTAAGTAGGACATCGATTCGGCCGTATGTTTTGATGGCGGTTTCGATGATCTTTTCTCCATTCTCGACGCTGTCGTAGTTGGCTACTGCTTGACCGCCGGCCGCTTTGATCTCGTCTACAACTACATCGGCAGCCTATTGATTTATCGCAAGCACATTAGCAAAGGGTGTTTGTGGTTAACTGAGAGATCGTCAATGTTTATCTTACCTTTGTAGAGTTGCCCTCTCCCTTGAACGAGCCACCGAGGTCATTGACAACGACCTTAGCTCCCCTCGAAGCAAAGAAAGTAGCGTAGGCCTTGCCTAGACCACCACCAGCTCCGGTGACGACAACAACTTGGTCGTCAAATCGCAATTCGCCTGCCATCTTGTCGAAGCTCTCGGATTTAGGGTATCAAACGGAATTAGGTTGTTAGAGACAATATAGTAGTACAAGTGTTTAAGTTAGGATGGCTTCTTTTACACAATTGGCATTTCTAAAGGGAAGTAAGAGTTGATGGCAAAAAAGTTGATTATGATTGGATTTATTGGATTGGAGATGGAGCAGCTTAAAGGTTAATGATAAAGAAGCAGCTGGGTAAAGAAGCAAGAGCTTCCAGGTTGTCAATCAATGTACCGCATTTGAATTCCGGCTATTCAGCCGAGGCAGCTTACAGAGCTGGCAGGAATGCCGAGGGGACCCAGATACTGCTATAAGTGGGTCCCGGACGATGATTACCTTCGCTATACCACTTTCGGTATAGTCGGAGTTGAAGTGCTCCTGCATTTTTGCTCTGCTAGACGTTCACATGTCGAACGATTCAAAAGAGCTTATGGATCTGAATGAGGTCATGCGTGGGTTTGCGCGTCGTATACCTTCATCATCACGTGTATATTGTGTATTTCGACTCATGTAATATTATTCTCTTCAATTGCTGTTTGATATAAACCGTTTGACTACCCGCCGTTACCACCAACAACTATGTCTCACAAGCGGGAGTTTTCATTTCACGTTAAGCCTTCAGTTTGAGTAATTAACCGATAGAAGTACCTAGGTAGTGTGGCAAGAGCCGAATGTCGTTTTCACTGCCGATTCGACGTTAAACCCCTTTTAAACATAATCAACTATAATTCTGATCTGAACTTTAAAAAGCTGCATCTAATTTAAGATTAGTTATCAAAATTCTTTCGAGAAGATATTCCAAAGACTATTGGATAATTGGTTTACATGAGGTTGGTTCACAAGCAGAACGTACAGAGTAGCATCGGAACATTTAGAAGGCATTAGCAGCCCCCCGCATTTCCCCATCTCCACAGTCCTGGTTAGCCCCGAAAGCCGATCCTCATGACATAGTAGGGTACCGTAGAAGTTCTTCCTTAGGAATCCCGTTTATAGCGTGCCCAGGTACCACCGTAGGGCTTGGAGTAACAGACGTCAGCCGCCTGAATAACTGAGCATACTGGCCTATCACAAGGAAAATTTCAAAGCTGTGAGAGGACACAGCAAGAAGGCTGCCAAAATGTCCACAACGGAGATCATTGACGATAAAAGCCCTATATGCATCCCCTTCATCCTTGAGCAGTATAAAAAGTACAGCGCCTCAAACCCCACCAGACCCTTCATCATCGGGCTTAATGGCGTGCAGGGCGCTGGGAAGACAACCTTAGTGACGGCGCTCGCCTCAAAGTTGCAAGATGGCGAGGGTTTGCGAACACTTGTTTGCAGCATCGATGATTTCTACTTGCGGCATGAGGATCAGGAGGCACTTGCAAAATCTCACCCGGACAACCTCTTAGTCCAGGTTCGAGGAGAGCCTGGTATGTCAGCTTAGTCATAGTCACGAATCGAAGGCTGTTCTCTTTGGTTGGTTCCTAATATTATGGTGATATAGGTACACATGACATGAATCTTGCCCGAGACTTCTTCGCAGCATTGTGCGAGGGGCAGCCAGTAAGAGTTCCCCAATATGACAAATCGGCCTATTCGGGTAAAGGTGACAGAGTCCCCGAGTCGCAGTGGGAAGAGGTTAATGGCCCCGGCCAACCCAAAATTCAGGTAGTCATCTTCGAAGGCTGGTGTGTTGGCTTCCGACAGTTGGACTCGGCCGAAGTGTCGCTTAAGTGGAATGCGCCAAGTCGAACACTGAAAAAGCATTCTCTAGAACACTTGAATTTCATCAATGAGCGTCTAAGAGACTACGACGTCATTACAGACACATTTAATGCATTCATTCATATCGATGCTGAGAATACCGAGTGGGTGTACGACTGGAGGCTAGAGCAGGAAACAATGCTACGGAAGCAAAGAGGGACAGGTATGACAGACGATCAAGTCGTGAGGTTCGTCGATGCATATTATCCAGCGTACGAACTCTTTTCCGACAAATTGAGAGAAGGGCTGTTCACGGACAAGTCAGGACGTCAGTTGAGATTAATTGTTGGTAAAAACAGAAAAGTCAAGCAGACATTTATCATTTGATATATGTGAGCAAGTGGGTATCTTACCGAGTAACCCCCCTCCATACACAACAAATAATTCAGATGACATCGCTCCTCACCTAGCATAGGGGTTATCTTGAATGAGTACTAGGTACCTAAGCATCATGGAGCCAGCTAATGTAAAGCAATGATAGCAAGCCCGATCGTCCAAGTTAATACACAGTCATAAACCATCTCGGATACCCTCTTAGAGTCCGAGTTCATAAAAATTCGCTAATCATAGCAACCCGATGAAGTGGTGATTGATATACTGTTTTCTGATTCATCCATCCATCTCAATCGAACTCCTTTCCCAGCATCATGCCTTCACCCTCGCTTTTAAGTTCTGCGAGGGTGTAGTCGATCCCTTGTATTTTATTCCTAACAGCCTCACCTCGCTCAGCAATCTCATTCTCGAAACCCTCAATTACAGCTCGCTTCATTTGACGCGCTTCCCTGAGTCGCTGCATGACGTCCCCGAATCTTTCGAGAAACCAATCACCCGAGGCCTCCCAATCATTGATAGTCATTTTCGAGAAGAACTCTGTTTGACTTTGTTGGTCTTTGTCGAAGAAGATATCAAGTTTCTCCGGTAGGGTACCTCGAGGTGGCCCTATCACCGACCGAGCCTCCGCTTGAGCCGGGTCGAAATCGAATGCTTCCTTTTTTAGTTCCGCATAGTCCATCGCTGCCAAAGCACCATCATCATAGTCTGGTTCGTGTTGACGCTTTTTTGAGTTAGAGGGGCGCTTATCTGCCGATGGGCGAGGCATCGCGCTTTCGCTAAGTCCTGTTCGACCCTTAATACTTCCTGGAGCGAATAGCTGTCTACTTAGGTGAAGTCTGGGTTTCGTCGCGGGTTTTGGTGGTGGTGGCGGCTCGAGAACACTCTCGGTTTCTGATTCGTCGTGATGGCTCGCCATAGGAGTATCAGTGTCGGCAAAGATGGTTGAGCGTTGAGGGTCGTGTTGTGTTTTCACTCTCAAATGGATAGAATTTTCCGATCGGACTTCGTCTAAATCATTACTAGGAACTTGGTAGGGTTGAGGTTCAGGCGAAGATACAATGTTCTCTACTTGAGGATAAGCAGCTCTTTCTGAAAAGGAACCACGACGGTTAGTACGTAAAGCTAGGGCCTTCGGATGATGAAGCCGCTTGGCAGAAGGCGTCTTCTCTGGGCTCTGATACGGGCTATCTTCCGACTCTTGATCAGGTTCAGGTTCGGGAGAGGTGACTATTCCTTTCAGACCGCCACGATAATTCCTAGCATCCGGTGTCGAAGCGCTCCTAGTGAGAGGGCCACCTACTACGTCTATCAAGCCGTTCGGTCCTATGATAAATGGGGCGTGCTGATCTGGTATCTTCGTCTCCTTAACAATAGGGCGAGGTTGTGGGGTGTCTCCTCTCTGTTGGTGTTGGTAAGTAGGCACACGAAACCGATATGCAGACGCGGCGGCCGCGTTAGCATCAGGGTTGCTACCGCTGTCGCTAAATAAGGAACCGTCGACGGTTGACCCTTCCCAAAATGGTGCTGGTCTCCTGGAAGAAGGTTGAATGGGTTCGGATGCGACGCCCCTTGCTCGTGACATATTAAGTGATGTATCGCGGGCATGACTAGTACGACCGGTCGGAAGGGGTAGCCGAACGGCGGCGGCGGCGGCAGCTCTGTTAGAGTTTGCGTTGATGATGGGGGCGCGTGATCGTGGGGGTGAGTTCTGGGTTGTTTGTTGTATCGATTGAGTCGTCTGAGTCGTCTGGATCGGCTGGGCTACTGGAGGTTGTTGAGATAGATAGACGTGGCGCTGGGGAAGATGACTCTGGCCCTGAGTGTCATGTCCTGGACCGGTGGCGGAGGCGGTGGGGGCGGGCTGGCCACCATTGACCCCGTTGCTGGTTACCCAGGCCTGCATTTTGGATTTGGATTGCTTTAGGAAATGTGTAGGCGGCATCTGAACGTGGGCAGACTTTGCGATGGACCGGAAGGAAAGGCACATAAACAAGATTTGTTTACTTTGCGTAAGCTTTGACTATAGCCTTTACGCGTTTCTATTGTTGCGATGTTGGCGTGGTCCAATCTCGACGTGTTCAACTACGGATGGTAGTCGAACGGGTGGACGAGAGAGGACAAGAAAGATAAAGCCGTATTATTATGTATTATTATGCCGCCATGCTGCGCCCGATGCGACGACGAGGGTTGGGTCGCAATGATCACTTTCGAGGTACGAGGAGGACAAGATGCAGGGTGGCTGACGATAGTCCAATGGATGAAATGGTGAAATGAGTGAAAACAGTCAGGATGGTTCGACTGGTGGGGGAATTGAACATGACAAGAAGCCTCGCGACAACTCGTTCCTGCACTTTCTGCGCTTTCTGCACTCCCTGCACGCCTGTACGCCTGCACGTCGTCCCAGTGAATTTCCAAGGTTTAAAGTCGCGTCTCCAATGACCAGTACCTGCCGAGTTTAATAGGTTGGGTGGGTCCAGCGGATCTAGTGGATTTAGTGGATCAACGTTTCGAGCAAGGGTGCACGGATCACCCCCGGATTCTTTAGTTCTTTTTTTCCAAACCCCCGACCACCGACAACTTGGCAACCCCCACGATTTCGTCTAACAGGTCGCCTCACCTCGTCCTCATCTCTCCAGATGCACTAGATGACTTGTTCTTGCATGACCTTCCCGCCATCATGTGTTACTCGACCATTCAGATGTCACGAAGCGTCTATCTACTTGTTCGAAACGAACAAATTGAACGATTCTTCCCGATGCAATACTACCTAGCTCGCGTCTAAGACTCTAAGTTCTCATAACCGTTGGGCAGCACATATATCTCTTATCCAAGACCTCTGCATTTGCAGAACATAGGCCTACGGCTTGCTTCTCGAGAAACTCCCATTGCCCTTCATTGTGCCGAGCTCCCCACACCTACTGCTCCTTTCTTATGTAGATGCCATGCGAGCACGGAGAAGAGATAGCGGATATGGTGGTGTCAATCACTCCAATTCCTGCGGTCAAACTCCAATCGATCTATTATGAGGCTATCGACAAACATGAATGGACAGCACTCCACCCAAAGCTTCTAAACCTCTACGAATCCCCTGACTCCCCTGACTCACTTCACTTAGACGACCGGCTTTCTCATATACACCACGTTTACTATAGCATCCAACGTTAGTGGTTGTTACTTAGTATAGAGAGATTAAGTCGCAATTATGAGTTGTTAAACCCGGTCCATGAGTCTCTCTGACTCTCGGTTAGGGTGAAAGGAGGGGCGGCAGTACACGTTTTGAAGTAGGAATAAAATTAAACGACCCTATACAACATCGAGATATACTTACTTGGCATGCGCTCACCCTTCGCAATCGTCACGAAGATATGGTCTCCTCGCCTAAACACCTCATACCCTAGACGAACATACCAGTCTTCGTTGGGGACCTATGCGTGACGGCAGGTTTAGTATCGTTGCAACCACTAGTAGGGCTGTCACATCTTACTCTCGGTTCAGGAACACGCCCATTTCCATACAGGATCTCCCGTGTCTCGGGTTCAGTCTGTGATTCCCTTGATACGGTATCTAACGCCACTATCTTTGCATTCATCGGGCTATGTGTGGCTATTTCTTCGGTTTTGGACATGGTCCCGGCACCAAATCCACCGCCATGAAGAGCACGCGAGATGTAGAGCCCATGGATCCAGACCGTTCCGGTAGGTGGAAGACCCAGCTTCACATCTTCTTCAGGTTCGTGAATGGCGACGGCAACGTGGCCAATTGGGGTGAATTCGGCCATAGTTGGCTGCCGCGGAACAAGCCGAATTTCTGTTGCCGTCTCCCTCAATGGGGTCGACTCCTTTTCACACATTCTTAGCTACTCCAATACATGGTCAAGTGACTACACCATACATACATTCGGGTAGGCATCAATGTGCGTCTGAATCAGCGCTTCCCTATCCGGGACTGCATCCGAAAACACCTAGCCGCCAGGTTATTATCTACCGACAAATCAGGATGGGATGGTGAAACTCACAGCCCAATAGAATAGCTTTTCGCCTTTCTTTGAGGCGTCTACCCACTGTACCACAGAGCATCAGGAATTGCCATTTAAGGAAAGCCTAAGTTATCGTCGTCGACTCGTCATTGTGACACCTCAGGTTGGTGCAACGTCTCATGAGTTCATACCTAATTCCCGGTCTTTCAAACACAAAAAGCAAAAAGGAGGCGCGGAGTTCGGAGGTTCTGAAGGCATGCTCACCTGGGGTACTTCATCTGCTCTCCAACCACAGGCCACGCGTTGATCGTACATCCTCTGTACATGCTCGGGACTCGAGTGATCCCAAGGTATGAGCTACTCAAACTCACCATATTAGTCATCATCACCGACACGTATAAATGGAGATGAGACAAATCCATCACTAACCTCTATCTTCCAAGCATGCTTAGACATGATTGGCGGTAAGATACGTGAGATGTACTTGTTACTAATGAAATGAACAGTGCTGCGACTGGTATTAGATGATGGTAGTTATATTTAAATAGGACAATGACATTGAGAAAAAGTCAAATTGAGATTATTGGGCGCACCATCTCTTTGGACGCTACCTCCCTAAGTATCACCCTCATAGCCTCCTATCTTAGGTGCAGCAGTATAATCTGAGTCATACGGTCTACGGCTATGATCCTTCGTCTGAGTTGCATTTACCCCGTATCTTATTGCATTGTTTTTTCAAACCTGATATTCTATACCTTACGTTAGTAAATAAGAGTGTCAATTGTTATCCATGGATATCAATTATGACCAAGGCTCTTCTGTCCGAACTCGGTCGATTATGTCGGTCGGGCAAGGGAAAGGGCGTGGTGATGAACGGACCACCTTTAGCACCTTCCATCGGACTTAAGAGAGCGGCCGTTGTATCAGTTGTATCCGATCATAAGATTCAACGCCGCAACTCAATTCGCCGAATGCAACTGCCGAATTTAATACAGACATATTATTCCAACAAGAAACCCAGGAAATTAAACGCTCCTTGTTGTCCTCATACAACTACTCGTTCACTAAACTCATTCGTCATGGCACGAAAGCGCAAGAGCAGAGAGGAACAAACCGAAGCCACCCCCGCGTCATCCTCCAAACAGCGAAAACCAAGTAAAAAGGAAGAAAAGGAAGAGGGAGACGAAGAGGCAGACGAAAATTCCCCTCGGTCGCAAAAGAACAAACAGCACAATAACAACAACTTCGAGCCATACGCACCATCCAAAGTCTACCGTCTAATCGAGCCCGGACCCGTACTGCTGGTCTCGACTGGGTCGTTGGCTGATTCAACACATAATGTCATGACTATAGGCTTCCACATGGTAATGCAGCACGAGTCGCCACCCCTGATCGGAATCAGTCTGGGGCCGTGGGATGCTTCTTTTGCAACACTTAAGAAGCAGCGTGAGTGCGTTTTAGCCGTCCCGTCAGTCGAGATGGCTGGCATGGTTGTCGATATAGGGAACTGTTCCGCAGACGATAATGAGATCGAGGAGGCTGGTGGCAAGTGGCAACGATTCGGACTAGAGGCGCTTCCAGCCGCGAAGGTCAAGGCGCCTCTGGTAGGCGGCGACGACGTTATCGCGAATATCGAGTGCGTGGTTGAAGACACGAAGATGGTCAGCAAATACTCCATGTGGGTTTTAAAACCGGTTAAGGCATGGATCAACCCGAATAAAAAGCCTGGCGAGGGCGGAAAGATGTTTCATCATCGCGGCAACGGAACGTTTGTCGTCGATGGAGAAATTCTAGATCTGAAGGACAGAATGGTCAAATGGCAGGAATACCAAGATTGATTATTGTTTTACGATTGCGCCTAACGGCTTTACAGTACCGACTACCTAGATTCGTAACGGCGATCGGCTTCTTATCTTAACAGTTTATTGGGCCTCCTGCTTTTTCTCTTCTATTTCGCTTTCGCCCTCGCCTGTACTGGTACCTACTTCGGTTACCACTTCGGTCGTCTTCCCGGATTGGTCATTCTCGCCCTCTTCCTTCGATTCTTCTTTTGGATGGTTCCCTTGCGTACCTAGCCGAATAAAAGGAGCAAACAACACACTCACTGCGGAGAATGCTACCGACACTTGGAAAGTCCTTGTGAATTTGAGCATAGGATCTGCCATACCCTCGGGAGTCAATTCTATAGAGCTGAATACAGCCGTCGAAATTCCCATCACGGCGGCGTTAGCAAGTCGGATGACTACATTGAAAATACCGCCCGCTAAGGATTGCTGATGCTTAGGTAAAGACTGCATCACATACATCTATGAAAAGTCAGATGAATTCTTCTAAAATGAATTCAAGGAATCAGACTTACATTTGCCACATTGAATTGGAAATCCGCCCCAGCGACGTTTAGGATCAACGCTGGGAACATGAAAGCCCAGTAGTTACTTTCGGGCTTCATGAAGGAAAATAACAAGCTGGCGCCTAGGTAACACACAGCGCCGATAACCATAATAAGGGTGTTATTGACGGTGTGTAAGATTCGGCCAGCGATGATGTTCCAAATAAGTCCTGCGATGGCCATTGGGAGCAAATGTACCGCTACCATAAGGGTCGAGTATTGCTTAATTTCCTGCAAGAAAAAGGCCGTCCAAAAGCCACTAGATGTGAAACCCATCGTGCCTAGAAGGACAACGGCAATGATCTAATATCGTCAGCGCCACGCAGGGATACGCATGTCAAGTCCAAGGCTTACAAGACTGAAGTTTCGATCTTTCCAGATATGCGGAGGCATCAAAGGCGTCGGGTAGATCCTCTCCCAAAGTACAAAAATAACCAGTAATGCGATACCGACGACTATCAGTGCAATTA
The DNA here is from genome assembly GCA_022695765.1 of Annulohypoxylon moriforme. NCBI lineage: Eukaryota > Fungi > Ascomycota > Sordariomycetes > Xylariales > Hypoxylaceae > Annulohypoxylon > Annulohypoxylon moriforme. The sequence continues at coordinate 144,290 of MU403092.1, read as the reverse complement.
CAGTTGCACTTTTCCAGCCGTCTTCGGGACCGAGACTGCTTTTGTTAATATACGAAGTCTTCACAAACTGAGGAGCACTTACGTTAAACCTGCGGTAAACATGCCTGTTCCGAATATTGTCAGAACAGTGCCGACATAATCGAATTGCTTTAATGAGCTTAATCGTTGCCTCAAAGGAGCTCGGTCGAAATTTTCCACGTTCGGCACAGCCCAGACCGCATGGACTGTTAGGACTGCCCAGATAATACATAGCATGATGAATGCTGCCCTCCAACTAGAAAGTTGCGTTGCGATACCGCACAAGATAGTGCCAAAGACGAAACCTAGAGGGTTACCTGCACTGAACGCTGAGAAGGCCATATTCTTCCGCTTCGAAGGAGCCGAGTAAGCAGCCCCTAGAATTCCAATTGCCGGAGGCACCACCATTGCAGAACAACCTCCGAGTATACCACAGACAATCAACATCCAGAAAGGGTTTTGCGAAAATGCAACCAACAGCACAAACGCGCTGAAAGACGCCATGCCGGTAATGAACATAGCCTTACGGCCAAGTAGATCCGCAAGTTGACCTAGGGCAAGCTGAAGGGCCCCAGCCACGAGACTATGGCTACTGTTAGTATCGCGGAATAGAAATTCGATAATATGAATTCTTCGTACCTTGTCGACGCGCTGATCCATGCAATCTCTCCTTGGGTCATGCCCAAGTCCCGGGAAACGGGAACGGTAATGATCAAGGCAACACCAGTAAGGAATGAGGTAGTAGCAGTTGCGACAGTGGCCTGAAAGACGAAGGAGACCTCCTGGAACGTGTTCTTGAAGCATTCTGGCCGATCCCCAAAGCTCGTCTTAATTCTCTGGAGTCTGGACAGGCCATCTTCTTCGTGGCTATTCACGGCTGGTGCCTCTTCTCGGAGACTTGCGCTTTGTGGCGTAACATCGGTCTCCTCCTCTCCGATTCTGGCCCGATCGAGAGAGATTTTGGTGATCTCGTCTGGTGGCGCCGCCATGTTTTTCGTCTTCCCGTGTAAGTCAAGTACCTCTACTAAGTATAAGGTAGGTAAATTTTGCTTCTTTCTCCCTACCACACAACTAAACCGTCTCGTCTCACACTCATATAACTGGCAAACTCTGCGCTCGAGCTCGCGTGCACATTGACTATCCCCAACAGTTGGTTATGAGAGTTTGCTTTGTTAGTTACGGCTATAAGGCTGTTAGAGCGCGAGCACTGTAATTTTTTAAACCCAGGTCCCCATACCTAACACCAATTACCAGTAGCGCTAATTATCCCACATCCCACATCGTCCATAGCCCCCCTGTTAACGCCCATTGGCTAAGCAACCTCGAGATTATGGGACCCCGTCCGGGGCGCCGTTAGGGTCTTATGGAGTTCATGCGGGTCGGTACTCATTTCGGAGCCCCCTACGTAATATCGGATATGCACATAACAAGTACTTTCACGTCGTTTGAAGTTGGTTGTTTGCAACTTTATTCCTCTCAAAGAATAGCTAACTACATCTCACGAGCATCACTCACTAGCCGTGTATGGCCGCTTAAGTGTCTACGCTGCCAAGCAAAAGAAACCAAACATTTGATTGATAGACGACCGGCTGATGGACGTATCGGTTTACCTATTTGAGAAGTACACCACAGCTTCGGTGATACTTGCTACATGCAGACGCCAGGTTTTTTTGTGATAGAATTTGGCTAATTACTGCGATGTGCCAATTTGGGGGATGACGAGTTGAGGATACACGAGAAAGACTCACAAGTTGCAGCGGAATTACGAAGCCTTTTTCTGACTACCATCTTGTAACCTTGATAGACAAGTTGGCAGTATCACTCAAAAGTGAGTAGATATATAAAGCGAAACGAAAGCTACGGAGATGCAATTCCAAGCCGTTCTTCCATCTTAACTATCAGCTTACGGTTAGATCCACCAACGATCAATCGGGAATCGACAGAAAGAATGCAATAGTCCCACTCGTCCGTATCCGCAACTGCATACGCACATGGTGGGATGTGGGATACCGACAGTCTGAACTTCACATGATACTGAAGCTTTCTGTTCTCGCGGATGCTTTACCATAATGTCCGGCACCATTCATAAATCCTAAGTGCAACGAGCGATTGCAACGGGACGGAATTATCGATGTATTCCAATCCTAAAACCGATGGATGCATCAGAGCCTTACTTCCATCAACCAACACTCTTCTCCCCGGCCTCCTTTTATTACCTAGGTATCCAGAGCTCTCACACCCCTTCAGTTATTCTCCGGCTTCGTGACTAGCGAGTGCCGTCTTATACTGCAAAAACCCTTCGAATAATACGGGGAGAAGACAGTAATTTACAGTATCCCAGTAGAGTACACGGGATCTACGATTTATCGATATTACAGCAAGTCTGTATTCTTCAGAAAACCTAGGTACCTACTTAGTACCTACACATATCTAACGAAACATTAGGTAGAAAGCTCGTAGTCAACTATCGATCAAAGAGTTGGAGAATCGGAACCATCACGTAAATATTGACGAGTTTATGGATAATTTTAATTTGAAAATTATCGAAGGTAGTCGTCGACCTTTTCGAACGACATTTCGCTAGCTTGAGTTTCCTCCATTCACGGTATTATAAATCAACGATATAACCGTCCCTTTTTTTTCCCCCTTTTCTTTTTAGTCGTCAAAACACCACGAATATGTCCAACCATCAAGGTACCAGGCTCCTTAATGGATATCCTGGCAAACCAAACATTCTTCCAAATACAACGCTGATGTTTTACATATGGCCTTCCCCGCCCCTATGAGAAATAGTATTCTCCCCGAGAATCGGTAAGCTCATCTTGATGCTATTCTCATCTCAAACCGAACCGATTTAGCGACGCTTAGAAGGTCGGTCCTCGTCGTCGTCGGCCTCCTTTTCATCCCCCGAATCTTCGGAATCCCCGTCGTATCCATCCGTGTCTTCTCCATCTTCAGAATCATCCATGTCAGTGTCGGAGTCGGAGTCGGAATCAACCCGCTTCCGCTTCTGTCGGATCGCGCTTATGTATAAGTTTCCTCGAATATGCATCGACGGTATCGCCCGTAGGTACTGCTCGAGGCCAACCGGTGGGCGGGTGGGCGAGAAGTCGATGTACACGTTCCCGTCGACCACGATGTCCGGCCTTCTACCGTTTTCTTCCTCCTCAACGACTGAGCCAGGAGGGCTAGGAGAGCTAGAGGAACTGGAAGAGCTGGAGGAGCTATAAAAGCTGAAACGGCTCTCTGAAAGCTCGGATTCTGATTCATCTAGCACAGAAATGCCCCCTTCTCCCACGTGTTCTGGGCTTCGAACGGTATCATCCAGGCCGATGTCCTGTTGCTTCGGCACTATGTGACGAGTTTGAGCGTAGCCGTCCTCGACGCTTATCTCTTGGTTGCTGTCCTCATCAATATCGTCCGTGTCATTGACCAGAGTCTCCTCGCTGCTAGGAGTAGGATCTAAAGCGCACGTCCTCGCTGGAGATTCGGGAGTGTCGAAGCGCGCCTCGAGCGAACGCCGAACTTCCTCGTATCTTTGTTTCGTCTGCTCGGAGAGACTTGGCGAGCAGCGTCTGCCGTTTGCGTCGCAGGAATAGTTTGATTCGACGGCTGCTTCGCCGCTACACTCCTCCGCCGCCGAATCATCATCCGACGACCATGGTGGCTCCGGCGCTACGTACTCCGGGGATGGGGTGGTGTAGTTCCGGATCTGTCTTTGCAGGGCCTCTGGGGAAAGGGTTGCGAGATAGGCTGCCCATGGGCGCCATGGGCTGTCGTGATAGTCTTGGTAGCCTTGTTCTTCGTCGGAGTATGGCGGAGTATGGGGCGCCTGTATGTTTTGATGGTTCAACTGGGGCTGTTGTGGCGCCGAAGTTTGGTTTGGTGGCGTCCAGGGTCGCCGGGGCGAGGCCGGGCGCTCGTCATTGTTGTTGTTGATGTTGGTGCGTGTTGGTAGGTCCGGGCCCAGGAAGATGTGCTGGGGTTCGCGGAACGGACTCGTTACGTCGGTTTCCACGGCAGGTCTCTGATAGTCAGAGCGCAACCGCTCGGCGGAACCTGGGCGGGGCGTTGATGGGATCCGGAGAGGGCTTCTGTAGAGCGGTACCCAGGGATAGCGCTGAGCCGCTCTTTGAGCTTGAAGTTGCCGGACTCGAAATTGTTGACTGAGGGTAGTGGGGTAGTTGGAGCCGTAACCGGGTCGTGGGGCGAACCAATCTCTCGTAAATATAGTCGCGCCTTGGGATGGCACTTGCGGGTCTGTGGGCCCAGGAGGCGGCACAAATGCCGCGAAGTCAGTGCCAATGACTAAATGGCGAAATGCAGGCGTCTGGGGTGGCGAGTCGATGTAGTCGGACTCCTCATCGTCGTGTTTTGGTGGTCCGCCGTAGGGCGACTCACTGTCACGATCACGAGACATGGTGATGAGAGGTGAAGGTTAGTGTACTAGGTACTAACAGGACGACGATAGAAGAGTTATCCAGGAGGTGATGTGTCTCCTGACGCTTTATCTGTCGTGTTGTTGTTATTGTTGCGGTAGTTGTTGTTTAGGGGCAAAACAAGTTGTGTTGATGACGGTCAAGGAGGAAATTGTTGGAATACAACTGCCTGAGGGAGAAAACAATGAGAGGTAAAATATGGGGGAATCAACCTGCTTATAACTAGATGGAGCGGTCGGATATAGATCGTGGCTACAGACTTGAACTCTGTTTAAATTACCAGCGGATTGTGGAGGTTAAGTGTAAGCAGCACGGAATTCAAAGAGTGAATTCAAAATAAAGTGCCATGTAGGTAAGAACTTAAGAAAAAGAGAACATGGCATATATACACATTTCTATTATAGTTTGTAGAATAGCAAATCAAAGGTCAATGTGATTCATTTGTAGACCAAGCTGCTTGTCCTTTTTTTGAGGTTAGAAATTTTGGATATTTATACTATTGCTAAAGCTTATGCCACGGGAGATAGGAGGCATGATGATTTAGTTTAACTTGACAATTGCTCGGCTATGCGTCAAGCACTCTGTTTGTCAAAGCACGAGTATGATATCTCAAATTTGGTATGACGGACACGTTGATGAATCACGGATTTGACAGCGCACGTTTAGGCTCATTTACATTTTTGAGGTTGGATATCAAATATTAGACTTCCCTCATCCCTAAATTAGGTCCGTGGACTTCTGAGGAAATTTACTACTCCACCGCAATAGCTAACTAGGTTATCGAGTCTATCGCATTCCTGCGCCTGGTGCTTCTTCCATTCCTCCAGGGCGTTCGTTAGGGTATCACTCTCCAAGATAAGATCGAAATGTAACCGAAGGAAGACAGCCATCCAAGCCTGAGTAAGTTCGTAGTCACGCCGTGCCACGAGGCGGCTAGTCATAGCATAAATGAATTGGAGTAATTCATTCGACGCATCATCATCGCTGGGTACGAGAGAACGTAATTCTAAGTCGGCTGTTGCCGGGGGTAACGATTTGAGGTGCTCGATGAATTCGTCAACTAATAGAGGTTAGCTTGTAAATGATGATAGCGTGAAAAGTGCAAATCTTACAGTTGCCGGCAGAAGCTCCCGCTTGTAGTTTGCTAGCGAAGGCTTGTTCCGCCCTATTGTGATCAAAGCGAGTAATCCTTGATTGACTCTGGTCTTGACCAGTTTTCGACTCCGTGGCTTCTAAATTCGAGGGTCCAGCATTAGTTGCTGATGGTAAGAAGAAAGGCGCCTTTTCCGGGGCTTTTGGCGCTTCTTTAGGTTTGTTTCTTTGCTTGATCAAGTCAAGATGCAGCAGAGTCCGCCATCTGCTTCGTGGAACCAAACTCAAAGTCATCATATCAGCACTAAGCTGATCCAAGTTAGGTGGAGCGACGTCATCCTCCGCGTCCTGAGATGCTGTCTCTTCGAAAGCAGCTTCAAGCAGGCCTTGACCTCCCTCTCCCGATGCTGTCGGACCTGATATTTTTCTAATCGACTCTTCCGATATTTGTCGAGTTGGCACGTGGGTAAACAGACTTTTGTTGTTCCAAATGCTGACGCCTAATTCCCCTTCAGTTGCTGCAGCAAGATATTCGCCCGTCGCCGAGAAGGCCAATGCCGTACACGGCTTCTCCAACCGAATGGCATCAATTAAATGACCCGTTGGTAAATCCCATACCCGAATTATAGCATCCTGAGAGGCCGCTACTATCCAACGACCATCATTAGAAAATATGAAGTCGTTTATTTTGCCTTGACACCCCCAAAATTCACGGATAGTCTGTTTCGTTTCGATATCAACGACTCGAATGGAGTTGTCATCGCAGGAGAAAGCTATCAGATCATTCGCCGCGTGATAGCGACAGCCTGTGATCCCCGTCATTGGTGCCCAGTTAATTTCCTCCAGTAGATTTCCAGTAAGAAATTCCCAGAATTTTACCTTTCCGTCTAGAGAGCAGCTTATCACGTATTTATTCATCGAGTCGACGACAATTCCAGTGACAGCTTTCGAATGTTTCCCTGTTCCTGGCAGAAAACCGGTAGCAGAGCGAGCCTGAAGCTGTACAACGGTGTCTGCTTGCCTTAATTGCTGTAGTTTGACTTGTCTTGCTTGCGCCGGTGTAAGTTTCGACGGAAATCGTTGGCGATGCAATCCTGATTGGAGGTTGAACATATCAATAGATCCACCATCTGATCCAACGACTGTGAAGGTTCCGCAAGGGCTCATAGCTACGGTTGACACATTTGCGCCATCACCAGTTTGGAACGCCCATCTACCTGCTCTTTTTCGGCCCCAGAACCAGGTTCGAACATACGAGTCGTCCTTATGCGCCGTAACTACGCTCTCCCAACCTGTCATGCCACTGACTTCGGCGTCTATAGGTTTCTTCTGATTTTGAGATTTTTGCCACAAGACTTGTTTCCCAGGCATAGCACCCATCCCGCCATCTCTGTTCAACGAACATGCTATGCATGTAATTTCCGGTGCCTTCAAGTCGTCAAGCGTTGTAGTTGGGCCGCGGCTCAAAGTGCTGCTGTCGAGTATTCCATACTTCTTAGCCTTTTTGCGAATATTGCCCTGGCTCAATTCTGTGCTTTGACCATCGCGACGAAGACTCCATCCCCAGAGACTTCGGTCTCTTCCACCGCTAAGAAGCCATTTGTTGCCTGCTTCAGCACCCTCGAAATCAGAAGGTAAGAATTTCAAACACGTGACCGGTGCCGCATGGCCGCTTCTCGTATGTAGGATTCGTGGTATCGGTGAAAAGGGGGTCTCGTCAAAAATCCATGTTTTTAAGGAATTGTCCCTACCGCTCGTGACGATGACCGGCTGACCAGCAAGGAATTCAATCTTGCTCACACCTCCACGAATCGAGGCCCCCTCCTGCGTTGGAGGGTTGTGAGCACTTCTGAGAATACCCATAATTCTACCACCTTTATTAAGGTCCCAAAACGTAACATCACCACTGGATTCTGTCACTGTTGCCATAACTCCATCCTTGCGCCCGTCCTGGCCTGCGCCAATACCATCTGTACGGAAAGATATGCTCGTCACAGGCGCATCGTCAGTACCCGCATTAACCTCGAATACTTTTTTGTCTGTAAGCACGTTATGGATGACCAATGGGCCCTCAGCATAGGCGATTGCCATCAACGAAAGCGCGGGGCTCGGCTGCATGCAAGTGACAGCGCCACATTTCGGAGATGGTGGTAAGAGAGTATAGATCAACTTTCCGGTAGAAACGTTCCAGATTTCGACCCATCCGTTTCGACGTCCAGCGAAGATCTTATTCAAGTATGTTGGCATGGTGCATATACCGCCGCTAAGTTCGTTATCGCCCTTCTTAGAAGCCATAGTAAACAGGGTGGTGTAATGTTCTAGAGTTGCCGATTTCCAAACTTCTATTCTCGTCAAACCGCACGCAACAACCCAGGAGCCAAAGACTAGAATTTGCTTGATAGGCTGTTGAAGATCAGGTGGTAGTTGTAATTCGCCGACTTTCTTCCCTCTTTGAAAAATCCAAATACCCTGTCCGGAACCCTCGCGAGGGTCGCCCCAAGCGGCAAATACTTTCTGTTTCCAGGCATATGTCGCAGTAATATCGCTCGGGGTCTGAGGTCGGGTCATAAAGACGAGGTTGAGGCCGCGTTTGAGGTCGTACGTCTGGAGAGAGCGGCCTATAGAAGTTGTAACCTGGAAAGTGGTGTTTCCTAGAGGAACGGTGGTAAAGGGGACATTGGTAGGAGAGACGAGACCGATAGTCTAACACTTCAATATTAGAGCTAAGAGCTTAAATTGCATAGTTCCATTGCGACTTTGGAATCTGAATATCTAAACATACCCGGTATGGAGCAAAGATCCTGGACTGTTGCGACGCAGAAGATTGAGGCTTCGCGACAGAATTGAGCTTCTGCCGCTTAACCAAAGGTCCTTCATGCTCCGAATGAGGCATTGTAGCGAAATGTAAAAGGCCTCTCAAAATGGACGATAGAACCCCTATTAACCATTAACCGCACTTAGACTTTCGGGGCCTTGTCGCATTCGATGTCGGCATTCGAGAATCGCCGCGCAATTTTGTTTGAAGCTGATTGTAAATGGAACTTTTTTTTTCTCGAGTGACGGAGGTAAAGCATTTTTTCGCCGACTCTTGTCATACAGTGTACTACATGGTGCCCCACTATCCATGTACATATTAATAAGTACCACCGTCTAAGATCTATGTGTTGATCTTGATATGTTGAGAATATTCCATGATATGATATTAAGAAGGATGGATGTATTATAAATCATTAGATCTCTCCCAATTATATACTTTTATCTCTTCTTTGAAATTGTCAATGAGCAAATCTTCTAAAGACTAGAGGGTATTGCGTAGGTACTCAACAACTTTAATATGGAAATTCTTATCGTTATCAGCAGTTATCAAATTTAGATCCACTGTACAGATCTGTAGACGCGGACCCCACATGACGATAGAGGTGTTTCGGCTCCGGATTCTACAACCTTGAAAAGCGTTCCTTCCGTCAGGTGATGTCCCGAGGTCACCTTTTAATAAATGCTTAAATCTGCATTGCGCACATGCGCTTTCGATACGACGCAATACTGTCGTTATTGCATTGACAGCTCTCCGTGAATGGCCTTAAATATCGCTCAACCAGGCTACTCGCTCCCAGCTTTCACCGCCTCGTTACTTGCCGAAAACATCGAAAAACGACGGTCGTAGTGCCAAAAGTTCAAACAACGGTCGTATCTCCAGTGAACACCACACAATCCCAATTATTTAGTCTCATTGGCTGCTGACCCCTGATTATTTAGCGCACCACAGGGACATTGGCATGTGCTTGATAGGCTCAAGTGCCAGGTGCTGTCATGAGATAAAGGTACCTACCTAATACCAGAACGTTTTATGCTTAAAAGTGCCGACCAGCATCGACGTCTTTTCTTCGTAATCTGTAACCCGCAATGTAGGATGCAAATCCGAGATTAGAGAATACGTTATCAGGACTACATAGTACCTCATAACTACTCATATAAAAATTCACATGTAGCAGCTCACTACTATTCTAGTCGTTTCCACCTTTAGCTCTCCGTTCTAACGAACCCCTTACCACCTGAAAAGTGAGACCTTGACCTTTGTTTGACGGTCTAGAATCTTCACTGGTCCGTCTACCCGCCACGTATTCTTCTGGCCACGAGTCATAGATGCAACTGTCGAAATATTTCAGTCTTCCAATGAACTTTTAGTGAGGCTCTCAAAATGTATCCTTAAAATTGTCGAATTCCTGGTTCCCATATACGCGACCCACTTCCAACTATTACCAGGTACTATGTATGGTGGACTAAGAAACAAATAGATAAATCGGGTCTCGAGTTGATATTCTCTTCGAAAGGGACCGGTGAAGCTAATATTCGAGTTTGTCTCACTCAACAACTTTTTATTTTTATTTTCACCAAAAAAATCAGAACTTAATAATTATATGTGCCAATTCTTCGTTATTTATTCGATCGCAGATTCCTTCGAATTGGTTGCTCTGTATTAACTACCGGTACCTGGGGAGAATTTTTAGTCAGGGGCGAACAAATTCTATTTGCCACTGGCTTCGAGGTACAAAATTCGCCTTGGCTATTAGACCTGCTAGACCGTTATTAATAAGGAGCGGGTGAGTAACCACATATCCTGCAGGAGCATCCAAGAACAACATCCCAATTTCCCAAAATTCCCAACTTCTTCTGTATATACATGACTAAAATTTCGGGGGTATTGCAGATAAAAAAAAGGGGAAAGAGAAACAAGGTTTAATTATCCTCATTGATAGGTTCCTGTGAGCTTACCGAATGACGAAATATTATAGTAAAACTTTCTCACCGCAGCGGAGTACAACACTATAGCACAAGAGTTTAAAAGTTTTAGCGGAAAACGGCATTCCTGTGTACCAGGTGTACCCGTGGACCCGTGGCGCTTTTTTGTCTCTCGGTAAGGATGGAGACCGATAATAATAATAATCCGGGTCGCAGCAGCTCCGGCAAGAGACTTTCGGCTTCCTCTTCTTGGTCTGTGTCGCAAACCCGCACTCGCTCTTCTTCATCTTTAGCTAGTAGCATCGCCAGTTCTATAACGGGCGGGAAAAGCCGACATGCTGAACCCGTCGGCACTACTGATGTATCTGTCGAGCCTGCACGTTTATCAATGCCTTTGGCCAGACCACTAAAGCTGCCCCATATCCCACCATCTCCATACAGTCGACGCGAGTCATCCGGTTCCGATCTTTGGAGTCAAGATTTTCACCCCTCGGCTGCAAATGTTGACGACGTGGCTGTCGAAGATATCGATAACACTCCAAAATTAGTGCCTGGTCATTCTCTTCCAGTTCCAGATCCAAGTACAAGTTCTCCCTACCACCTACCAGATCCTGCTGTTAACCCTCCTTCTTCTTCCTCGGACTACGAAGCAGGAAAGCGAATTTCTGTCTCTTCCGTCTTTTCCCTCTCCTCCTCCCGTGGCGTTGCAAGTTCTGCTCCGTCTACGAACGGTTCCGACAACGGTAGTGCTCACCGCCCCACATCCATCATGACCTCCGGCAAGGGTTTAGGCCCATCTCCAGGCCAATCTGAGTCTGGCGTGTCCAATGTGACGGTCACCACGTCTTCTAACTCGAACACCCAGAATCCTGTCAGCGGTCCTCAGCTAACTCCGCGGGATGCCCATGCCAACCCTCTCGAGCTCGTGAAACGAAGTACTGCACCTCCGTCCAACCCGGGCCCTCGACCCCAAGTAACTAGATCTCGAAGTAGGGCAAAGCGCCGATTAAGCGGTAGCACTGCAGCGAGTAGCCACAGTCCTAGTAGCGATCGAGCTCCTCAATACAGGGAAAAAGAGGAGGTCAAACCAGCACCATGGGGTATAATTGGTGTTTGCGCTCTGGATGCTAAAGCCAGAAGCAAACCAAGTAGAAATATTCTTAACAGGTTGATCGCAAACCGCGAATTCGACGTAATAGTATTTGGGGATAAGACAATCCTAGACGAAGGTGAACAACCCCCATTATTAACCCAATGTCAGGTGGTATAATATGCTAATAACTAAGCAGAGGTGGAGAATTGGCCTATATGTGATTACTTGATATCTTTCTACTCGGACGGCTTTCCTTTAGAAAAAGCTATCGCTTATGTTAAAGCCCGGAAGCCATTTTGTGTAAATGATGTCCCGATGCAAAAGGTACTTTGGGATAGAAGACTGTGTCTTCGAATACTCGATAAGATAGAAGTGCCCACCCCTAAACGTGTCGAGGTGAATCGCGATGGTGGACCAGCTCTATTAACATCGGATGTCGCAAAGCATATAAAAGATGTTACCGGCATCGCCCTTGAGCTGAGCGGACCAGAAAATTACCGTATCCCCCGTAAGGTTGAGTTACTTGACGATGGAGACATTCTGAGCGTGGACGGCACTTTACTGAAGAAACCATTTGTCGAGAAACCAACTAGCGGTGAGGATCACAATATCATCATCTACTTTCCAAAGTCTGCTGGCGGAGGCGCCCGGAAGCTCTTCAGGAAAATCGGCAACAAGAGTTCAGAATTCATTAAGGACCTTATTATTCCCCGCGCCATTACCGAACCGGAAGGCAGTTTCATTTATGAGAAATTCATGCAAGTGGACAACGCCGAAGATGTTAAAGCTTATACAGTCGGGCCACATTATTGCCATGCTGAAACGAGAAAATCGCCCGTTGTTGACGGAATTGTCCGGCGTAATACCCATGGCAAAGAAATACGTTATGTTACCGCGTTATGTCCGGAAGAGAAGGAAATCGCAAGCAAAATTGCAAACACGTTTGGCCAGCGAGTCTGTGGTTTTGATTTGCTTCGAGCCGGAGGCAAGAGTTATGTTATAGATGTCAATGGCTGGAGTTTTGTCAAAGACAATGAAACATATTACGATCACTGCGCGAGTATTTTAAAGGATATCTTCGTCAAGGAGAAAATTCGTCGTGGGGGGCCGACGCCACCTATACCATCTCCCACTATATCCGACATTGGCGACCCATTAGCGAAAGCTCTATTAAATAACAAAGAGAAAGACTCACAAACCAGTACAAGACACACGAGTCAGACAAAACTTATACCAAGTACTACAGGCACGCTTTCGCCGGAGGAGACTGCAGAAAGCAAAGATGAGCAGAGCGCAGCAATTCCTGTTCCACCCAAGTCAGATTCAGGGGTGGCAGGAATCGCAGCAGGATTACGGAATAGCATTATTAGCCCGATAGCATACCTAGCTGGCGGCTCTACTTCGAGTAGCGTACCGGCTACGGCCCCGCCAACTCTACCGGCTACCCCCTCGACAGCAGCGGATAAGGGCGAAGAACAGGTCGAGCAGCCAACGCCACCCCCGCCGCCACCAAAACATTCGTGGAAACTCAAGGGCATGGTTTCCGTCATCCGACATGCCGATCGCACCCCGAAACAGAAATATAAGTTTACTTTTCATACACAGCCATTCATTGATCTCCTAAAGGGCCACCAGGAAGAGGTCCTTCTTATTGGAGAGCCAGCCTTAGCTAGTGTCCTCGATGCGGTCGAGTTGGCTATCAAGGCTGGCGAGGAAGATCGAACTAAGCTTAGGTCTCTTCGTAACGTCTTGGTAAAGAAAGGAGGATGGGCGGGTACGAAGGTTCAAATCAAACCGATGTTTCGCAAGAAGAAAACGGCCGAGATGTCGGCTGAATCTACTCCTAAAGTTACCGAAGGTGTGAAAATGGAGACCGAGGTAAAGGACATTTCGCTTAAAGAAAAGCCAGGTAACAGTAATCAAGATCAATCTCCGACGATACAGCTACCAAAGGCCGAGGATGGCCAGCGCGAACTTGACACGTCGGAAGCGCTCGTCTCTGACAATGAACTTCAGCCGAGAAACCCACCGCGACGCCAAGATTCCATGTCAGGGGTTACAATGTCCAAGTTCACCGCCGCTGACAACAGTTTTGTCCTCGACAAGTTACAGCTCATCGTCAAATGGGGAGGTGAGCCGACTCACTCGGCACGATACCAAGCTCAGGAATTGGCACAAAACATGCGCAACGATTATCTCTTGCTAAACCGCGCTATTCTAGATCAGGTGCACGTCTACAGCAGTTCGGAGAGACGAGTCACAGCTAGCGCCCAGATTTGGGCAGCGTCATTCATCGATAAGAATGATATCCCGGAAGACTTTATTACTATACGCAAGGATCTCCTCGACGATTCAAATGCCGCGAAGGACGAGATGGACAAGGTCAAGAAAAAACTGAAGGGATTATTGCGCAAGGGAAATGAGCGACCGTCGCAGTTCGCTTGGCCCGAAGGAATGCCCGAACCCGCCGAAGTACAGACACGAGTCGTGCAGCTAATGAATTTCCATCGTCGGGTGATGCATTACAACTACAGCAAACTGCAAAGTGGTGCCGTGAACTCACTCAACGCAATCAATTCTCCTAACTCGGATAAGACGCACGGTGAAGGATCTAGCACATCTATTGCATCATCACTTTCTCAAGCAAATGCCATTAACAGTATTCAGACTCGTTGGTGTTGTGGTGAAGATGCCGAGTTATTCCGCGAGCGGTGGGAGAAGCTCTTTGCGGAATTCTGTGATCACGAGAAGGTCGATCCTAGTAAGATTTCGGAATTGTATGATACAATGAAGTTTGACGCTTTACACAATCGCCAGTTTCTCGAGTGGGTGTTTACTCCACCAAAGCAAATGCTAGAGGACGAATTTGGTATTACTATAAACCGCGAGGGCAAGACGTCGCCCAAGGAGTCCGAAGACGGCGTCAAAACTGCTGATAACAGATCTGACAAAAGCCAAGTTCTGAGCTCCTCTCCCGAGGAGAAAGTTGACAAATCAGACCGGCTTGACAGGGCAGAAAGGGCCGATAAGTCAGAGGCGCAGAAAGCCGTTAAGCGCATTTTCCGACGAAGATCTTGGATGAAGCATCCTCACGAAGTCGATAGGCCTGCCGAGTATTTTCACTTACCTAAAGGGAATAATCAGACTAAGGCGAAGACGGATGAGTGCTTCGAACCTCTCAGGGAGCTTTACCAGTTAGCCAAGGTCTTGTTTGATTTCATCTGCCCACAAGAATACGGCATTTCAGACAGTGAAAAGGTGTGTTCATTTCTAGCATGTTGATATAATTTGGAATTGACATTTATTGACGTTATATTGCAGCTCGAAATTGGGCTCCTGACGTCTCTCCCCTTGCTCAAGGAGATCGTCCAAGATCTCGAAGAGATGCAGGCATCAGATGATGCCAAATCATTCTTTTATTTCACCAAGGAATCACACATCTACACGTTGCTCAATTGCATCCTCGAGGGTGGTATCGAGACGAAGATTAACCGTAGGACGATCCCGGAACTTGATTACCTCTCGCAGATCTGCTTTGAGTTATACGAGTCGGAGACGAAGGGTACGGTAGATGCGCCCTCCGCCGATCAGCCTACGTTTAACTACAGCATCCGCATCACGATCAGCCCAGGTTGTCACATCTTTGATCCGCTGGACATACAACTGGATAGTAAACACTGCATCGGGTGTGCGCCGCGCAGGAGCCTGACGCCTCACGCGGACTGGAAGAAAGTGATCGAGACGCTCAGAGATAAGTTTCATCAGTAAGTTTCCACAGCGTAACGTCGTCGACGTAATAGCAACAAGGGAGAGGCGGTCTCCGTTATCCTAATAGGATTACTAACTAGTGATAACCAATAGGGTCAAATTACCCAAGACGTTCCTTGCGGTAAACCTGTCGGACGCCTTCACATTCCAGGAGAAGGAGCGTCAAAATTCCGAGGCAGAATGTGTCGAGAAGGACAACGCTAGTAACGATACCGACGTGCTCGAAATGAAGACTCGAGGACCTTCACACCCTTCATCGACGAAAGTCGATCACGGTGACGACACCGAAGCACCAGCAGTTATTGATGAGCAGCCTCTTCCACCTCCTGCTGCAACGTTTAATACGGCTGCTCTCCCTCCGGCCGCAGATGCGCCGGGAATAACGGGCCCCTGAAGTCAGAAAATTTCCAAGGCGGGAAGACCATTCGACCATCAGCAGCAACAACAGCGATGACGCTAGACGAGATGACGGTCTGCATGAGCGGCACGGAATCCGGATAAGGAGCCGGTGAATTAATAGATGTTGCCTATATGGTACCGGGAAGCCAGTCCATTAATATGATGTTTCGTCTCCTTCCCCTTCCCGGCCGCCCAGCCAGGCGGTGTGCAAAGGGGGAGGAGAAAAAAAAGAGCTCATAATCGGACCAGGGATCGAACGAGTAAGACAAGCATTGCATACGGCGTGAGGTCAAGAAAGGAAATGGTTCTGAGATAAGCGTCATGACGTGCGTATAATAGGAAAAAAAAAAAAGACGAGACGGCCCGCCGTTCGATGTACTGGTCTTATGTATGTACTGTTACCCAACAAAAACTAATCAGACAAGCGGCCGCATGTAGGTGGTACAGCATAACAACACTTGCAGCAGAGGCGGCCATCAGCCGTCACATTAGATGAAGACGAGGGGAGATTGAGAGGTAACATGCGAACCAAACCCACGTGGAGTTGGTGTGCGTGTGTATGTGCGCAGCATGCGTATGCGGGTTGTTTGCCGTGCCGTGTCCAAAATGTCAGCAAAATGACGGGGTGATTGATTACCTACATACCTAGGTGTATGTACGTTACGGCATTCTAGCACTTGCTCACATCGAAATCTCACCATAGAAAAGGGAAGAATTGCACAGAGAGAGACAGGGAGATACGAAGGGGAAAGTGTGAAAAAAAAAATATTAAGCCTTAATTAGATTCGCTCACACACATAACCGATGCCGGATCGCCGATGCGAGATGAGGAGTTCCTAGGGTGCGGCGTGTTCCCGTTTTCTGACCCTCTTCTTTCTTCCCCTTCCCTCTCTCACGGACGTTTTGACACATCACTTATCACGATATGATGGATGATGCATTGAAGAAAAAAAAAATAGAATAACACCCCGTTCCAACTTCTCGTTTCTCTGTTTTTTCTTCTCCGGGTTATGCCTCACTTTTTCCTTGCCCCCCTCGCCTTACTTTCTCCGTCTTTCTTTTTCCCCTTCACCGCTATCGCCCACGGAGAAGAGAGATTATTATGTGATTTTTACCTTACATACATACCTAGTGCCGTAGGGCGAAGGCGGAAAATAGGGATGAAATGAAAATTTTCTCTTGTTGCCTCTTCTTCTCTTTTCCTTTTTCTTAGTTTAGTTCATTTCATTTCAATTTCCAGGCCACAGTAATTGGGTAAACTGCCGCTCGTTCTTTTACCCCCTTCTCGGCGGCGGCGCGGCGAGCCCACCAGCCGCGTCCCGTCTTGGCCCCTTGCGTTATCCATCATCAATGCATCATCGGACGTCACTAGAGAACCCTTCATCCTGGGTCCCCCCTTCTTCTAGAAGCAAGGAAAAGGAAAGGGGCGTAAAAATACAAGTAAAGAAAAAGGGATGGGTAGTGTAAATAAAAGGGCAAGTCACAGCAGGATAATGAAATGAAAGCTCGAGCGTTCGGAGATGTTGCACGGGTTGGGTATGTAGCGCTATTAGAGGAGCTCGTTAAGAGATAGGTAACATATGTAATAGATGGTAGGTACCTAGGTAGGAATCTATATTTCTGTATTTGACAATCCCGGCATCTAGAGAAGCGAGGTTGCAACGTTCGAAACCACGCCCTTTCTGGCCCCCCCTCCTCTCCTCTCCTACCAAAAGCGTCACCTATCGTTCGGTTCAGTCGGAACATTTGATGCAAGATACGAACGGGGGGAGGTGGTAGAGAGTGGGAGGGGCTGGAGGAGGGGGGGTTAGTTAATGGTGGTGATGATGAACGGTTTCTAAAGATGCGTTTGGCTGGCTATGGAGCGTGCGTGCGTTCTTGCCTCACTTTGCTTCCTCGCAGACAGATGACTAGCATAGCATCGCATAGCATAGCATGACTGATCTGATGGCGGGATGCGTAACCGTGACGAACCAGATTGTGTTGCGTCGTTGTGCGCTGGCGCGCCGCAACTCACATGTTTGGGTATGATGCGCGCGGCACTATTGCAAGTTGTGTACGGAGAAAAGCGTCGGTCAGCTACTCCGAGGTCACTTTCATTTGCTAATTGGGCTAGTCTATAGTCGTTCTTCGTAACCCAAGGGAAGGCCACCGCAGATTCGCAGATGACAGATAGGCCAGATACGGATACAATACCATGCTATGGTGGTCCTTAACCGAGGGCCGGTTTTGAGGAGTAAAGAGGGAAAGAAAAAAAGGTGGGAAGAGGGGGAAGGGATTTAAAACCAAAATGTGAGCTGTCACATTTTCGGCTGGTCGTACGAAATCTGCGCTATCGTGAACAGTCGCTCGCCCCGCCAAATTTCAGGAACCGAAAGGCAAGGAAGGGGGGAAGAAGGGGCCTAGAAGGTCGCCGGAAGAGATCCAAGAGCCCCCGAAGAATCGAATAATGACTGTCGGATCGCTAGTACGATGGGGAACAAGCCACCAAGCCGTCGACATCATACGGCAGACGGCTTGCCGCGTCACCTTAAATTGAGGCTGATTCTAAATCTTCCGGTAGGAGTTCCGTCCAGCAGCGTCGCACTCCAAACACGCCTCTTCAAACGAGGCTGATACCTGCCCAATAAGAATCTCACTATCTCGTGATCAGGCTCGGAGTAGCTGGGCCGTCTTAGTAGTAGGGCTCAGGGGTGGGCGAAATGTATTGCTTGCGTCCATCATCAACGCTCCGGTTCTCTAATTTTACCGAACCATACTTTGGCGTTTGAGCGGTCCCTGCTTAGTCGCGACTTTGGAACCCTCTCCTTGGGGCTCCCGTTTAAAGTCAAGGGACCCAATAGCAACCCAATGCCCGGAAACCGCCAGCTGCATGACTAGCATGACAGGCATGCTGGGTAGTGAGAAAATATTACATACGCCGTAGTATTAAGCAAGTCCGCAGGTCCTGCCCTGCAGGTCTGGAAGTCTGGTACCCAAAACTAGGAAGTGGAGATCCAGCCCATAGCCTTGCCTGTCAACTAACTAGCAACGAACGACGTGAATATGGGATGTTTTAATATAAGACAAGCTAGGCATGTACAGGGTCAGGCCTTGTACAAGTTAATAAAAAGCACGTCAGGCTTACCAAACCTCCGGCGCTCTACCGGTCGGATGTCCCCATACGTTTGTCGACTAGGCTGTGTGACGTGGGATCATTGAATGTGGGGGCAGCGAGGTTGACGAGGATCGTAGAAGGGAAAAGAGAGACGTCTATGGTGGGGGAGGCGACAGGGAGTCAGTTAGTAGCCCCTCAAAAAGAAACAAAAATAAAATAAGGATAATGACAGTGGTATATGTACCTCTATGTAATGACGGGGGAAGGGAGAGACTAGTCTGACAGCCACATTAATAATTGTACCCATATCGGACGGACCTGCAGCTAGCAGAACATCGCGGTCATGCGAAAGAGCGGTAGATGGCGTTGCAATTTATTATAAGCGACACCAAACAGGTACTGAAACGTCTCTTTGAATCTGGACGTCTTGGCAAGGCTGGGCGGGACGGGACAAGCTCATACATACCTTGACAGTATTACGTGGTAGTCGACGAACCCTGGAGAGCCTTCGTCTGGTTCCGCTTTGCTTACCTGCATAGGGGGGGACCTACTTCATAAAGAGGGTTAGGTACATACTTATTAGCCTGCGAATTAAAAAAAGCGTTCGTCTTGGATCTGAAGATCATGCCGGGGAAGGCTTTCAGAACTTCAGAAGCTCGTCTTAGCACTGACCTCACCACCGGACCTCATCACCGATATTTTGGCCGGACCCATCGAGCATTCCACGATGCTTTCCTAAACATGCGGTGACGGAATATTCGAGGGCATGGACATCGACGTCTCCGACAACCAATGGGATGGTTACCTAGCTCGACATCGTCCACCTAGGCCGGTGGGCTCTAACCGTGGCGTCGACACCATCGCGCATGTGCGTTTGCGTTGATACGGAGTCTTTACTTTTCCTTTTCCCAACAACATGTCTCACTCGTCTACTACTCTACTTACTACCACCACCGCAACCGCTATCGTCGGGGATGTCGGGATCGAAAGGATTAGTGAGAGCCATGGGTGTGTATGCTATAGGCTCGTATAAGTTCGCAACCCCGGGAAAGGCTTGTTTGCAATAGATCAATTCGTAGCGCAGGTCTGATATAGTAGGCAATGATCGTATTCGATCTCGCACATGTTCGGTGGCCGATTTCAACACCTTCATCCGTGTCTGGATGTTCCTCGATTGGCTACGGGGAGGCGGGTGACGATTCTTTGATGTTGTATTGACGGCTAACCGGTAAAGCCAACCCCTCGAGCTATAGTTTATGAACTTGTTTCTAGAATAGTCAATAAGACCGGTGACTATTCTGGATTCGTTCTCAAACAGGTCGTGCACGAGTGAGTTCTGTTAGACTAGACTAGTTTAAATGTAACCGGTAGTTGGTGTTATGGTAAATTGGAGGACTTCCGTTTTAGGCCATCTGCATGCTGAACGACCCAACCAGAGGCGACCAACGTCTAATTGAGTGATGACACCTGCACACGACAAAGATGAATCTCGTACAACAAGGTACTTTACGATCACGATTCGAACTTCGAGAAACAATTGGATCCCGGAGCATTGAAGGTCGGAATACAAATACGCGGCTTGTCTCTAAATAGCATCTTGGCATTGCGTAGCCGCAGCAAGGGTTCGAGATGCATAGTCGGCATTGAGCTCTTCTTCTCGTTCTTCGGGGCCATGAAAACGGCCCCAAGTACCTAGGTATTACATACCCAGGAGTTGTAGCGAGGAAGATAACCGATTGGCGACGACATTTGGCCAATGTCTTTAGATAACGAACCATTACTGGGTATCCTGGTTGTGGTCGGACAGTGGGGCCAGATGTCCAAACAGGAATAAATGTACCGAGTAGTGCGACCTCCCCAGGAACCAACAAGTCGAAAATGTCAAAGCCACGTGCGAAAAACTCATTTCCAAACCCGACGCCAGCCAGCCAGCCAGCCAGCCAACCCGTGGTGGTGGCGCGGCGGGAAGAAGGCCATGGAAGCAGCTTGGAATCTTGACTCCGTACCCTAATGCTGGATCTTGGCAGAAACTTGCGGTCGGAGATTTTTGTGATTTGTTCTCCAAAATCTCAAAATCTCCGGGGATTCGAATCATGAAACCGGCAGGCGGGGGATTCACCTCGCTTGAGTCTTTTATTAGCGAGACCGGTTCGCGGCTACGCATCCTGAATTAAGTCCCGCTGGCCGCAGGATGGCCGCAGACAACGGCGCATGAAGGTGTGGTCAGCAGACATCAGCAGACGGGAGCGTACCTAACAAGTACTGAGAAACAGGTCGTTCGTGGCTTTAAGATGGCTTTGCGCTAGCCAGCTTCAGGTTTATTCCCAAGCCACAAGGCCGTGTACAAAGCCGTGTATAGGTAACAGGCTTAGGTAGCTCGTACCGTAGTTGTGGGATGTGGGAGCGAGTACCTATTTCAACTCCATACCCGTGACTTACATGCCTTTTCATGTCTTACTCTTACCCACGACTAACCTTAGGCGACTAGGGGGAGGCTCCATTGAATGGGCAGGCAGGTTACCGACAATGTGGGATGCGCCGTATAATAGACGTATTATCCATCGTCATCAACCCTTCTCCTGGGTCGCTACCCGAGAGCAGCGAGGATGACAAATGTTTTCGATATCTTCATAATGCTTGGTGCAATGCTTGGTGCTTGATCATCCTGGCGATTCCATTTCCCAGATAGTTTGAAACAAGAAGTCCTACCACCCGTAGGGCTCTACCATAAAGAATTCGAACTCCGCAAGGAAGTGGGTAAACCAAGGGCCCAGACCCAGGTTTCCCTTTAGTTACTGTGCCGGTACTGGCTACCGGCAACTACTAAGGTAGCGGAACTAACCAGGAGGTGCCTGGCTCTTGGGACTCTTGGGATCCGATGGTCAGCTTGTCACGTACATCATATTAGTACGCTATAGCTTAATGTTTCAACTTCCAAGGGGGGTAAATTGATCCTTACCAGCGATGGTCATAGCAAATGGATGTTATGACCTATCCCAAGTATGGATATCGAGCTAAGACCGGTCCTGAAAAAAGGAAAAAACAAGCCGCCCTCCGGACGAATTGATCGTGAGTTGGCGCGACACCCTAGATAGTCCCTTGATAGTCCGGGCGAAGCACGTACGTAGTAATTCGAAAAATTTCTTGCAGTGCCTGAATACGGAGCTTACTCTGTCGTATGACCTAGGATCATGAATTATGGCGTTGAAATCCTCCTATTTGCCGTCTCAGTATTGAAAAGTGGAATATGCGCAAGACTTTGGAATTGTATGTAGTACTAAGAGTGTAGTACTAAAGAAATTTGGTCCACATTGCGTTGTTGGGGCTGGTTCGTATTAGTAGAAACACCCCAACGATGATTTTAGCCTGACAGGAAGCATGAAAAAGGATTGTATGGCTTATATAGCTACACGCCCATAAGAGTGGTTATTAAAGCCGACACGGCAGACGATGGACACCAGGCAGTGCTCAGTGCAGCTTGGCTTGCTTAAGTATGAAGTATGAGGTGTCACGGCAACTCTGAAGAGGAGTCAGCGAGAAAGGTTAGACGACTTAAAAGACTTAAAAGACCACTCAAGGGTGGAGTCCTAATACAGCTCGGCTAAAAGTTTATTCCTTGATTGGGTTGACTTTAAACAAAACTAGACGAATCAAGCGCAGCTGCTTCAGGGGTGGGTTGAAAAGCACTATTCGGCAGGCGTGCAGGAGGCTCAAAATAGAAAGTAGTTGCGGGTAATGTACCCCCATGAGTCGACTTGCTGCTGCATCTAGATTGCATCAGGCACGAGGTTTCCCGATGAAGGGGAAAAAAAGAAGAGATTCGACGTAACTGCGACCCGCGTGCTTGCTTAATCTTCCTTGATGCTCCTCTACCATACTACGAAGTAGGTAGTACACCTTCCAACCCAGAATTGCGTGTCTTTACATGTCAATGTTAGTTCCCCCATGTTGGTACCTGATAGCGATGACACGTTGGCAGCCTGTCAGCCTCCGTCATACTACCCTACGTATTTCGTGCCTGTATGCCTGTATGCCTGCGTGCCTATGTGCCTGGATATATATGCACGTATTAGACTTGAAGAATGGAGCAGGTGTAAGTAAGGCGATGTCGGGTAGTATGTAATGTCATGCCATGCAGTGTACCTGAGTAAAATGAATTGAGTAGGTATAATAGGCACCTAAAATATTTTTCAAGAAAAAAAAAATTAATTGAAATATTCATGCAATTCACGGAGGTACATAGGATGCTCTGCCCGCATATATAAGGTACCTACGCTATCAATTGATGTATGCGGTACATCTGATGCACGGTAAATCAATTGCCTAGGTAATTACATATGTAGCTACGTAACTGCGCATTCGCTCAATTTTTGACAGGCAGGTCCCTGTCTTGGCAGCCACTATGTAAGACCGTAAATTCTATTCTATCTATGGAAGTACCCGCTACAAACCCAAACCTCAAGTCAACTTTCCTCCGGAGGCTGTCGGTCTGCAAATCACCCCGCGCTTTACGGAAAGCCTTAAATACCCGCTGGGTCGTACAACTATCAGTCAGTATCGGTCAGGATCATCAGTTCTTATCATCGCGCTTCATTCTTATTACCTACTATTACACATACCTAGGTGGGTAGTTGACTCGTCCAGCCAAAGGGAAGTTGCTCGCGACGCCGTATTACAAGATTACAAGATTACATACATACTTACCTACCTAGGTAGATAAGTATATTATACGTACATACGTCTCCTTTTCTTCACATGATCAAGTCCCGGGCCAAGATGGTGGGCTCCATTAATTCGTTACCCATTACGGAGTTTAAAAAAAAACGCAATATGTAAGATTCTCACACCAAATGTTTTAATTTAGTCAGCTATAAAGGGTTCCTATCCAATAGGCCCGGGATTATCTTCGCTCCCCTGTGTTACACTACTCTTACTTACTTTACAGTGCATAGTTGAATGCTAAACCAAACAATCGGGTTCTTCATGCCTTGTTATATCCTGACAGTCCTGACTCTTACTTTTCGTAAATCCCTCTTGACGCTTACATAGTCCCTACATGCCTGGATGGGCAGTTAGTTTGAAGAGATCCTTAGTTCTTACTGATACAGACTAACCATACTAACCATAACTCCGAAGTATCACAGAACCATCCGTATAGAGAGGGAGAGCATGTATGTATGTCACGTACAATGGACCTCGTGTCGCAGTCAGATCTTGCACGCATGTAAAATCGAGCTGATGCGCCTTTAGGTAGCACATCGGGATGCTCCCTTTCAAAAGGACTACCTAAACACGTTATCCCTATTACTTACGGATACTTGATCACTTCCACCCGCGAGCAATGTGACCCCCGGACCCGTTCTCAAGGCGACGCTGCGTGGGTATAGAGAGGGTTATTATATAACCAAGTGATGAATCGCACCAGTTGAAGTAGCCAATAGGTGGCGGCAGCGATTCAGGAAGCAGAAATGGGCAATCGTGGGCCTTGGCGAACCGTGCCGGTGATTGCGAACTGCGCCAGAGTTTCGTCTTGTCCGGTCCAACTCGAATGTTCTGCCTCTTGCGCATGAATGGTTCCCAAAACACGTACATGTCTCCGTAGCCTCAACGCCCCTGGCCTACCTGACCTTATTACCTTATTACTACGTCCTGCGGAACTATATGGACTAGATGAACTAGATTGTCTCCGATCGAGTGCGGGAAACCAGACATAGTATATATTTGGTTGAGATTCTATATTATTTCTAGGCTCAAACCATCATACATACACATCCATATATATGAGCACTTTTACGCGAGGTACTCATGAGGAGAGACACCCATAGTCACCGGTAAAGCCCTCTCTGGTTACCGATTCGGCAATTTTTGTAGTTTAGGTAGGGTAGGGGTAGGCGGCGAGAGCCGACCGGTGAAGGATAAGACCAATACGTTTCCGTCTATGTGCCGTCCGCTAGCTCCAGATTGTGACTGGCTTTCACAGTGATTAAAAAAATTGTTGCTAGGAATCCTTTTTGTACGCCTTTACCTTGTCCAATCCTAGACCTTGACCTTGGGAACGCCTATACCTCCCCGAGGCATAGGAGACCTGAGAGATGTAATAGGTACATTAACAAAACATTAACATTAACATTAACCCTCGACTTATGTCCATCTCTAACTTACATCGTACGGCAGACCGGTCTTGGTTCTGCAGGTAGTCAGACCAGACAGAGAGAGCAATGGCAAGATCCATATGAAGAGTGCAGGGAAAACAAGGAAAAAGATGCAATGGAAAATATTAATTGACGAAATTGAAATCCACAGCTTTAAGCAAAGCCGTTGTCGTTCCATGTCGTGTCATACTCTCATACACCTCATACCCCATGCGCGCACTCAAAAAAAGTCAGTGCCTAGGCCCTCATTCCCAAAGAAGCACTGTGGTTCGTCATTCGCTTTCAAATCCTATCGATTTATTGCTTTATTGTTTTTTTTTAAATTATTTCTCCTCCGTAATACTGTCGCTAGAGTAAAAATAAATTCCAATACATTCAATACATACGTACAATCATTTACAACCATTCGTTTATCTGGTGTTATTTTATATATATTCTTTGTTGTGAGTGGATGATTTTCTTTTATCAAACCACCCACATACAGCATTACAACATTACAGCATACAGAAATGACCGGGTACTTTGTCATATTGCATATACACGCATATCACCTAGCTGCAATGTATCGCCTACCTACCTAGTTCAAATGCTGTTATTTATTAGTTATTAGTTCAACTTGCATATTAGGTAGGAAGTTTCAAGCCGACACTTTAGAAAAGAGAAGAAGAAAGAACAAGAAAAAAAAAAGTCTGTCTGACACGGTCCCCGTTCAGGCAGTTACCCTCTAACCTACCTAAAGTAGGCATGAAATACGTATGTGGGAAAAGTAGGTAGGTACGCATGTACGCCTGTGTACGCAGTAACTTTAAGAGGTACCTGCCAAAGTGAATATCCTATGTACAATTAAAAATGCGGGTGTACCTAGTAAATATACGTACAGGTACCTAGGTACATGACAATCCCAAATTCACCTAGTTCGTTCCCATCCCATCCCATATGGATACATACTAATTGATGGCTAGGCCAGGCTAGTCTAGGTGCTTGCTTGGTGCTAGGTTTTGAATGTACATGAATCCAGGTACTGTGTATACTAAAACTGCTAAAACTGTCAGGTATTAGGTATTAACCTTGGTCCTTGGAAGTATTAAGGTTCAAAAGGTTAATTGGAACATTGAAGTGGGAAATCGTAATAGTCGAAAAGTCAAAACCGCATCCAGGCCCATGTCACAGAAGATTGATCGCTCTTCGAAAAAATCCACACTTAACCATTTTACATGGACTACTTTTTTGAGCCCTTGTGCCCTTGTCGTCGAATTCTCAGACGATATGCTAGAGTTCCAGTTCCAAGTTCCCACCCCGACTCCTGTCTAATGTTGTCTATCAGTTCACCCAGCACCCAGCATACCTAGCACCCAGCACCTAGCTCATCCAGAATCCCAGAATCCCAGATCACCCAAGTTCGCCCAAAGTGACCTTGTCACCTTGTCACCTTCACCCAAGATTCGAAGCCGGTCCCATTTCTATCGTTTCCATTCCCCTACCGCTGCTGCTACCGCTACCGCTACCTCTGCTTCTACTTCTACTTCTACTTCTACGTCTGATCTCTACCCTCTGGAAGGTTACCAACTAAAAAAGCTGTTAGCCCCTGTGCCGAGTTACCTACTATGGACCTCGCGGGAGCGGTGCCGAAAATCGTGACAATCGTCATAGGACAGGGTTAGACGTCGTCGATGGGACCTCTCGACTGTACTTACTCACATAGTATTTGAGCCTCCCTGAAAGCTAACTCCATGTCATGCCTGGAACGACGTCTCCTACGAACGAATAGTTACACATCACATTTCTTTTATTTCATTTTATTTTATTATCTGGGCCTTTTTACCGCCTATTCTCTGGTTTCACCTTCTGATACAAAAACATCCATTCCGCCTCGCCTAATCTACCAGACCAGATTCTTGCCAGCCCTACTACAACTTACAAACAGCCTCCTTATTCTCATTCTTCCTCCCGTGTCCAAACCCACATTTGGCAAACAAAATCAAAGACAACCCAACATTCGGTTCTCGTTCTGTTTGGACCTCAAGGTCACCCGTTGACTCGTAACCTGTGGACTGACTATTTAACACCTGTCTCCCCTTCGCATCTCGAACCTCCCTTCCTCGATACTTTCTCACACTCACTCACTCACTCACTCACACACCCACATATACATATTCTCATAACATACTCTCTCCCTCTCTTTCTCCTTGCCCTTCTCCAAAGACAAGCACACGCAAACCGGTCTTCGCAAGAATACAGCCGCCCAACACTTCCAACACTTTCATCACACTAGATCGACTACTAGTCCAACCTACTTCCCTGCTCATCTCTCTGTAAGTGTTCCACAACACTAATACCGCGCTCATAGACCGGATGGAAACTTGAATCGTATGGCTGACCCGGAACCTAGGGCAGACTAAGCAAAACCACCGCCACATCCAGCCGTCTGGTACTCACTCACTACTACCCCGGCATTCGGAAATTCAGCTAAGGCACACATCCTTGACCACATCTCGCAAACATGGCTGTGGGAAACAACTGCGCACACTCTTTCAAGATGCTGAAGTCGGACAGCACTCTCATCCAATGGACCTGTCATATGTGTCATTCGGGTCCGCACTGGTGGATTTTCGAGTGTAGATACTGCAAGCTCCACACGTGCCGGGCATGCGTACACAGCTGCTAAGCACGGGGGACCCGGTCCGGGCTGCGCTGTTGTCACTGATTTTTACCATTGAGGTAAGCTCGATAAACTCATCTGTCAAGTCTCATATGTCATCGTCTATTCTTTAAATATGACAAACGAGATGATCAGATTGTTAATATGGCCCCCAATTTAGCACAAAAATTTCCACGTTCTCGGCTCTTTCGAAGCCGAGCTTCACTTTTTTCAATTGGAGGGAACCTCTTCATCCGGCGTCATGGGTTAGGATTTACATCGGGAAAAATGATTTTTTTTTTCGACCACCCCCGACAGAAAAAAAAAGTTTCTCGAAACACGCAATTGCCCATCGATATCCGGAAGTTGGCGCGGGACACCCTTGTCATGGACGCTAAGATCCTGCAGGTCGTGTGGCCACGACAGGCAAAATAGATCCCTATTGGCCTGGACCGTTGTCCTCTCAATGAACATTTCACAGTTCCCTTCCCTACCTTCTTCAGCCACTCAACGAGCCACAGCGCATCCCGGTCCAATCGTCGAGATCCCGATGAGATAGATCACTTTCTGTTACACCGTTGTCACAGGCTGTACGCGGTATACCTTAGCCTTGTTTGACGGCATTCATGGTTATGGTTATGGTTATGATTTCTTTCATGTACACCCCCATAGACATTGTATTTGTTGCAGGAAACTCAGGTGCCCTCACTCATCCCACTGGAGCGTTGAGTCGCCTAAATTTCCCCGTTTCCCGGTACGGTCTTTTTCGGAGTTCTGGGGCGTGCAGGAATCTCAGCACTGCCCGTTAGGCCGGCGTTTTCACGTCATAGATCTGGTTTTTTTTCTTTTCCTTGAGTGTACAATGGAACAGTATGAACGGCAAATGGAAAAAATTCTTACGATTGCAGGAATTGGGGATTGGAAACGGTTGTATTGTGTATTTACGATGGATCTGGTTTCACTGTCCTTTTTATCTCGTACAAAATGAGGGCGCCACGGATGCAAGGAAAAAGTCGCTCCCCTAACGGCAGCACAGTACGCGAGCAGACTACTTCTATCCCGGACCTCTTACTCCCTATTCTCCCTTTTCACGCGATGCTTTTTTTGTCCGGCGCGAAGGGAAAGCAAAAAAAAGGAAATTATGGCAAGAGAAAAACCAGTACGCGAGTACAACCAATACCTCAATATCATGTTTATTACCTCACACTACCCAGATAGAGAAAAAGAAGTTTTTTTGTTGGTTTCGGACAGATAGATCCAAGACGTCGGGCTTCGATGCCACGTTGCAGCTTGCCAGGTGTTGCTAGGTGTACTCGTCCACTCGCGTGTGTTTGGTCCTGCTTTAGTCTGGCTTTATGCTGGGTCGCGCTCAGGTCAAGTCAGGTCAGGATCAGGTAAGGTGTAAGGTATGAAGTCAAAGTTGAGGCTGCTGCGTGCGGCCCAACGAGGAAGCTGAAGTTAGGCAGGGCTACCTACGCCCCCCTCTCCCCTTACTACTACTAATACTACAAACGCTGTGCAACGTGGAGACACGCGTTTTCGCACACGCGGCAGTCCTGCAAGGTCCCGTCGGCTTCTGGAACATCTTCGAACATGTATTGGAGCTTGAGCCTGTTCGTTGGAAAGGATTGGGAGAGATTGGGAGAGGGCCGCGCTTCTTGTATGCCGTTTGTACACGGTTGGACTAACGGTCGACCGCGTTGGGGGGACACAGCAGCAAGCCTACAGCCCCCCCTCTCTCAGCCAGCCTTGATGGACGGGCCTGCTTTTGGCCGTGGGGGGAAGATGAGAGGGATTGGGTTGGGGGAAAAGTCTCGGTCTCGTTTTCCTTTCCTCCTCCTTCTTCTTCTTCTTCTTCTTTTCTTCTATCGTACATCACACATCGTACATACATCATATCGTATCGTATCGTACGTCGTTCATATCGTACCAGTATGGATCTACATGCACGCTCGCACGCATGACATACGTACATTGCATGCATGAGAGACACCATACGTAGGTAGGTAGGTACATATCTCTTCCTTTCGTCCTGATTTTCCGTCGTCATATTAATCTAGGTAGATGCCGCTTTCGGGTTTTTTTTTTCTGGGGACTTTTCCTCCTCTCCGCGAGTCAACTTCTAGGAACACGATCGATGGTACGACCAAACTTTTCTTTTCCTTTTCTTTTTTTCTTCTCTTTTTTTGTTTTTGTGCTTTGACTTGGCTCGCCTCGCTTCCTTCGCCTCGCTCGCTCGCTACCTGCAGCCCGGTAATCGACGGGTCCTCCCTTATCTGCCCGAGAGATGATGCGAGATTGTTGTTTGGCACATCGGCCGGATGTAACTCGATCGCGATCCGGGTCGTTCGACAACCGATTTTACCTACATACCATACCAATCATACATACCGTGCATACCGTATGCCCTAGGCCTATATGCCGGTACCTGATCGCTCCACACCCCCACCCCCCTTCGCCTCGTACGTAAGGAATAATGGGATTGGATATGGATGCCAGGCATGTCGGTGACAGCTGGCAAGGGCTCGTGTTGCTTTTGTTGTCGGTGGGCTGTTGTATGTATGCGCGCGTGTGCGTAGGTATTAGGTATGTATGAGGGCACGGAATGTACAGCTACCTACCTACCTACCTACCTACCTACCTTGTTATGCGTAGGTGTGCGGGCGGTCTCTGAAACATAGAAAGGATAGGATACGATAGGTCGGCATCTCGCTGCCCGCTGACGCCATAAGGAAGGTAAATCGCTGGCTCCATCCGGCGATCCTCGCTTTCTCCTTCTCCTTTTTCTTGTTTTTCCCCCTTCTTCGTTTCCGCGGAGCTGCGATGTTTGGCTCTCGAGCCTCTCGCGATCCCGTTTCCAAGATTTTTTTTGTCTGTGTTTTCCCTGATGAGAAGTGGGATGAAGTGGGATGGGATGGACGACTGACTGGAACCGGGCAAACGGAGACGTCTCGGGCCGCGGCGGCCGTACGGCGGGACGACTGGCGGCTTCACTTCGGCCAGGCCCACACGTCTCGCGAGCTGATACGCCGGGTCACCTTGACCTCGTCACCCACGGCGACGTCAGCGACTAGGTCCACCTCCTCGTCGTCATCGTTTGGTTCCCTGCTGTTGCTTGAATTGTGAGCTTGGGCGGGGGGCAGCAGGAAGGCGTACCGCCCGAAGATGGGCGACCACTTATTTCCGACGTCCACGCAGCGGTCTTTCATAAGCGCCTTGAGGATTGACCCGGACTCGCCCGTGCCCGGACGCCCCGCGCCGTAGTCGATGTTAATCGAGATGCAACGCGCGCAGTTGGCTGTCAGCGCCAACCGGTGGTGCGAAGTTCCGATCGAGAGCTCGGACCAGAAGTCCTCGTCCCAGGCGTTCAAGGTCGTGGTCTGATTCCCCTCTCCCACCTCTTCTTTGTCTGATGGTGAGTCAGGCGTGGGAGTGGATGGGGGAGTAGGAGGAGATTGGTGGTCAGGCACAAGGTCCACTACGATGTTGGGCCGGAATTTGATCATGTCCATGTCTTCGCCCTCGGGCAGACGCGCGCTGACGTCGCGGAGCGAGGCTTTCGACGTCACTAGGAACGGCGCCGCCTCGTTGAACGTCAGACCACCGTCGGTTTCCTCCGCGGAGTCTGGGTCTTCTTGAGGGGGCCATTGGTAGGTAAACGGGACGTACGATGCGACGGTCGCCAACCAAGACTTACTCGGGCGCGGCGGCGCGGGAGGCGCGTGCGCTAGCACGCGACGTCGGTTCTCGCCGATGTACACGAGTATGACGGGGTACCCGAAGCAGGACGAGAACCACTCGTCATACTTCTCGCCCACGCGATACGCCGTCGTCTCGCTGCCGAACAGCTTGATGTCCACGACGTCCGACTCGTCGTAAACCGGGGTTAGGGGCACGCGCAGCTGACCTAGCTGCTCGAGCGTAGGGGGGAAGAGGGGGACGGCGGGGATTTGGTAGGTGACGACGACGTGGTCGCCGTCTAGGACTTGGTGGAATAGCGTGCACTCCGGGAAGTACGCCGTCTGGATGTTCTTGTACCGCCCGCCTCCCTCTACCTTTAGCAGCATGAAACGCCGGTCATACCGCAGCCCCTCGCGCCGCAGCTGTGCCGTCGGCACCGAGAGGGGGCGAAGCGATTTTATGGGGTAGAGATAGAGCTTTGGGGTGTGCGTGAGTTTAAGGTCGGCGATTCAAGATGGGGTGGCACGTGGCTGCGTGAGAGCGGGAGTGAAAGTAGGGGAGAGTGAGACAGAAATGTCTAGCTTACCTCCGTGATCCGGATCTTCGGCTGGCCCATCTTGACGGGTTTTCGGCCTCGCCTTTTCTCGCTCTTTAGTAAGATGACGTCGACAAGATTCTATTCCAGACTTAGCTACCTAGTATCTTTGTAAGTTGGGTTGTATCTCTACAAGTTGGGATTATTGCATAATGTACTTGTTAAAGCAGTACAACTTCCCACGTACCCCTCGATATATTGGGAGAGTAGAAAAAAAGATGATGTAGGTGAGATGATAAGGGGTCGGAAATGTTTCCGAGCTAGCGATTTACGATATTTATATCTAGACCGGATGTAGGTTCCGAAGAGTCAACCGATACCATCTATGGATGCGGGGGAACGACAGAGCCGCATTCCACGATAAGAACGAGAAAGCTTCCTAACCGTTCTAGGTTATATTTATGAGCGGACCGGTCGGAGCTGAGTGCGGGGCCATAGATGTTCCAAGGTTTGCTGTTGGTTGATGGATCAAAAAGAGGTTCGGTTTCGGCCTCGCGAAAAATCCCCGAGGCCGTTAGGAGTCCGCTGGCCAATACGATCAACACTCCGAAACGGAGGTTGTGTCTCTTCGATGTAACATCATACGTGGGCAGAGGAGGACATTAGGTCGTCTGTTATACGGCGTCTATTATATGTCTACGCCCTAATAAGAAGCTTATTTGTACGTTGGTCCAAGGGCTAGGCTGACTTAAAGCCTGACCTGTAGAAGTACGTTGGGAGGATGTGCGCGTATATGGTGATCAATTCAGGAGAAGAATGGACTTATTTTACCCCTTTTATGTGCTGTATTATAGCTGTCAGTATTCAAATTCGTGCATGTGAATGACTTACCATGGGTGTAATTTTGTATCACTTGATAAGTCTCGTTTACTCGCTTGAGCTATCTGTTTGATCTCGTCACTATAGATTGCTATTGCGTTTTCACCCTATCGGAACATTGCCGAGTCGTTCTCCTCTTTAGATTTCTATACACCTCTAGTCATTGGCGGGACGTGTATACGAACGTCTCAGCTGACGAGCTACGTAAGGGATGTCCAATTGTATATAGACCTGTCGTAATAAACGAATAAGATCTTGCGCGTTGAAACTAGTTTCAAATCGTTCCAAGGGATCGTCAATTCTATACAGAGTTGTATTAGGAATCATGACGTTTAATGGCCTTATATGGCGTGCAGTTGTCAATATAAACCTGGTTGCCATGGCCTCCGGCTTGACGTCGTGGGTCCTATTCTCGGATATCCCGAAGCCTTCGATAAGACTCGCCAGGGCGTGGTACTCCGGTCCGGTTGCGGCGCGGGTTTCCCGATTTTGCGAAGCAGTCCGATCAAATGGTAGTAGTTCTTGAGATTTTGTTACACCAGCTCAATATTGTATACCTGCAGTAGGAACCCAAATCGACATTCGAAAGGTTAAGGATGCTTAGGGGTAGAATCAAAGGATCTCTGAGCTTGTCATGATGTTTGCACACTCTTGATACGTCCACTACCGAAGATTATCCCATTTCCTAAACGTGTCGGCAATGGTTCTGGTATGTGTATGGTAGGATTGCCTAGGCCATCTGTTCAGCCATATAAGATCCAATCTTGTCTCCGTGCAGAGTAATGGTTGAATTATCTTGCCTTAGCGCTTACGCCCATCGAAAACGTAGCTACGGAGTCAATCATAACTCGCTAGGTGAAGTCTGGCTTATGACTGCCTTAGCATATTCAACGGCGATACGAGTCTCAGTTACTCATCGCCTAATTGCCCAAGGCGCAGCATGACTAACCACGCATGCTGCTGTATCATAGATTAATGAGCAGTAAGCAAAAAAGATATGTACCATGATTATTAAATACTAATTAGGTGTCAGATTATTTTTAGTTATAGATCCCCGAGATCTTGAATAAGATCACTTTACGTGGCTCTCTTATAGCCATGTTTCGTCCCCGAGCTGACTTCCAGTCTCAATGCATCGTACTGCACATAGACCGAACTAGGCAACACTGCGCTCTCGTAGTCGGTGGCGTTATACGGTAGGCTCAGTACGATTTTGTTTTCGCCTTCCTTGAGCAATGCAGGGTCAAAGGTAAACTTATTGGCGACATTGTAGCAAATGACTGCGGATCGCACCGCACAAGAGCTACTATGGTAGTATCTAGGCGCATAATCGTTAGTCACTTCGAACACAGAGTATCGAACCCTGGGCATATACTTACGGAATTATCCAGGGCGCAAGGTCCTTTCCGTTGACATTAACCGTATACGGTAAATTGGAATAAGGCTCCGAGGCATTGTACACGTCGGTGTTTCCTGCGGCAGTCTTGGCTCCAGCTAGCTGAACGGTGAACGTCGCTTGCTGCTTCTGGTAGAATTGAGACTTTTTCAAGTCAAATACGATAGTCCAATTGTTTACGTTGCCATCGCCATAGTACGCCTCAGGGCGAAGGGAGTTAGCGTACCCCCCGAACACGCTCCAGTGAACGTAGTTCAGGTCTTTGGCCACATCACTTTCGCCAACTTTGAAAGTCACACCTTCTGGGAAATCGTCGACAAAGTCATGTACTGGCCAGTATATCCTGTACTGCTCTGGGTGGAGTGGGTGTGTGAGGTCAGGCTCGTAACCGTGCCGGTACTCACCGCTGCTTTTGTCGGGCGTGCCGATGCGGAAGATCTCGACCCCTTGACTTTCCTCTACCCATTTAACCCGAGTTGTGTCTACCTTTCCGGCACGTACTGTTACATCATCTTGAATGTACTGCCCGAATATGCCATCCGCATAGATTGTAAGTCGGTACGTGCCAGCTTTCACACGTGGAATGCTGGCATGACCGCTCTCATCAATTTCGGCCCAGTATTGATAGGCCTTGGTGTCTAAGACGTTATCTTGGAAGTCTACCCCATTCTGAGCTAAGACAGCTATAGGGTTTTTGGCATTTTTAGGTAGATCCACCCGTACGTTCCATGTAGTACGTTGTTTACTAGTGACGTAGTTAGGTACGTGTTTTGCGATGGAATCGTAGAAGTCGGCGTTCCATTCCGGATTTGCGAACTTTACGGCGTCCTCTCGGAGGACCTGGAGATCGGTTCCGGCCGGGAAATGATTGAAATAATAGAAATGCTACGATGATTAGCGGAAATTTAGGCGCGCGTTTAATACTCTCGACTCACCGGGCCAAATGTTCGGTCAAACCCATGGGTTATGTTGGGCTTTTGCTGTCAGTGACCTTAGGTACATGGAAGGGGTGCTATTAACTCACCGTTTGATCTCCGTGATGATTTGAGACTGGATCCAAAGTCAGTCATTTAACTATACTGTATAATCCCTTACTATTACTCACCTATGTAATTATAGACAATGCCATCAACGATCAAGTCGGAATGCAGCGGACCTCCGAAATAGGTTTCCTTCGTATTCATAACCATCCACTGTAAAAGGGATTAGAATTCACACATAAAGGCAGCGTTTAGGGTAAGTCTCGATTTGGGCCGCGAGGCATGCATGATGCTCGTGACCGATAGACTCCCGAGAAAATGTTGACATACAGCTCCGAAAGTTGAATTGTCCGCGATTTGTGACCCATCGGCATACCTAAAGCCGTGTCAGCACAAGACTTTCCGGGTTAACAGAAATGTAACATACATCCCGTGAGCATCATGGTCTCTCCAAGTATCCTGGAATGTGTACTTGGTGAAGTAGTCGGCCTCTTGTTGAACATACGCATCGTTGGGTGTATTTCCTAAGTACCAAGTGGCATCTATGACGCTTGTGATCAGTATTTTATGAGTATAGAGTCTTTACGCATAAGGAAGGACGAGTAACGGTGTCTCGGGGTTTCTTGAAATAGGTATTCCTCCGAGACTACGGTCGAAGGGCTTGTTCAACCTTGGCTTCAATAGTCCCTTACCTTGTACGACGACCTCGTTTTTCACGGCGTCCGCGCCGGGTAGCGGCGCATATTGCCTTCCGTTAGTCGCGAGGTGGGTCCATATCTTCGAATTCGGTCGGAATAATGTTCGGAACTCTTGGAGGTTTCGCAAGAATGGTGTGGTCTCGTTGTAATACGCGAGACGTGAGAACGTATGGAAGCCGGTCTCCCCGTCTCTGAGGAACCAATACTGCTCCAGAACTTGCCCAGTGGGCGTGTAGGTGTCGGACATCCTGATCCCGGCATAGCTAGTGCCCGTAGAGTCTGTTCCGGCATACAGCTCATAGGTTGGTTGCGTCGATCCGGGTGTCCAAAAGCCACTGGGAATACTTGATCGTGGCTCAGCACGTTACGTTACTTTGGATGTTTCATGGCATGACTTACCAATAACAGTCTAAATTGAATATGCCGGTAGATCCTGATCGTGTGCCTAGGAGATTTTGGCCGTCCAAGAATATGGCGTCCATGGCCCCAGAGGCCTTGTCGACACGTGTGAATAGACGGTCATTCTGGATTACTAGCGCCGTTCCATTTTCGGTTGCAACCACTTTCGCGCAGACGCATCTAGAAAGGGACAAGAGGATGAGACATGAATTGGAGAAAACCCGGGACAGCATCTTGAATCAACTTCAAGAATTGGACGCGTGATACGAGAGCATATTAGCCTACCTTCTGAAAAATATTGTCAATAAAGCAGCTTGTTTATATTGTCGATCCTCGGAAATGTCTTAAAGCGAACTCCCGGACAATTGGGTTAGCCATTGCGGCTGGAGAGCTTCCCTAATCCATCCTCAGGCAATTATTCCGCCCCTGGTCTGGGGTAGAGCCCGTGAGCCCCGTGAATGCGGGGGAGTTTGTGGGGAGCTGAGGTGAGGCCTAATTTTAATGATAGAAATTCTTCAACGGCACATCGCTGCGGAGAAGCGAATTTGGAGATCTTCCAAGGATATCCAAGGATATATTCGGTGCTCGGTAGAAGTCTTGGCGAGACAAAACTACCAGAAAAGTCTAGACCATTGGTAAGCTTTGTCACCTGGAAATTATGTTGAGCTTAGTGATGTTTTTGTTAAAGCAGCAGTTCATGTTTGTCACCTCGCAAACTTGAAAACTTGAGCAGGACTTGGAAAAGAGTTGGAAGAGCAAAAAGTTGCGAATGCCCCCCGAAGAAGTGTGAGCTGTCTTGCAAGGGGCAAAGCTGAAAAAGGCTGTACGTCGATCACTCGGTAGTGAGTTGGAGAGTTGACCCAACTGATTTTCGGAGATCTATAGACATATGATCTATAGGGAATGACCTAATAGGTTACGCCAAGCTTCGTGATTCAGACGATGTTGGCTTAGTTTTTCTCGGAGTACAACTGCATTTCTTGTTACCCCCCTGCTATTGTCGACCTGTTTCCAGTCAGCTGGGTTTGGGTAGTAATTAATGAGGATATTGAAGGAAGAAGTGATTTGTCAAGAGTCGTATGGCAACAAATTATTGCTCGCGCCTGGAAAAAGGGCGACCGGATGCAGCAACAATAAATGTTCAATTAGGACTCATGACAGCGTATGAAGGAAGGTCCTTGCATGCAGACGGCTTCTGTAAGGTAAGGCACGCATACATATAGGCGACATCGTCATCGTCATTGTCGTCATCGTACATACAGGACGCATCCCATATGGATAGCATGTGGCTTTAGTTGCAGCAGTGAGAGGTTGTTATGTGCAGAGTTGCGTGCAGTGTTATGAGCAGTAAGAGTAAGACAGTAAGACGGATCGGGTGCGGAGGCGGGAGGAAGCGGAAGCAACACCAGCAACAAACTTTATTAGATAATACCCGACCCTACAACGTGGTACGGGTTGTACATAAACGAGCACAGGAATATGCTGTACAGCAGCACGCATAGCCTTAGAGTACACAAAATACAGGTACACACAGCGCTAACGATTTTTGAGTTAATAGGTTGCTATTCTTGATTTTGTGTGACAGTGTTCCCGTATTTCCCCTACCAACCCAGGTACTAGCGCGTCGTGTACTTGGTATTAAAGTAAGGCTAGAAATGGAAGGCATGGAAGGTTAAGGGGTTCCAAGTTTAAATGTTCTTATCGCACCTGCTAGGTAGCTGGATAAAGGTTATTCCTTCCTGTTTATCTAGACTTTCCAGGGCTGCATAAACTCAGATACATTAAAATTGGTACTCTAATAAGCGCTGAAGTTTCATCTAACGCCGGCCAGACGTGCCACTAAAACAAACTCCCTACAACTTCCAACAATTCAGTCTTCAGCTTTCTAGTTGCTACTTTCTCGAAGAAAACAAAACATTAGAACAAGCGGTTATGGCGGCCAATTGGCAATCAATTGATGATCATTAGCTTGGCAATTGGAATGCTCACGAGGTTGCCCGCACACATCTTCCCCATTCCTGTGACCATATGGCATTTTCAGAAACGGATTCGCTAAAGATGATCTACGCGAAGGGGCTAGGGGGGTGGCTAGGGGAACTGGTTCGGCAAGATCTGAATCTAAGTGGACACTGGACGATAAGCAGGAAAAGTCACCTATGCAGCTACGGTACCGGGGATTTTATTAGATTATCCATCGCTATCCATCGTTTTTTTAGTGAAAATGATGGAAAAGTTGGTGAACAGGTCCGCCTAAAGGGATCTTAAAGGGTTTAGTTGGATTATTTGGGTTAGTTTGGTGTCATGCAACCTCGGATCCGTCATCCCAAGGATGTCCAGCATGAGAATCATGCCTGTTCTGAAACAAGTCACAACCCTATCGGAGATCTTAATAAGCTAATCATCAGCCAAACCCGGCATAACCTAACATAACCCAGCATTTCTTGCTAAACCTGTTCATCCCTTTCCTCGATTGCTCGTTGTCTACCGTGGCCAACCCATCGCCAATCATCAAATGCCGCGATCGTCATTATCGGGGTCCCAGGAACACGCTCGCTGGGTTCGGCTCGCACAGAACTTGTCGTCGGTCCTACCAGCCCTACATACCTGCATTACCTGTTATGCCTGTTATGCCTGTTATACCTAGGTAGAGTACACCAAGAGTACCAAGAGTCCTAGAATCCTAAAAGACCCCCTCAAGAGCCCCAAGAGCACACCTTAGGAGTCACGGTCACATACTTGTCAACCGTCAGTGATCTACGGGTCACAAAACAACCCATGTCTGGAAATTTGTATTATACCAGAGGTACATGTTTGAGCCGAACCGTGCCCGGGGCTCCATGAGCTCATGTGAGTTCCGTCCGCAGCAGATGAGCCTGATGGATGCAGCCTGTTTGATGACAAGGTGCACATCCTCGTCCACCTCCCTTAATCTACTTTGGATGAGATCCAGTGGACCGTCACATTCCACTCACTGCACTCATCAGGTGGCGATTTAGTCGGTTTAGTTTCTTCTCTTTTTTTACTTCTACCTAGTGGTAACTTATTTTATATATACTTCGCTCGTTTCCTTTCTTATCACCGGCAAGTTTCTGGAAAACTTCTGTGTCCATCCTATGAAACATTTCCTATCTCTCTCTATACATACCTCCTAATAATTCGTCACTCCGGTCATTCGCCATGGTTTCCTCTACCGTAATTGGGTCTCTGGCCTCCAGAGCCGTTTTCTTAATGTCTAGTCATATCGCCAACCGCGCCGACTCAGCAACATACGCTTCTCACACCGTCGACGGCTTGAAGACTCTTCAGACATGGTACAACCGCGAGACAGGTCTATGGGATACTACTGGTTGGTGGAATAGCGCCAATTGTTTAACTGTGCTGGCCGACTTTGCTGTTTTGGACCCAGCTGCTTCTGATAGCCTAAATATTCCGGACATCATCCAAAATACCGTGAGTATACCAGAAACAACACCCCGGTCCTTATTCGAAGGCGTAATAAGTTTCCTTTGATGATTGGCTTGGCATCTATATGCGCCCAAACCAGGTTTTGCGAATCGATCACACTAGGATTACCGCATAAAGGGGATTTACTAACTTTATGCTGTAGTACGAACAAGCACAGAAGACGCCAGTACAGGCGTCCAAGGTCCTATCGCCGGCAGGCCTCCCTATCTCAACGTACACTAGGATAACGAAACGATCTGAAATCGAGAAGAGAGGTTTCGATAACTTTCTCAACGACTACTATGACGATGAAGGATGGTGGGCGCTAGCTATGATTCACAGCCATGACCTTGGCGTTCAAGGGCTTGGAGACCAGCAGTATCTTCAGGCTGCAGTAGAAATTTTTGAGGATATGAAGAAGGGTAACTCGACATGTGGCGGTATCTTCTGGAGTAAGGTTACTTCGTATACAAACGCCATTGCGAATGAGCTTTTCCTCAGTGTTGCGGCCTCTCTTGCGAATCGGATTCCTGATAGGAAAGATTACTTCCTCGGCACCGCCTTGACGCAGTGGAACTGGTTTAAGAACAGCGGCCTAATTAATAGCGACAATTTAATTAATGACGGACTCACGGATGATTGCAAAAACAACGGCATGCAGACCTGGACCTACAACCAGGGTGTCATTTTAGGCGGACTAGTCGAGCTACACCAAGCCACAGGTGACCAGTCACTACTTACCGAGGCTCAGACCATCGCCGCGGCTGCTATCTCACATCTCACAAAAGACGGCATCCTGAGCGATGGCTGCGAACCAAATTGCGGAAGCGATGGATCGCAGTTTAAGGGTATCTTCATGCGGAACCTGCACTACCTACAAAAGGCGGCCCCCATGGACCCCATCAAGAACTTCCTGCTCACGAACGCTGATACGATATGGGCTAAGAACCGTAACGCACAGAACCAACTCGGAGCTAGCTGGGAAGGACCCTTCTCCAACGCCACGGCGGGCACGCAAAGCTCTGCCCTGGACGTTCTGGTGGCGGCGGCGGCAGTAGCATGATCGCGCCCCTTTTTGCGGTTTGGATAGTACTATTGGCGAATCGGCGTTTGGGGTAATTAGCACGGGATGTTAAGGATACCACTAGGATACCACTCATTTATTACCATTTTTGCATAGTCACCTGCGGCACCGCAGCTTTTTCGAATTTAGGTGCATTCTATAATAATCAATAAAGTAAAGATATTCTTCTATTCTCACATCTCTCCAATTCCCGAAGCAATAGTTTTGCGATATTCACGACGGGCTCGCGATACTCATTTCCTTCCCTGGACGTTAGGGCTGTTACCGTGTTACCGTGTTATATGCGCCTGTTGATGGATTAAGCTTGGGGCAGGCTTGCCTATTCCGGTCGATCGCAGCGTTCCCGTGGACCCTCGATGC
Source organism: Annulohypoxylon moriforme (assembly GCA_022695765.1). NCBI lineage: Eukaryota > Fungi > Ascomycota > Sordariomycetes > Xylariales > Hypoxylaceae > Annulohypoxylon > Annulohypoxylon moriforme. The sequence continues at coordinate 103,398 of MU403092.1, read as the reverse complement.
AAGTGTGATCGTCACCACTCTTCGAATTGGCGTCGCCCGGTTGAAGTAAAATGATCGACGTCATTATAGCCAAGAAGCTCATCTTAAGAGGTCGGAACCACGAGAGAGCCTGCCTAGAGAGCCACTGAAGCCATAAGCAGCCCAGCAAAGCCAGCGGCCCCCATTGAACAGAGATCGGGATCAACAGTAATTTATACCCGTATTTCGGTAAAAATGGGGTAAGGAGGTGGTATCCTGCACAAAAGGTTTTCTGCGGTGGTTAAAATCCCCAACTTTTTAGACCCTGCGCTTGCCCCTAATTCGCTTCAAAGGATATTTACATCGTGATGGGGAGAGATTTGCTTTGAAGTGTAAATTGATGGAAGGAGGTTGGGATGGCTCTATATCGCGCATTCGCAATCTCGCCGCGACTCAATATATTCGAAGTCCCGTGCCTGCATGCTGCATGGGCACGCTGCGTACATGTGTGTACGTAGCATATATGGGTATGGTATGGTATGTATATGCGTGCGCGCGCGCGAGAGCCGGCATACAATACAATATAAACAATATCCAGTAGAGCATTTGATTAACTAACCTACCTACTCTAAATTACCTATGCGATCCGCGCAGGGCACGTTACTGAGGTTCATCCCACTTCGGCGGCACCTTTTGGTCTCGGCAGTCCGCGACGTTCTACTCGAAACGATCCCGGTGGCCGCGTTGCTGGATTGGGGAACCACGGCCTCCTTCTGATGGAACGTGGGGACCCTTTCTCTTCGTGCTACCTACTAGGTATCTTTCGCGATATTACCCGCACGTCACCTTGCGTGGTGGAAAATCCACTTGGGAAGCCCTGCGTCACTTCTGCGTATATTGGGGGGGGACAAGGGGAGGTGTATTTAATGTCGTCCCGACCTAGGTACCTACACTACCTGAATATGTATCCTGTAGAGGTAGTGTAATGCGTGAGATGCTTTATTGCTTGCCTTGGGGCCTATTTACGAGAGCCCAGGTTTCGCGCGAGAACGGGTCCTAATATGTGCGCTCACTATATAATATATATTGACGGGCGTCGAGGTGCCGACGCTTAGGAAGAAAAATCGTTCGATATGATGGTCGAGTGTGCTGAGGTGTGTCGCGGATGGCTGCAGCTAGGGCTTGCTTTGGCGCTGCTGCAGTATTTCGTTATACTGCCTATCTACCTACCTGCGTACCTTGCGAACCAACCTCGAGGCTCTGGGACTTGTGCGCTCGCGAGACCCTTGGTCCCTCCCCCGCGCGTCTCAGTGCCGAGACATCGACGGCCCGGTGTCCTAATTGCTGTGGATTGGGATTTTGGGTTGAGCTGCGTCTGCGTGTAGGGGTAGCTGCGCCGCTTGGGTTAGGTCACACAGCGGATGATCATATGCGGATGCATTGGACTAGGCTCGCAATATCTATCTGCATGGTGAGTCAATGGTAAGAGGAGATTGAGGTGAGGAGTAGGGTGAAGGCTAGCGAAGGGGGGAGAGTGAATTCTCATAGTGAGCCAAACTCGAATGAGCGAAACCAATTTTACTACCTTATTTTTCTTAGGATGCTTTCGAAAGCTTCTAATTGCGATCCGTTGCTGCGTTTTCAAGGTACATCCCTCTTAATCGGGATATCAATTCATATATCGGTCCTTTCACGGATTCTCCTCGCTAAAGACGGAGTCGTTATTGGCGACTCCAGTGTGATATTGAATTTGATATCACGGAGACCAGCAGAACTTCTTGGAGAAAGAATAGCGGTGAGAATGAATGATGATTCATAACGTTACGATTCCAATTCCTATTAAAACTGAAAGGTAATTATTTGGTAATCCTACCCGTTATGGAGATGACGTTGCATTTTCTCCGACTCGTCGCTTGAAGCGCATCGGGTCCGTGACTATCGGCCAGTTTAGAAATCCTGAGGCCGCCCGGTCGGCCGACTCGGGTCTTCAAGACACTCCGGTCACGGCTTGCACTCCTGAGGCGGTGTATCTGAGACTGAAGCAGGAGTCGTTTCAAGCCTCATTTCCGGTGTCGTGGGTTGGGCCAACGATGACGACGCCTGAGCAATATACGTAATCTACTTTTTCGATGGGCAGTTCTTGATTTCGGCCCGTGGCTCGAGCCTCTTGTTCTAACGAGGAATTTACGACGAAAATCTGAGACTAATCGATCTTAGAAATCGGGGTGTGGAGTGTCTTTAGGATAGAATATCTAGTCCCCTTTATGGCGTTGACTGCTTTGGGGATTGATATTCCGCCCTAAAACGTAAAGATCTCACTACAATCATCATAGAAAATATTCTCATTAGCATATAAGCAACTACAAATTCAACTATTGGCTTTCTCCGCGTTGTAAATCTTAATGGGACTAATACGACTATCGATCGTGAGTCGGAAATTAGCTTGTTTGATTGTTTCGATAAGTTTTCGGCGATTGATGACATGTGAAGACAATGACATATCGTGAATTTTAATTATATTGCAAGCGACCTAAGGCTTAGGTATGTTACGTACCAAATTTTTAAGTAATAGATGACTTAATACTTTTAAGTTGTAGCCATGAGAGTAATTTGAACAAGCCGGACAAATTATTGAATTATAACTCTACCTGGGCCAGCAATAGTGTTTCTCTATGGAGACTTTCCCCCTTTAACCCCACGTACCACCTCCACCACCAGATCGTCCAACCTTTCGCTGAGCGCTGAGTCTCCAGTCGTCTTCCGCCGCATATTTGTTGTACAGAGGCTGGATTCTCTCAGCCTTCTTGCGCTTGCTGAGTTTATCAGTAGGCGCGACCTTGAAGAAGGTTGGAGCGGCTGAGACAAGCCACTTTGGCTCGATACTAGTGGTGCAGTGCATGTATTCCTTCGTAGTCAGCACTAGGGTGTGGTAGATCACCCATTCGGCCTGCTTTCCAAACAACGCTGAGCTCGGGTGTAGATAGACTGGTGTGCCCTCGACCAACGTCTTGTATCCTTCCTGCGGATCTTTTCTTGCTGAGTTGCGGAAGAAACCTGAGCATAGCGCTTGTCTAACCTTCTGAGTGTCCCGGCCACAAGAAGCAATTGGATGGCGATAGCGCTGCATGATCTTCACCAGTTGGTCACGCACATCTTTCGCGCGCTTCATTGAACGTGCTTGAATGAAATTTTCGAAGCACCATGGCGCCGAATATCCATTGTTCTTCCAACCGTTGTAAACATTGAGGAGGGTAAGGTGATCCCCGTGTGGGTCATGGAACTTGGCTTTCTTCTGGTCCGCTTGTGTTTGTTTTTCCTTTGGTCGGTAGAAGATTGTCTGCAGACTCAACATGGCGACAATGCTGAGCATTTCGTCAGAGCATCCAATGTCAACCGCACCTATTAGAACTTTGGCTAAAGCAGGGTCCATAGGGAAGTCGGCCATCTTGCGACCAAGACGGGTCAGGAGACCTTCATCATCCAGTGCCGATAACGCATATAGTTCTTCCAGAGCCGTCAACATGGTGTTAGTAGGTGGCGGGTCCATGAAGTCGAAGTGAAGGAGATCATTTATACCCATAGCCTTCAGCATGAGAATCGTGGAAGCCAAATTCTGACGCTGGATTTCTGGGATGGTGGTCGGAAGCATTTCGGACTGGAAGGCAGCTTCGGTATACAACCTAAAACACTTGCCAGGTCCAGTTCGCCCAGCACGGCCAGCACGTTGATTAGCCTGGGCCTGAGAGACGGGTGTGACGACTAAAGAGTCCATTCCGAGCTTTGGATCGTAAGCATTCTGCTTTACAAAGCCAGGGTCCACAACGTAGTAGATATGATCGATCGTGATCGAGGTTTCGGCGATATTTGTGGCTATCACGACCTTCCTACTTCCAGGAGGCGCAGGATCGAAGATTCTGCTCTGCATCTCACTAGGAAGCGCTGAGTACACTGGTAAAATGATCAGTTCGGGGACACCTGGACCCAATGCTTTCATTCGCTCGTATAATATTTCTGCTGCCGTATCGATCTCTTCTGATCCCGTAAGGAAAACTAGGATGTCTCCGGGAGGCTCCATAAGGTGGATTTGCATAACTGTCACTAGGGCTGCATCAAGATAGTCGGACTCAGGGTCTTTGCTGTATAATATCTCAACAGGGAAAGTTCGCCCGGGAATCGTGAAGATGGGGCACTCGTTGAAGTATGCTGAGAATTTATCAGCGTCTAGAGTGGCTGAGGTTACGATGATCTTCAAGTCGCTTCGCCGTTTCACGGTCTTCTTGAGGAGGGCGAAAAGAACATCGGTCGCAATAGTTCGCTCGTGGGCTTCGTCCAACATGATAACGGAATACCTCTTCAGATCAGGGTCCATCAAGATCTCGCGTTCCAGCATACCGTCAGTCATGTATTTAATTTTAGTTGCCGGACTCGTGCAATCTTCGAACCGGATAGTGTAGCCGACTTCTTGACCCAGTTGGCAGCCAACTTCCTCCGCCACACGCTTTGCAACAGACATAGCTGCCACTCGTCGTGGCTGCGTGCAACCAATCATGCCATTGTTGGTGAAGCCGGCTTCAGCGAGATATTGAGTAAGTTGGGTCGTCTTGCCGGATCCCGTTTCACCAACCACAATCAGGATTTGATTCTCACGGACAGCTGTGATGAGCTGACTCCTGAAGGCGAAAACCGGAAGGCTCTCTCTCTGCTGCTTGATTGACATGGTTGTTCGTTTCCCGAATGATTGGTCTTTAGGTGCGACAGCTTGTTTCCATTCTGGCACTGCCTCAGGCTTTGCGGCAGTGGTTTTGGCAGTTCTTAGATCACTGGCAAATTTTCGGCTATCTGGGTTTGCCATTGGGTCGTGCCATTGTGACGCGAGATCTACCTTCGACTCTTCCTTTGCCGCGGCATCGGCCTCCTGTTGCCGTAATTCTTTCCGTTCTTTTGCTAATGTCGTTCCGGACATTGCTGCACGATTAAGTGACCCATCAGGTGCTTTTACGACCCTAATTGGCGATAGTTCGAGTGACTGTTTCGTCTGGCCCGTGAGGAAAGGGGGTTCTTCTTCTCTGACTTCTATATCAACTTCCTCTTCTAGTTCCATCTCACCTTCGCCTCTTAAGGTAGCATTATAGTCTTCTTCTAAATCAGGATAATCCGAGGCCTTAGCAACACCGGAAGCAATCAACTGTCGAATTTCCCATCGTTCTGGGGATGTCATCCTTTTCTTTTGTGAGCGCGGGGGCCCAGTATAATTTGAAAGAGCAGCTAGGTTGTCATCATTGCGTGGAGCTACACCATTTCGACTTCCCAGACTCTCCATATTTGCGCCTGACTGTATTCGAGCTTGTGGTGCGAGGTCCATGCCAGTTTCCTGATCGACGTCTTTCATAGATAAGGCTATCCGATTCGGCTCGATCTTAATGACTTTGATCTTCACATCCTGGCCTCTTGTGAGAAGGTCCGAAGGGTGGTTGACTCTTTGGCCTTGGATCAAATTTGAAATATGAACCATTCCATCCACTTTGCCCTTCACACCATGTAAATTAACAAACGCGCCAAAATCTTTAATGCCAGTGACGTGGCCATCGTAAACCTTGTATAACACCGGGGTGTCGTCGACCTCAGGTTCGGGTGCACGTCGAAGCGTATCGTCGTCATCATCGTCATCGTCGTACTTCCGTCTTCTACCCCTGTCCCCGTCTCTGTGGCTGCTACGATGTGATCTGTGCTCGTCGCGTTCATCCCTTCGGCTCCTTTGTTCTTTATGACCATTCCGGTAGTCGCGCTCGTCGTCGTAAGCCCGATCTCGACGTTCGCGGGATCTAGATCGGTATCGCCCTTTTCTTTTATGCCTAACGTCTGTACCATCCTCCCTCTCGGGACTATAGGGCCGTTTCTTAGACGACCTTTCCCGCTCCGGACGCGCGCTCTTAGCCTTGTCTTCCAGGCCTTCTAAAAGTGCCAGTGTGTCATCGATATCATCCCCGTTCGCATCGTTAGCCTGCTTGTCTGGGATACTTAAACCCTTAAAGAGTGTCTCTTTCTCCTCCAATGACCGGGCATTTTGATGTTCTTCTTCTACTGCTTCTTTTCGGCCCTTAAATTTGGGGTGCATAGTTCGAACTAGACGATCGATACTCTCGAATAAACTCTCCGGCCAGCTCGCGCCTCCCAGACCGGCCAGCTCGCCCTTGAACTCGGAGAGATTGGTACATCCCAGTCGCTTATCAATGATGAATTCGGCTACGGTTTTGTCGGATATGCCTAAATGATTCTGGAGTTCGGATGTGACTTTCGACACAAGCGATAGGAGCTCGAGCTCAGCGAAATCATCGTCCATGATGCCGATTTGTCAATTTTCTGGTACGGTCGGTGGATGATTCGAGATAGCTTAGATGAGTTGGATGATTCGGTCGATCTGGTCAAAGTGAAGCGATCCGCGAAAGTTGAGAAAGTTAGCGCGAGTTCCAGTAGGTAGAAACAAGCGATATTTTAGGATATCGTTCGCATTTCATATCGCTAAACAGTGTAGGTAATATGTCGGTCGTGTTCTCGTTGATTATGTGTACTTCGTCGCGACGTGACTCATGTTGTCGTAACCGGGTGACTGAAATAATTTGAAGTCATCTTTTTCTTTAGGTATCTACGTAGTATCCAAAGATAAAATGGAACCTTGAAGTCGCAGCCACAGCGAACCTTAAATTTGCACCCGGACACGCTATTTGTAGGTACCTACGCGGCTCAGTTAGTGCCTTCTACTCCACTATAATGCGCACTAGCCACATTGATCCAGTTCCCTAATATGCTAATAGATCCATCGATGCTACTAAGGTTAGCAACTAAGCAAACTCATGAAGAGGTCTCTTGAAATTACCTACCTATGAATCTATCCAGCCCCTATTGATGCCATGTATCAAATATCCATAAGCGTTCGATTGTCGTCAGGGATATCTTAAATTTACGCATACGACCGCCAGCTATATGTTCAAGGCTTCCAATCTTGACATTGAAGTGGCATTATAGCACTATAACATCCACATTTAAGACTCGTCGGTAGCAAACGGATAGTTACTACGCATACTATTTCAAGGCCGGCAGTTGTTATTATAATCGAAACTAACATTCTGGTTTGACGGCGTGTCGCCAAGACTAAATATCATGCAGAAACGGACCACAGGCTCTGCGCCAAGAGGCACAGTTGATACTCTGATCGGTTCTAGTGCATTCCGAAAAATATCATATCTCAGTCCGATCCCCTCATGCTAGCTATAACAGCACTTTCAAGGACTTTTAGAGCTCATCTCAACTTGTTTCACTACAACACCTTTCTTCATTTTCGCCTCAGTCGTCAAGATAGCTCTATTATGAATGCGCTTTCAGTCCCTATTTCGTTGAATTTCTACTTATCTGTCGCACATCAGCGTTAACCTTTACCAAGTTGCCAAAATCTCCAAATGGTAACCACCCGAGGTTGGCGAAATCCGTGATCTAGGAACGATGCATATGAACCGATCCACCTTCAGTTCAGGTATCCATTCACTGTTAATATGGTATATCGGGCATCAAAATTACCAATTATTGTTGTACTCAGTGTCTCACCTTTCTTTTTCTCCGCGAGCCCTAGCAATTCCATTGCATACCATGGCGAAGGGTGATGGAGCCGCAACGAATTTACAGGCCGATATCGTGAATTGAGCTAATATGGGGCCGTACTAGACATGCCCAAGGGAATATTGAAGAGCATACACGCCCAATGAGATCAGAAGCTTCTAACAAGGTCTACCTTGAATAGCGGGCGACACAGAATACAGCATGGATCTTGTCTTGCCGTCTAGGAAGCTACCTACCTAGTAGACAGTCGGTACATCCGGCTTCGCATAGACCCCAGTTGACCACGGGTATCGCTAGCTTAAACACTGCCGCCCCGGGTCCGATCCGGGAAATCATACGGTGAGAAGCGGATTTTATCGAGACTCTCATTAGTTCGATTTTTCATGCTACGTCCGACCTCGAAACATATTACTTGATCGATTACAACGTTAAGCGAAAGCGCTCCGTGCTGCGATGGGAGCAAGTCACGAATCCAGGGGGTATGATCTCATATTGCTGGATGTTGATTCGCTGAATACTCGCTGCGATAATCGCACTCGGGCGGGCAGGCAGGCAAGTTTTCAAAGTGACGGTGAGGGACCGAGCACACCGGATTAGCTGCTATGTGTCCGTTGAGGCGCAGTCACTAGACTTGGTTGGGTATGTGTAGATGAGGAACGATGCCGAGCAAATGAGACATGTCGGATTTGGCTGTCCTCGGTCCGCTAATCTCGTACCCGCCATAAACCCGACGCTTCCAGACTGCTCGAATACAGGTGAAGGCGGATTTGGAATCCTGCAGTGCAACCAAATACGGAAGACTTCCGCACATCTAAATGTCCCAATCTTCCATTATCAAATATCTAGGACTTTGGGAAGGTATAGATAAGATAAATGAATTAGTGAGTCAATCAGGTTGAACCCGAGAAGCGCATTGGGGAGCATTCGCTCATTCCCCCTACCTTACTTTACAGTCCTTACCTACCATTTCTAGACTAACATTATTACGATGCATAGGGGACCTTGGACCTTGAAAGCTAGGCTAGATACCCACCTAATTTTCCCAATGAAAATTGGAAAATTTACATTCTTAACTACAATTAATATAGACCTTTCAAGTTACCAAGTTACAACCCATGTAGCCAATTCTACGGTTTGCGGTGTAAACGTCAGAATAGCTTCAGGCAATTATTGAGGTTACTTCCCCCCTCTTGGCAAGGGTCTCCTGTTCCTTCCCAAGCTCCAGGCTCCAGCTTATCCTGATGGTGGTTAGCTTCCGAGCACGCAATTATCCGAATATTAACAGCTTGCTCATCGAGATTTTCATATTGACTCACTAGGAAAACAGTCACAGCTCGCGATACCTCACTTTTCAGCCTTTGCCATGAGAAATCATGGATCAATTCGGGCTTAGGGAATACGGTTGGGACTCTGTTCCCCTTCGCTCCCAATCGCTGTATACTCTAAGTAGCACGTATGGAACGACTAAGTAAGTTACTGACCCCTTATCCCCAATTATTGGAGAGCAGACGCCTAATGGATCTAATCAGTATTTCGCGTCTTCAATGGATTCATGACCTTTCAGATTTTACCCGAGCCGGGTATCTACAGCTTACCATTATCATTGCGTCCTTTTTAGTTATCGTCAAATATCTTCTTCACCGTCCCCATTCCAAAATCTCTCGACCAGAGTCCAATGTGCATGCGGTATCATGGCCATTCGAGCTTTCCAGCCAGCTCCTGCGAGCAAGCTCATTAGCTTTTATGATTGTTGCCGCCGTCAATGGCGAAGGCAGGTGGATCGATGCGACCGCTTTAGCCTATGCTTTTATCATTGGTGTTTTGCGCCTGGCTTACGATCTCGAGTGGAGGCACGTCGCCTTGCATCACACCAATTTTATCCTTGCTGGTACCTTGCTCATCCTTATTTTAGGGGAGCTTCTGCCGTACATCGATACCGACCATGACGAGAGTATGAGCTCAATGATGATTTGTAGCATATCAACTCTAGCTGCCGCCGTACTTGTAGCTCTCGTCACGCGAAGGGAATGGATACCGCCATCGTTAGATCTTGATATCTCTGAGAAAATACCAACCCGAGAATCGTCTCCCGAAGAAACATGCAGCTGGTTGGAATATTACGTGACGTACGAATGGCTTACACCTCTCATGTTCAAGGGTTTGCGTCGACAGATGACTTTAGAAGAACTTCCTAGACTTCCCTGGTACGATGAGCCATTTGTCTTGCTTTCTAGGATTCAGGAGGCGCGACGAAAAGGCAAGTCTACGTTCTGGACGTTAGTATACTTCCTACCTCAAGAAGTTACCACCATGGGTTGTTGGATTGCCTTATCTTTCATTTTTGAAATGATTGCCCCGTACGCTATGTACGAATTGCTTCGCTACCTTTCTAATCCGGAAGGATCTCAATTCCGGCCATGGGTTTGGCTGGTACTGCTTTTTATCGGACCACTATCGCGTTCCGTGTGCTTTCAGCAATACATATTCACATCAACTCGTTTGCTTGTGCGTGTTAGAGCTGCATTGACTCAAGAGTTATACTATAAAGCATTGGGATCCATGGAGTTAGACGATGAGGTCTTTGCCGAGATCGCTGCCACGGATAAAGAAAAAGAAAAGAGTAAACAAGCCACTACTTCGACGGGTCGCCTAGCAAATCTGATGGGTGCTGATGTGGACACCATTGCGAGAGGCCGAGACGTTGTTCTTGTTGCCTTCGGAGTGACATCTGGGTCCATCGTGGCTCTCATTGGATTGTACAAGTTGCTAGACTGGACAGCTCTCGTTGGGATTGCTATAATGCTAGTACTTGCGCCGTTGCCGGTTTTAATTGCCCGGCGTATGGTAGGTATCCAACGTGACATGAAACGAATACAAGACTCGAGAATTTCAGTCATTTCAGAGTATCTGGCCTCAATCCGAGCGATCAAATATTTTTCGTGGGAAGAAGCTATCATCAAGCGAGTTAATGAAATCAGGCTCGGCGAACAAAAGAAGATATGGGCCTTGAACATGCTGTAAGCCATCTTACCCTTGACGTATTGTATGACGGAATACTAATCGACTAATCTCAGTTATATCACCCTGAATCAACTCACCGAAGCGATCCCAAGTCTCTCACTCGTACTTATCTTCACTTTACAGGTACTTGTCCGTAAAGAACCGCTAACGGCTGAAGTTGCTTTCACCGCTATAACATTAGTTAGGACTTTACGTCGAAACCTCTCTATGGCGTCAAACATGTCACGAGGCTTCACCGCCGCAGGTGTTTCCATCAAGCGCTTAGACCGTTATATCAACAGCACTACACCCTTACAGTCTCATCCGGTTGGCCAGCTTCAGATCAGCAACGCTACTTTCCGCCGTCACAAGAAAGCTCTATTCGCGTTAAAAGATGTTTCCATCGATTTTGTCGAGGGCGGGCTAAATGTAATAACAGGACAAAGTGGAAGTGGGAAGACGACACTCCTTATGTCGATTCTTGGCGAGACTCTCCTCGAGGATGGCACAATTACATGCCCCGAAGATATTGCCTACGCATCCCAGAGCCCATGGTTACAAAACGAAACGATTCGTGATAACATCCTCTTCAACAGTCCTTTCGAGCAAGTGCGATATGATCGAGTAATCAACGCATGTGGTTTACCGATAGATTTCGACGAATTCCCAGAACGGGATGGTACTGAAGTCGGAGAGAACGGAGCCTCGCTATCTGGAGGCCAGAAGTCCCGGGTTGCCCTAGCGCGAGCTCTGTACTCGAAAGCGTCCGTGATTTTACTTGATGATGTCTTTTCGGCTCTTGATTCTAAGACGTCAGCGCTTTTGTGGGAGGAAGCCTTCTGCGGCGATCTCCGTAAGTGTTCTCCATATTTCATCATATTCGCTACAATTCCCAACGCAGAGGCAAACGTTTCAGAGTCTTCATAATAGCTCAACAGGATACTTCAAAGCAATCAATTAACAATCACTAACTGTGAAACCATAGTCAAGGGAAGGACCGTGGTACTTGTTACACAGCTACCATGGATTGCACCCCAAGCAGACCTAACGGTAACGCTAGAGAACGGTTCGGTGAAGGATATACAGCAAAACTTAGGTGTAGCTCGGAAATCCGTAACGCTCAACAAAACTCTCGTCGACGAAGGCAACCTTGACGAGACTATTGAAGCCGCCGCTACTCATACCGCCGAAAGCAATGGCACAACGCTTAATGGAAGTTCTAATGTAAGCTCTAACGGCGACATCAAGAGCGCCGAAGATAAACGCCGAGATGAGGTCACCCAGGAAGCTCTCAAGACTGGACCGACTGCACGTCTACAATGTGAGTCTCCCCAATCAATCTGATAACTAACCTCGAAATAGACTAACGGCATATTTTTCAAGTTTTCCAATACATGCGATTGTTTGGTAATCCTTTTTACGCCATGTTAGCTCTCACAATGAGTATGCTTTCCACCGCCTCGTTTGTCGGCACTGGATTGTGGATTGCCGTCTGGGTAGACGCTTATGGAAAGGATGATGCGTATAACATCGGATTCTACCTCGGTATTTACGCGGCATGGAGTATTGCAGACGTCCTTTTCAGCGGTTTGACATATATCGCGTATGAGAACGGCGGTTGGTATGCTGCAAGATCGCTTCACACGACTTTTATCAAAGCGGTGCTCAGCGTCCCCCTTTCTTGGTATAAGACGACGCCTATCGGTAGGGTGGTCAATCGATTCTCTAGGGATATGGATTCGATTGATAATCAACTGGCTGGTAGTAAGTAATTATTGATAATATCTTTCTTCGAAGGCTAATAATGGATATTACAGTGCTTCGATTAGGCATGGAAATGCTCACACGCCTTGGCCTTCAAATTGTGGCTGTCGGCTCCGTACTTCCAATCTTCATGTTACCAGCCGCCGCCTGTTGCGCTGTCGGAATTGTAGCGGGAGAGCTGTACACAAGGACAGCCGTAGCGGTCAAACGGCTCGTGTCATCGTCGCAATCCCCTCTGTTCGCGCACTTTGCCGATACTCTAGCTGGTCTCCCTATAATTCGCGCCCGCGCAAACATGGCACAGACGTTTGGTGACCAACTAGCAGATAAGCTACGCGTATTCGAGAGGTCTTCGGAAGCCCAATTCAATTGCAACAGATGGGTCGCGCTTAAGGTCGATATGATGACTACACTTGTCACTGTCGCCGCTGGTGGCATCGCCGTATCGAAAGCAGGTCTTGTGGCAGCAGGTGTCGTTGGGTTTTCGTTATCAAATGCGACAGTAAGCCATTTATATTCCATAAGACATCAGACTTAACTTGCTAACATAGCAATTAGACTCTTAGCCAGCTTATTATCATGCTTGTGCGAGCAGGCAACGAACTTGAAATCGAGATGCAGAGCGTAAGTTATACTAAAGGAGCTTTCCCAAACCCCAATATTGACATAGTAAAAGTTCCACCGAGTTCGAGAATATGCCTCCGTCGAGCCAGAGGAGAAGCCGGACGAAGTCAAGAAAATCACCGAATATTCCGATAACCCCGAATCCGCCGTGCCCCAAAATTGGCCAACAACTGGCGAAGTCGAGTTTCGCAATGTAACTATTAAATACGACTTGGATGGTCCGGAAATTTTAAAGGATATCAACCTCAAATTTGCAGCTGGTGAGAGAGTTGCGGTCGTGGGGCGAACTGGATCCGGAAAGAGCACAGTAAGTCCGATGTCCGAAGCCAAATGGTGATATTATATTAACCCACGAATCACATAGCTTGTTTTATCTTTACTGCGCTTCACTAATGTCGTCTCCGGACAAATCCTCTTCGATGGCGTAGATATCACAATGCTGCCACGTAGGAAGCTTCGAGAAGCGCTCACGATTATCCCGCAAGAGGCGGTCCTGTTCAACGGAGATGTTCGGTCAAACCTCGATCCAACAGGCGAGATCCCCACGGAAACGCTCGAGAAGGCGCTGCAGTATTGCAGTGGGATCGCATCATTCCAGTACCACCAAAACGCGGAGCGCGTGCAAAACGAAAACGGGCAGACTAACGAAGTTAGCGACACTCAATCCGATGAATCGCTTAGCGATGTTGGTATCACTCTTTCGACTCCCGTGAAACCGAAAGGCGAGAACTTCTCCCACGGACAACGACAGGTGCTCTCGCTTTGCAGGGCTTTGGTGCGCGGGAGCAAATTGATGTTACTAGATGAGGCGACCGCAAGCGTATGTTCATGTCACTTATTATCCTCGCTTAGCCTCTCCGATTGCTAATTTCGTTACTGTAGATGGACTACGAGACCGACCAGGGAATCCAAGAAGTTTTAAGGAAAGAACTAAACGAGTACGGAAGAGATAGAACCTTAGTTACTATTGCTCACCGATTGAAAACTATCATCGACTACGATCGCGTGGTCGTCATGAGCGCGGGCTCCGTTCTTGAGTATATACCCCATATGCCAAAATACACTAAGCATCTTTAGCTAACCTCGAATCTAGAGTTGGGAGTCCGAAAGAACTTTACGAGGCTCAAGGACAGTTTTATGATATGATGAAGCACAGCGGAGAGTTTGAAGATCTCGAGAGGTTTTTGAACGATAAGGCGTGAGACGTACTCTCAGAACATAAAGGGATAACAAGGTTTATAGATGGATAGATACATACCTATGGATGGATTCGATATAGATAAGTTATAAATAAATACTCTTAGCAAGGTATATTATCTTAACATTGGTTGTGGTGTTGTCTCCGTACCTCTATAGCCCCATTTACCTCATTTATAAGGTACTGAAAGGGGGAAATCAGGGGTGACATTTCGCGAAGTTCTGATTAGCTTGCAAGAATTGGAGATGGAGTTGAGTGAAGGTTCAATAGGTTATGCCAGCAGTTCTTGATATGGTAATATGTACGTTTCCTCGACTCCAACATGCTGATCGACTCCAAGTTTTGGCCGTTGCTAAGTTGCGAAAATCGCCTCGCCTTATTAGGAATTAATATTCTCAATGTTATGATACTTATCAAAGTGCTGTCTCTTCTCATGCGTGGAGGTCCGTCTTATGTCATATCCTCTTGCATGGGGTCAATTCCTGTCATGATCCATGGCACCCTCGATTTCGGATCGTAATTAGTAGGGAAGGATTAAGATCAACCTGAATAACTTGATCTCGATAACATTACGGGAGAAGAAAAATCTTGCTTTTTTTTCCGCTACATGGTTGAACAAGCTTGAATAAGCCACCCCCCTTCTTCTTCCTCATCGCCTATGACACGTTGTTCGCACAACGGTCACAATAATAAAGCCTAAACTTTCCTAGATCTGTTCGATGCGAGATAGAAGCGGCGGGAAGCAGCTATAGTGTTACAATGGCGGCCGCCAACTTCGGGCGATCGCATCGTCGTAGGCAGATTGGTAAACAAAGTTGTCTTAGATCATGTGCAACGCAACCGACGTCCGCGGCGAAATACCTACTTCTAAGCGAAACTTGACTACTTGTATTGGTTTGTATACCGTAACTAAATCAACTTCTTTAGATACTTATCTACCTATGTACTAAGTTGTTCACTTGCGATACGAGATCTTGAGCACGCTAGAATTTCGATGTGTGAAACACACAGAATACTTTAGACGTACCTAGGGCACGGTAACTTGGGTCTAAACTCAGCTATCGGTACCGAGATCAGATATAAAAGAGGGTCGTCTAATCGTGTCTTAATCGCACAAGACATAGATTCGGCCAGAAAACTCGCATTTTTATCGTAACCGCCGTCTGCTGTGAAACCGAGATTCGGCAGGTAACCTCGATTTGGGCTAGTACAAGTTTCGGCGGAAGAGTTTGTAAGGGCAGAGGGATCATCGGTACGATGCAGCTTGCATTTAATAGATACATAACGTACCTAGTAAAAGCACCTGGTCCAGCTGCAAGTTCCAGACAACTGGCACGGTGTCACGCAGGTTTCTAAGAGCGCAAGCGAATAGAAAATTTCAGTGATCAACGATAGTCTTATTGTCTTAATCTTGCCTCTCACACAGAAGCCGCCCTAACCCATGCTGCATGCAGCCTGAAAAAAATAGACATGCCCGAAGCGAGAGAACCTCCTGTCCTGTCCTGTATCCGTTATCAGATTATGTGGACCGAAAACTCCATTCCGCCAAGATGTAGCTACCGTAATGGTATTTACTGGACGTTCTTGAGGTGAACGTCGCTGCAGACCAGAAAATCAGCGCATAATTCTCAAATTTGGATAGTATTCAATGTTTTCCCCAGAAGATGGTACTTACAAGATTAGGTCAGAGTTGGGAGGAATGTGACCGGTAAAGCCCCTGAATAATCCGTAAGCTCAGCGTTTCCTTAAGGGTATGGCCGTTGGGGTCCCGGCACGCGGCACGGGGAATCGGACGGGTGGGTATTAAGAATATTTTACGATGCAGAATTATCAATAAAACTTACCTTGCACCATAGCCGAAGTCGCTGTAGTTATGAGTTAGTCTAAATGTCAAAATTCAGTAGTGGTAGTTGGTGGTATATACCTGGAGATGTCGAGGGTGGCTTTCTCGCCGACCTTCATGGTGAGGACGCCCTCATCCCAACCTAATATGATTAAATTATTAGTCCTAACGGAAGATTGATTTTTGAGAGCAAGTGGAAAAAATACCCTTGATAACTTGGCCAACACCAATTTGCGTGACGAAATCACCCCGGCCAACAGAACTGTCGAACCTTTTATAATAGTTAGTTTACCTGTAATTGCTACGAAGCTCCAATTGTCCTCGGCATTAATGCTAAGTAATTACAGGTGCATGTTAACTCACTTAGCGCCCTTATTGTCAGGCTTAGAGGTGTCCTTGAGCCAACCCGTGTACTCAATGGTGACGGTTTGACGAGCAACGGGCTGAGCACCATTGCCCTCTTGGATAACAGTCTTTGTGACACCCATTATGATGGATTGTGTGTAATGTGTAAAAAGAATTGATCTTTTTTGAACGAAAAGTTTCAAATTCTTCTTTTTCTCTAAGTTGAGAAATTTGTTAAAGAGTTGATGAAGCTGTGGTGGGATGTTTTAGCGTCTTTTATTTCGGCGGAGTTATAGGAACGGGTACCTAAGCGGCTCAAGGACGAGGACGAGGAAAGAACTTGGGAAAAAGAGTAAAGCCGAACTTACCTTAAGATTGAAATTAGGTAGACCGCTAAAAGTCAACTTGAGTAGACTACGTCAGACTGGAAGGCTCGGAGGGGAACGGGCGAGGAAACTGTCAACCTTAAATAGTCAAAAAAGGGGAACATCGAAACGGAAACGAATATTGCTTGAGCGCTGAATTTTCTGGGATGAAGCACGTAATAGGGTCCATCAGGTACATTAATAAGGCGCAAATATATGTACCCTGTGATCGAAGGTACATATGTATACTAGGTACTTAAGCTACTAGTGTATCACATTGTTACCCTGTACCCTCCCCGGAAAGGTCTTCCTGACACTGAAGTCTTTTACTTCAAATGTTCTAAGCTGGAAATAGTAGGTAGCTGGAGGTGCGTATGGAGCATATCGTGTATTGGTGTGTATTGGTGTGTATTGGTGTGTATTGCGTACGATGCTGGTAACGTGTAGGTTGCCAGTTGCCAGGTACCCGATCTACAGCCCGTATGACAGGCAGGAACACCCGAATGCACGGGCGAATAAGGTTTCGAGAAGGTTGAGTTTGTCCAGTTCTGACGAATTCCTTCCGAGCGCTGGAGGAACCTTGGAACACATAATAGAAGGACCAGTACCTTGCCTGCCCGGGCACGTAGGTAGAAAATCTGACAGAATATGCGCGTGCGAAATGTACATATACATACGACACACATAGTGCTCATGTATGAATGTAATATGTATAATGGGTAATGGAACCTTACGTCAATCAACATGACGAAGCACTTTCCGTCTTGACTCTTCACACGTTTTACCTTCATGTACCTACTAGAGCAACTGGACGAGCTAGCAAGCTCTAAATCTGTCTAGGTATGCTAGGCACATATCAAATCAGAAATGCTCACTGGTTGGATCGGATACCTGCGTAGATGTGGGTAGATGTGGATGTGGATGTGGGTGGTGTTTCTTCCACTAATCTATGCACTAATCTCATATTCGAGTACTGTAGATGCCGAGCCTTACCACAATTCTATGCGTCTTTTTTACAAATAGCTGCTGTAACTAGCTGCTAGCAAACCCAATCTTTTTGACACACAGGATAGGAATTATCCTATATCTGTAAGTATGTTTCTATCATGCTATTGGTTTGCTTGCCGGGAACATCCTAATCTCGTTACTACCCAACCTAAGTACAACTCCTATACCTATGAACATGCGGGGTTATAGCAATGCTAGCAAGGTATAGTGCGCGTATCTTATTATCCACCTGTACGCATAGTATAATTCGTACGCTATTTCTTCGTCAACAAAACGGAAAGCCAGGCACACCTTGGAAAATCGGCAAGCGCAGAAGGCGGTGGGCCGATCTTGAAGACAAGTTTGGAACCCACCACAGCAACTACGCTGCTGCCTCGGTTGCCTGCTACTATTCATGGATGGATGTACTAAACAACCTCAACCAGCAAAAGAATACCTAAAATAGGTGGACGAGCAGGACAAGGAAAGAACGTTTGAAGATCTTGGGGTTCAGTGCGGGGCTATCCGTGGGGTTGGTTGGGCCGATCGCTTATGATAGATCCTTGCAGCCGCTTGCATCTCCTCCCACCTTCTTTTTGACTCTGCCACTTAAGCCAGATTCTTCTCTACGCTTCCACTCTTCCATTCTGCCATCCTGCCCCTCTGCACACTCTGCGCACTCTGCCTCTGCCACACTGGCACCCTGCATGTGTTATACATACCTAACATGCCTACAGCAGCATGGCTATAACAAGTTATTATTAAACTTAACAGTTAATAGTATTCCAGAATCGTCTCGTCCGATGACCGAATTTAGTAGTTCTGCTGCACTGCAGCTTTTCCGACCGGGCTTCGAAGCCGGCTTCGAACCCCCCACCGCACAGTATGCGACACGTACATGCCCTTAGCATGTTCACTGTAGAGAGTTGAAAGGAAGAGAAAAATGGCCGGCTTGCGAAACTTCCAAGATTACAAGAAGTTTGAAATCTCGGTGTGTCCAGGTGGAGACTGCAGCACACTCCCTAGTAGTATACCGGGTGTGGGAGTTGCATTGTTCCAAGCTTCGCTTGAGAGCTCTGACATTGCGTCTGGTCGCGATACGCCGATACGCCGATACGTTGATACGCCTCCTTTCCCGCAGGTTGACAGGTTGAAGTCGGACAGTAGCTCGTCGTGTAATGTATAAGGTGTAATGTGTAATGCCATGATTTGGCTCGTGCTGGGTCAGCTGATAACTTCATCTGCAGCCTCTTGTGTCACTCTCCGCTCCCACAGCCGCTTTGCCCTTTTCCAGAAAAAGCTGAAGCTCGAGGATTAAGGGTTTAGCATGTTAGCATTCCCTCTCCACCTCCACTCCCCATCTGGCATATGCATCACCGACTGCAACGCGGATTCGGCCTACTACCTAGCATCTATCTAGCATCAAGATAAGGGTCCTAAAGCTAAGCTAGGTATCTATCTATCCATCTATCCTCGTCTAAGGTTCCTTCGGGAAATCAAGGCTTGGAAATGGATATGGGAGGGTCCTTTGAGGGTCCTTTTTTTGTCTCACTGTGCTCACGCGAATGCAACAAGACGTCAGTCTTCAGCTCCCGGCTCACCCGTTCTACCCATACCAAGCCATGGGAAGGCGGTTCGATCTGCAGATGCACCCTAGCCGTCATGGCGTTTCTCAGCACGCTTTCGGATATGTTTGCGATATCTCTAACCCTGATTGGACATCTTGCCCATGTGGCATGTACAATATGGCATGGGATCTATTCTAGCTCCTTGCGAGGGCAACCAAGATCTACGCGGGGGGCACGCTCCTTGCGAATGAATACCCCGAAGGGGTCCTGCATCTCCCATACACATGACTGACGCAAACGTCTTACAAGGTGACAGCAGCAGTCGCAACGACATACGCAACCGCATTCTTCCCTCCCATCCTCCTCCCATCCACCCATCTACCTGCCTCCCTGCTCATCTTTGCCCACCTGCCCATTGCGCCAAGGTATTGTACGTTCAATTGAGGCATATATCTCAATTTTACGCATAGAACCAGCTTAACTCGCCTCCAGGACGCTGGGACCTGTCTCGGCAACGGAACTCGTCCCGTCCGTTCTCTGATATGATATCAATTGCCGATCAAGGACCCATGGCTGGGGCAGCGAATAAGGTGAGGCGACAGATGCAAGGGATATAGCATCTGTCACATATCAATCTGCCTGACAATTATTTCGTGTTACCATCCCGCAACTTACGGGCCAACGGTTAAGGGTTCAAAAAAGAAGGGACGAAGAGGGTTGAACCTCGCCCGTGAGAAACCGACGCGACCACCTATCACAAGACCAGCGCTGCACAGTAACAGGACGCCACTTGCATTGATCGTCTGAAGGGTCCTCAGGGCAGTTACGTCACTTGGAAAGGACACGTCCACTGCCACATGGCTTAACGAGGGCTCTCTGACATCACCAATCTTACCCTTCTCTCCTTAAACTAGATGCGCTGAATGTTGCCCGGGGGACTCATTGGACGGCAGGTGCATAGAATAAGAGTAATCACCCTTCACAGCAACATACCTAACCTCCCCTATCCCGACATCCCTTCTAAATATTGCGCCACCCATCCCTGAGCCGTATGCATTAAGCCGTTAGCATTTTGTTTGTTCGGACGGCGTGGAGGTCTCCCACGGAAAGGTATCAGGAGATATCAGGGTAACTGCACCGGATAGACTGCCTCGATCGAGTCCATGCAGCTACGCGAAATCTTAGACAAGGCCGGGGGTGACGGCTCTAGCCTTCCGCCGTCACCGCCTGTAGGTCTCGGCTGTAAAAGCACGTAAGACAATGCTCCTGCTCCTGCTCCTCCTCCCCATGTAAGAGGAGTAGAGGAGATAAAGACGGATCCGAGATCGTAGCCCTTGCCGGCGCTTCGGATTTTCCACATACCCCAAACCCCAAATCCCCCCACCGCGTGCGAGACCTCAGACTAGGGGTTGGTTGTGGTCGGATGCAGCCGCATTCTAGGGGTCCAAGGGACCTGGGGATAGCTGGACAGCCCGCTGACAAATGATGTCATAACTTGAATATGGTATTTTCTACGCTATTCTTGAAACAACATTTTGGTCAACATCCGCATACCTAGTAACCCGGGAAAATGGGCTAGAAGGAGGACAACCGATAATAAATCCGATTCCGACTATGATTGGTCGGAACGACAGGCTGACTGCCCGATTCGCGCCAGAGACGGTTCTCGAAGGAGCTCGTCTTCAGGCGACCTAGCCGACGAGAACGAATGACTCACTTATGCACCGTGACAGGTCGCACGGCGCATTGCTGAGAGATAGATCTTGTCTTGAGCCTCGCATTTCAGCACTCCTTCCCCGGTTAAGGGATGCAACCGAACTAAGAAATCAATATACAACAACGACTAGCTCTTCCATTGGGCAACTTGGACATCGTGCGAATTCACCCCGGTCTATTTACGGTATGTCTCTCGGGAGGCCGATAAGCCTACGACTTCATCCGGAAACCGGCCCCGCATATACCCTATCAAACCTCCCAGAGAGATCCCTTCACAGCCGGCGGCGTTCGAAAGTGCAGCACACGACACGTCATAAAGATTCTATCCTAGTCTTTTGTGACGCCATTCGAAGAGAACGCCGACTACGAATTCCGCTTACCCCTATGTACATGAGGACCCGGTACAATAGTTACGAGGTACCCGAGCTCAACTACGGCGACATGACCTTTAGGTCATAGTACAGCAACTCTTTCAAATTCTTGAAGCGGTAAGCGCGAGTCAACAGGACTTGGTGTCGTCAGGAGGTCAAAGGCCGCCCAAGTCTACAGCCATGCCTAAGCAGAGCCGTCATTATGACGGGGCTCGACAGGGTCAGCGTCAACTTCTATTGCTCGAACGGTGGTGCCTGATCTAATTGCGACCTCCACAGGCGTTGTTGCATCAGGGATATTGGTGGATGCAGTTTGGAATTCCCCGTATATGTATATCACGCCACTTCAATAACAACGAAGCTGCGCGGCAGATTGGTGAACATGGACAATTACGTAGTAGAGGACGGGATTAGGCCTTCACAAGATACTAAACTATCTTCTGTTAAGAGAGATCTACTTAGGCAACGATAAGCGGTAACAATTGTGTCCGCTGATGAGTTGATGAATGGCATTCAACCATAGACGCCCTTGCCGTCAAGAAAATCCCACTTTACATGAACCGGTGACCCATAAACGAGTACCACACGTACTCGTCGGCATGAGGGGTATCGGTCTGTAAATTCGTGGCGATAGAGTAGGTGATCTTGACTGAGAATTTTCTCCTACGTAAGTATTCAGTTCAGTTATTTCACTTTTCAGCTACAGGACTTTGGCCACGAGCTAGCACATTTACAACAATGGTAGGATATCATACTTATTAAAGAATAGAAAATTTGTATCTTGACTTTTGAGATCTCGATTAGCGATTGGGCCGCATAAAAGAAGTAACCACTATACTAATAGCGTCAGAGGCGGCGTCCTGTCGCAACATCGCCACTTGAACAAGCCATCCTATGCTCCCTCCTATTAATATATCTCACTCTTTGATCAGCCACTACGCCTCCCCGCGTATATATACTCCATCTTAGGTGATAAGAGTTTACAAACCATACGTCCTACGTATAATATATCGACATTGAAGGCCGTATATAACGTGATAGGCTATACTCTAGGAATAAACCACGACGTAACCCATTTCTAGAGGAGGATTGGTCGCGAAGGGTTATCATAGACCTATGATTGTGATAATAGAAAATACTAGCATAGTAACAGGAGCAATTCAATCGAATACTAAGGATTGTAGCTTGCTTTATCTAGGAAATGTATTCAGTAATAAGATCGCTCACGGCGTCAAAGTTAGTATTCTCTTCTCCGCTCTTAGGTAAATATACATGGAAACGCAATTTCATGTCACATACGGCGATGCGTAGTTATGTTCAGCTTCATTTGTCCTTACTTGAAATACCAGGAAATAGACTTATGAGCTAAGTACTCTAATAGGAGAAGTAGGGTATGGAGAATCTAGGTACTCATATGACGATTTATATGGTCCTTTTACGACCACATTAAAAGACACTGATGATCTTAAGAAGGCTTCATAAGATAGGTTTTATATAAATTAACATTGATAAATTAAAATCACCCGATAAGTTCTATGACTTCATGGAGAATGCACATTACTCAACGACGCCAGAAAGACACATACTACTGCGTACCTAGTAGGTATGTAGGCACGTGATGCTATCAATCGATGCTTTATATGAAACTAGAGTCTTCAAACCGATGGCATAGTCAGCTAGGCCTTTAGGTCTTTAAATGAACCATATATGTCTAAGTGCAAAAGAGAATGTGCAGTATTAGATGGCAGGAGCAATTACCTAGGCGACCACGAGGGCGATGCACGTTCGCTGACTAGGCCTACGGATTCAGAGACGCTATTTACCATTTATGAATCAATCATGATCGTTAGTAATTATTGTATATAATAAATACTCAATTTGATAATCTGATTAAGAAATTAAGCTCGTTTTTACCTCTTTAGTTACAATCAACGATATACGCGTGATGTATGTAGTGATTTAAGGGGAGGATGACTGAGTTAGCTCATCCCACTTCAGCATTTTAGCTATGTAAATAGTAAATAAGCCTACAGCTAATTGCTTCAGGTGAACCAGTTCTCGTATTGACCTGTAGCATGTAAATATGGTCTAAACGACGGATGATGTAGGCCAAGTTTTACGGGCTGTCTAGTACCTACCCAGGTAAGTAAGCCGGACTGGCTCGCGCCACACTTACAGTAGCTAGGCGATATGGCTGATGGCTTATTAAATAAGCCCATAGCAGCGATTGGCCCCCAAGCCGTTAGAAAACAGCGACTTTCTTTGGGGGCTGTGCTGTGACAGGTTCCCGAGGAGGAGCAAGGGGACGTTGCCTTCGTTGGTTTGGAGTTTCGATTGATTACTTAGATGCTCGTGTACGAAGTAGCAATGATCTAAGATCCCCCTGTAGGAACGTGTTCATTTCCGAATCTTTAGCTGTCAGAGTTGGGGCACGGCTGATGTAGAGATGGATTCGGAACGCGGAAATGAAGCAGAAGAGACAACAGATAGAACCAACAAGATTGTTACGCTAGCAACTGTGATCTAGCCTGATGTTAGATGCCGGTGATTTGACTTATACACATCTCGGCCCTTCACATCCGGACCTTGTGTTCAATACTGCGTATATATGCGATCGCGGCTTGGTTAGCACACGCCAATTCCCACGACCATGTAAGCGTAAGATTGCGATTCGGTTTAGTCAGGAACAAGATGCATACTAATGTGATAGGTGCAGCGAACTACTGCAGTAAGAGAGCACGCCTCTCATCTTACTACCCACCACAAAGCTGTAAACTCTAGCAGTTCGCAAGTAACGTGGCGATTGCGTAAGGGAGCTGCAAAGGACGCGACAGGAATGCCTACCCTCCTTACATCAGCTATCTGCGGGCACAATGGAGGTAAGTGGTGGAATGCGAATATGTTCGTCTTACTACGGCGACTTTGCACCGAAACAAGGTGAGACGACGAGGCCGAGTTATCGTGACCTGCACATCTCGGGAAACGAAACGCCTCGGCGAAAAAAAAGGAAACATATTCGCATCGCATCTTGTCGATCCTTCTACAGAAATGCTACGAAGATCTCGCAGGAGCTCAGAACTCTGTTCCTGGGTTTAGGCGGAAAGATCGCCGTAAGAGCTATCGTAGGAAGAAAGGATGAGCAAAGTAAAAGCTGCGGTAAGCAGCCGGCTAGATCTTTCCGCGATGGCTTTCGATAGTGTCAGGAACGTGCGGTCCCGGCAGAAATCCCACGAACGAGTTAGAACCAATACACCAATACAATAAGCATAGGTACTTTCTTTTGGGGGGATCGAGCCACGAGAATTATTTGAACTGCGTGGCGTGCGCGCGCGTGAGATGCAGGTACACAACCTTGAACCGGAATACCGCACGGCCGGGCGTAGACAAAAACGCATGCCCGAGTGCCCCGTAAGCCACGCGAATAGCTGGCGAAAGATAATTGAGCTTCCAAATTTGGTCCGGCTCTTGCATTGCACATTGCAGATTATGGCCTGCCAGCCTGCCTACACCCAAATATCGAGTAATATCACTCCGCGTCAAGATCATGATCCAATAAACGAGACTGGCGGAGTTTTGGTATTGCGAAAGAAATCTAGACTGTGGGCGCCTTCTCCTCTTTCCGTCTCCCTTCATTTTATTTAAAATATTGGAGTACTGGAGCATCGTACCAATATACGCCATTGCTTGTTTAGTGGTCGAATCATAAAAGATCCGATTTATCCACAATTTGCGCGAACATGTTTCCAAGATTTGCGCCATCTCGCCATTCACCATGGTCCAAGATTGTGGAGGTCCACCGTCCGCGCCGTTCATCGATGTTCGAGACGAACTAAGGACGGACGTTTCTCGTGTTCGACCTCTCATCCTCTGGGTATGGGACGAAACATGAGCATGGGATGCTAATGGGGAAAATAAGTTAGGTAGGTGGTTATTGTAGTTGAGACGACGACCCTCTTGTAAACATAACGAATATTTGGGTAGGATGAGTACCTACATAGTACTGCTAATAATTCGTACCTACTTACTTGACCTACCTGATACCGATACCTCAAAGAGATGAGATGCCGACGGGCGTATGCTTAGCCCCGGTTAGCTCTGTGATCTGCTACTTAGGTCCTATTGCCTGCATAAAGTCAAGCTATGATTCCTTATTGCGATTTGCATATCTTGTCCCGTTTCGGCTGGAGGGGAGATATGAATCTGACCCAGGCTCCGATTTGAAGCAGTCAGACTGGTCAGAGCAGTTCGATGATACAGGGGTGGGAGAGGGTGTTACTGTGGTAGTAACGGATGCTAGGAGTTATTGCGGTGTTGCTGGGAGGGTATGCTAGGACGAGGGTGGTAAAAGTGAAAGAGAATTGCCGCGTGTGCATCCTC
Organism: Annulohypoxylon moriforme; assembly: GCA_022695765.1. Lineage (NCBI taxonomy): Eukaryota > Fungi > Ascomycota > Sordariomycetes > Xylariales > Hypoxylaceae > Annulohypoxylon > Annulohypoxylon moriforme. Next base: position 77,671 of record MU403092.1, on the reverse strand, counting down.
TTCCGAAACAATTGACTTTCCAGAAGGTTTGGCCTTTTGCTTTTGACAGTCCCGGACAGCCCTAAGAAACCAACAATTCGGTGTCGCGCTGTTCAGCTCAATCTTAAATCTTTATTTATGGTTACCTATATTTATGATTTATGATTTATGGTTAAGGCTCGGATCACTTAAACTCAACTCAATTCAGAGTTTGACGGGTAGCGGGTAGAGCTACCGCACTAGCGGATCCAATTGACTTTCCAGGTACCTCTATCTTGGGATTGTAGTACTAATTAATTGATGTATGGATGGATGTATCTATATGGATGTGGAAGTGACAAAGTGACAGTAGACAAAGAGGAATATGATTCTTTACTATCATGTTTCGACCCGATGAAACGGTTCATTCGCCGACTTACTACAACATGATCCTCCAGCTGCTGGCGTGTGATTTTTCTTTTCATCTTGTTTCGAAACCATCTGCATAGAAACTTCGCACCGGATAAGCAGATCCCAATCGGCCAAGATGCCGGCGTCGTTTGCTCGCTCCGATTATGAACATGAACGTGGAGATGCGAAACATCCGCTGGAGAAGCAATGAAGAACTTCAACCTCCACCAAAAATGGTGCAATGGTGCATGAGTCCAGCGCGCGAAGTTCAAGGAAATTAGCAAATTGCCCTGAGGTAGCAATAGGGCGCAGCATCTTCGAGAGCCAATTGGATGGGATCTGGGCCGCTATTTCTAGGACAACCGAACCAATTAACAGTCCGTTAATATGCCGGGGTTGGACGCCATCAAGAACCTGATCTTATTACGCGTCGATATCTCGGTTGACTTTGCTGTCCTTGCACTGGACACTTCCCACTTTGCGGGCCGATAGCGCCATTTTCCAAGTATCTTTAGATGGGACCTGGGGTACTTCATCATAGGCGCCCCGTCCTGTCCGTTGTAGGGTCATAGCCACCCCTCCCATCAATCACGCCAGTATCAAGGCTGGAAATATTAACTTGCAGCACGCACGGGAATGTCTACAGCACCATTTATGTAGGTGTTGTAGTGCACTTGCAGCGAGTTGCACTTCATCCAACCCGTCCGGCTGCACGTTGGTATTATGCCTCGATATTATTCAAATCAAATGTTCCAAGTTGTATGTTACCAACGACTAAACCATATTTGGAAGCCGGGAGTTGAATAGCGAGAACAATAAGAATTATTAGAATAAATAGAATATTGAACAAATACCCGCTGGCGCTGCCACAAGGTTAGGTACTGAAGTATCTGTATGGTTAGAACCTAGCATTGCCCAGTGCTATCGTATCAGTTGCACAACACAACACTAAAAAGATGGGACGAATCCTAAAGAAAAGAACACTGAAGAGTAGTAGGTAAAAAAAAAGGGGAAATGATCAAATGAGCAAGATAAGTTGTTTGTGCGCTCAGATCTATTCATGAATTATCCTTTGAGCATTCCATCAGTCCATTCAATGCTCCCTTTTCTGACCTCCCTTTTACATAGTCTTCCCTTTCATACCACGAAATAAAAAATGAAATCATAGAGACAATGCGTTTGATGCAGCTGTGTGTAGGTACCGTAGATACAAATTTTTAGCGCCTCGAGCTGGTAAACTAGCTGTTTAAACCGTTTAAAGGCGTCTTGAAAAAAAGAGTCTGCCCTGGCACTATTTCCTAAATAAGAGAGCGCGATATTGGTACCCACTGACGCTAGGCTAATTCGGTAATAGTCTCACGTAATTAGCCATCGCACCCCACCCCCTTCACTAGACCCCTTGTTCCTTCTCCCCTGATCAATGAACAGACTGATCAATAACGAAGGCACCCCTGGGTTTTAGGGCCTTGGCGTCCTGGGTCCCGACTCTCTCTTTCACACTTTCCCTCTCACGTTTCCTCTCGCTGTTTCTCATTTACCCCCTTCGACCTGCCTGCCTTTTCGCCCTCCGCCTTACCCTCCCCGTCCCTCTTCCCGTCCTTCGCTCTCTTTTCCCTTTCGCCGACCTCGTAAGGCTTACCTTTCGACGACAATATTTCCCCCCTTCGGCGCGCCGGCCATCCATTGACTCTGGAGTCTTGACCCTCCTGAAATTGACGACTGCTCGTTGGTCGACGATTTTTGAGCGTGTCGAGAACCAATGCATCGCTGAGAGAATCGCCCGTGCGATACGTCGTGAACGCCATACAACATAACGTTATATTATTATTGATTTAAGCTGACGATTTATTCGTCGCGCCACTCTTTTGAAAAGATTATCACCACATAACCAACATATATATTTTGCTTGTTAAACAAGGTGAGTCGAGAATCCGAGCGTGATGTATGGTGTTGTATGGTGTAAGCCGAGAAAAGTGGCAGAGTGGTCGCCTAAGAGAGACGTGGAGCGATGGAGCGGAGTTTCTTCAGGCAACTTGAGGATCTACCGTGGATCGTTAATGCGTTGTTGATGCCACCGCAGACGTGATCGAAAAAAAGACACTGACCTTGTTTTTCTTTTCTAGCATCCACTCGTTGGCATACATTGTCAAGTACATTCGTTCTAAATTGCCCTGACATAGTAAGTGGCCAGGTCAGAGCTCCCTCTCGCCCGCCGGTGAGATTAACCTCCCCCGTTAGCCACGATTTTACGCTGCAGTCGATACTCGAACCTCGCCGTTGCAACAACCATCTAGCGATTGATTTACCGAGACGAATTGAATTTTTAATTTGAGTCAACATGCATTCTGGTTCATTGTTCGTTGCCGCCCTAGTGGCCGCCGCTTCGTTGGCTGCTGCAGAGCCTGAGAATAGACCGAAGATCTATTTCCCACGACATGTAAAGAGGCAGTATACCAACCACACGATTACGAGTTCGGCGTCGCGGAGTACTCAAAGTGATGCGGTGGATTCGACAACCCATTCCGAGACTAAGAAGGACTCGATATCCGATCTCTTGTCCAGCCTTCTTTCAGGAATCGATCCCAGCGAAACGGCGACAACGACTGCTTCGTCGGATACTACCAGCGCGAGTTCCTCGACCGGCGCAACTTCAACTGGATCCGAATCCGAGTCCGAGTCCCAAGTAGCAACGACGACATCCGGTACTTCTGATACTTCTTCTGGTACCTCCTCCGGTACCTCTTCTGGTACTTCAGGCTCGTCTGGTAGCGTTGGGTCTACAGGAGGAGTGCCTCCGCTAATCTCCTTGCCAACGCTCAGCTTGGATCTTCCATCGCTTTTGCCTAGTTCAGATGCGACATCCGTCTCGGCCAATCAAACTGCCTCCGCAACTGGAACTACTACGGGGACCGCTGTTGAGGTTTCGACGACAGGTGAGGCTACCAATGGCACTGCTACTGAAACCGCAAGCGATTCTACGGCCGTGCCCTCGACGACTGTGCCCTCTTCGTCTTCAGGTATCCTAATTGCCCCCACGGGTGTCGTAATCCAGAGCTCGACCAGCTCAAGCGGTGGATTACTCGGTGGTGTGACCAGTTTAGTTGGTGGAGTTACAAGTGCAGTGGGAGGTGTTACGAGTGCTGTTCTCCCGACGGCCTCGTCCTCGGCCTCAGTCAATGCAACGGAATCGAGCGCAGAATCAGGTACCGGTGTTGCCAGCGGGACTACCACCAGTTCCGACGGTGGATTGTTGCCATCTCTGTCTCTGTCCCTGTTGCCTTCAAGCCTAAGCCTTTTCCCGACCACCACATTCCCTGGCACTGCTCCGACTGCGTCAGCTACTGCTACCGCGAGCTCTTCAAGCTCTGGAACGCCTCTTCTGTCTCTGCCGCCTCTCTTCGGCACTGGTTCATCATCGATAGCAATTATCCCGACATCGATCGCCAATACTACGGAGTCTACTGGTCTGCCCACGGAATCCCTCAGTCTTAGCTTGCCGTTGTCTACACCCACTATAATTCCTACTGTGATTCCTAGCAACACTACGTCATCGGTTGAGGCTACTACCACCCCGATCTCTTCGCCCACTGTTCCGCTGAACACTACCGTCTCGGCAACAGAGGTTCCTACTACTACTTCGGAGTCCTCAAGCGTGGTCACAGTTCCCCTCAACACGACTACTCCCTTGACTTCTACAGCTGAACGTACCACTGTTCAACCCACAAGCACTGCGTCGTCGTCAACGATCTACTCGACGAGTATTCCTGCTACTACCACATCCTCGTCCACGTCGGTACCTGTATTTACCAGTATTCCCGTTATTGGTACGATTACGAACTCTCAGTCTTGGCTTCCGACTACGATCATTGTCCAGCCCTCTACTAGCACCTTCAGCACTGGTGGACAACCTACGGTGACAGGAATTCCGACGAGTCTGCCAAAGGCGATTACGCCAGGGTCAGCACCACCAGAGCAACCCAAGGATACGACGCTTATCCAGATTTCCTTCCTCTTTGGTGAGAACTACCAGCACCTCGTAGATGAGCCTTTGGCTGCCTCCCAGATGTTCGATCTCCTTCCCCAGGGACTTGCGTACGGCGGTGGCTACGAGAATAGCAGGGTTGTGATGTACAGCATTAAGCCTTACGATACCATTTCCCGCTTGGGTTACATTACCTCTCAAGCCATGGTCTGGTATCCCACAGACGGAGTTTCCAAGCTGAGCCAAGACATTGGGTATCCTACAACCGCCCTTTACAACAACCCTAACTCGCTTGTAAAGAATTTAACTAGCCAGATCAACCCCGCCATCGGTATCATGCCCGGCTCTACCTTGGATGGTGCCACTGGCTCTACTGGAGGTAGCGGATCGGACCCAGCTGACACCGGCTCCGCTAACAACGACCCATTCGACACCAAGGGTCCCGGTGAGCAGACTACTAGTGCGCAGCAGGGTGTGACAGCTGGTATTGCTGTGGGTGCGGCTAGTGTTGCTGGTGCTTATGGCGCCGCCATGTTTATTATTGCCCGCCGCTACAAGCGCAAGAAGCAGAGGCACCAAAGGAGCAGCTCTATCAACTCGCCTTCTGAGATGCGACAAGCCGGAAGCCCGGCTTTAATGGGTGGTGCGTTGTTAAGTCGGGATTTCACAAGCAACCCTGGTTACGGTGGAGTTGTAGGAAACACTCGCGATAGTCAAGGAAGTGGGAGGAGTGGAATGAACAGCTCGGCACGAACCGCCAACATTTCGGCGCCAGTCGCGGCTGAGAACTCTCTTGGTTGGAACTGAGCGAACGTATACGACCTGCACGTCACACCCGTTTCATTTTAGTTATAGTTCGATACCCATCCAGAAGGCGTTGCCTGTTTCAAACAGAAGCCACTGTGGGCGGCCTGCCTAAGGAATTGCGACCCTTTGTGAGCATTCACTCGGGTATTCTTGTGATTTACATTCTAAGACGGTCGGTTTGTCAATGGGATATTTGAGTCTTACCACCGGAAAAAAATAGTTACGAATCCTCGGCATCTACAAAAAAGATTTAAGCCCACCTTTTGCTGGCCCGGATCTGATGACCAGGTTACTTTAATCTAATGCGTTTTTGCGTTTACACTTGAGAAAGGGGGGGTTTTGGAGAGAAGGGAAAGGTGTTCTTGTGCGTGCCGGGTTGGAGTAGCGGCTTTTGCAGGGAGGAAATCGGAATGTGTCGAAAAATGGACTCTAGAGGACCCGGCGGGGAAGATGACTGACCGCGGATACTTGTACATTTATGACTGTCACGCCTGTCCCGAATATGAACGTCTGGTTCGGAAGTCTGGTGTTGAATAGGAGAAGAAGAAGACGAAGAAGAAACAACGTTTTGAGAAGAAAGAGATAGTCGTTTCAAAACCCTGGCAGCGGTCCTCTAGAGCCCATTGTGTTTAATGGTTGTGATATATACCAATGAATTAGACGAAAAAAAGACAATATTAAAAATGTTCTCTTGAACGATCGAGATCCGACCTGACGAAGAGGGTTTCCGCATAATGTTGTCTCAGGGGTTAGGTGGGTTAGTGGTAATTTATTCTGAGACAATGGGGGGGCCCTGGTTGGTGAGATCCTTTAATATGGGTATGCTTATTCATGTCGGGGGCAATCGCTATCGATAGAATAGGACATCTCTTCTACACTTCTATATTTATTGTATTAATTTAATATTTAATCCCATTGATGTATGTAATGAGTATAATGAGTACTAGACCTTCTTATCGTTAATGTGTAACTCGGGTTGGTACATTGCTGTATTAGACTGACATTGGTTGTTGCGATGATCTCTTCTAACCTATGGCCGTAGACAATGCTCGGACCGAATTGAGCACTTATCTCAACCAGCCTTCCCCAGGGAGGTAGGTAATACAAAGTCTGTTGCACTTGCTGTCTTCCATCTGTTCTGATAGATTCTGATAGGCATTTAGAGTTCAGCCATCTTCTCCCTAAAAGCAGCCGTCAACTGTTAGTGATGATGGTCTCACGACGGCCTCCACTCTAGCCCTGTGACTAGGACATAGGGTTTCTGGAGAACCTTTAGTCTTACTTTGAGAGGCGGGACCGCCCCCCTCCTCGAGCTACACATGTGCGATGGCTTGGAGCCATGACTCTTGAGTGTGGAAGCTCTTGCCGGTCCGCAAGACTTAGAACGTGGATCAATCCAGAATGTCTTGTATCATCTATCGCATAACTTGCCTGCCTTGTTTTTTTTTCTCTCCAAGTTTTTCGATAGCCTGTACCTGGAAAAATAATGAAATCAAGAAAGTCGCTAACCCCTTCTATCCTCAAACAAAGAATATTTGATATTACCCTTCTAGTTGGATGTGACGTATTTTTCTTATTGTTATTTTATGTATATAGGTATATAATAATTAGCCTCAATATGGCTATTATAATAATCTTTAAAAGTTAGGCGCCTTTTTAGAGGTAGTAGTCTCCTCCAGGGCTACTTACCGGTAAATTGTCGGGGCTAGCTGCTGTAAGTTTAGCAATTACAACCTTATTAGTAAGAGGTAGGTATGTTACCTAGGTAATATGTAGCGTGGTAGCGAGATTACCGCGTGCGGGATAACTAGCAACAACGCGCGCGAGTAATCGACAACTTCACTTTTTTCTCCTCAATCTCCCAAATGATCATTGAAACAAAGCATCGCCAAATAACGTGACCCGCTCTCTCTTTCTATCCAAAGTATTATTCATCATCGATTATTGACTGTGCTATCGTCTATCGCACAGTCAACAGGGCATTTTATCCTCCTTTCTCCTACACTACTTTATGCAACAAGAGCTTTTTGCGGTCTCCAAACATATTCTACCAGACAGCGCCCCTCGGTCTCACCAAGCCGTTCAACATGGCCTCCAGCACCATGATCTCAGTGGCTCAGCCCGTCATTCTCTGCTGCACCAGCTATCTGACAATATGTTACCGCGCTCAGAGCGAGGAGACCGCGCCATTGGTGATGGCGAAGGTGGAGGAGTCAATCCGGACTCCCTCCAAGAACGACTGCGCCGATTGAACGACGTCCATGGGGGGCCGACTGCGACACAGATCGTGGCTCCAGGCCGGCGTATATCTGAATATGAAAATGCATCAACACCGGCCGTACCTAGACAAGCATTAGGCTTCAAGGTTATTAAACGCGCTGACACACATTCCGGTGGAGTTCAGCTAACTGACATGCCAAATGGTATATCTTTTTAACCTATAATATTCATAAAAAAAACTATTCTAACCATATCGCAGAGATTCTGACGCAGATCCTATCCCACTTGCATCCAGATTCGCATGCTGCCGTCTCCTTGGTGTCGAAGCGATTTCATGAGTTGGTCACTACCCCTCATGCATGGCGCATGGCTTTCCAGCGAGAGTTCCCCGGACGGGACGCATTGGCCACCGCTGGCAAACATCAAAATGGAATATGGGGAGAAGAAGATACAGATATTGTGCGGTCGGAAGTTCGCTATTTTACGCCCCTAGCGCAGCAACCCTCGTGGCGTAGCGAATACCTTCGAAGAATCCAACTTCTTCGTAGTCTTGTCAGAGGCAAACCTGGCACAAGTTCGGGTAGCATCGGATCTTCTACTAGGTCGAGCCAATCTGGCAAGAAGGCAAGCGCCGTTTTGACGTACAACACCAAACTTCCAGGAATGGTGACGCATATTCATGCTACGTTTAAGCCTAGCGCGAAGAAGCCCCCGAGAGTTATTCACGGAGCTTCCGACATGGGTATCAGCACTCTTAGCGACCCTACTAGTGGCAAGGTTGAGAAATGGGGCATAGACGACCACTTCGGTTTTGCCCAACTAGAGGATGTAGCACCACAGCTTCTGCCGTATGGAATTGGTGAAGGCCTTGCCGTTGTTCCCAATGTGATGGATGTTAGTCAGCCGTATGGTCTTCTTGGCGGAGAAGGGTTCCCCGGCGGCCGTGCTTTCTACCGTGCGACCGGTGAATATAGGGGTAAGTTCCTGGGTCAAGATGCGGGACTGGTCGAAGCCTATCCCGATATTCCAAAGATCCCAGAGCTGTCAGAAGGCGTTTGCTCGGTATGGATTGCGAAGTCGTCATCTGTTCCTACCGCGACCCAATCGTTAGTTGGAATTATGACCGGTTCTACGTTGGGTGTCGTAACTGCATTTGCTCTTGGTTATGATCCCACAGGCCCACGATATGCTCCGGGTGAGGTAAGCGCTCGTTGGGTGCTTAGTCCGGGAGTACCCATCATATCACTCAAGATCGATGATAGCTACAGTTACAAGCGTAAAGCTCTCGGTCGAGTGTGGGCGGTTGCTTTAAACGCATTAGGAGAGGTGTACTACTTAACTCAACCTCCAATTGCACCTACTAGCAAGACGAAGACCGACAATAGTCTTAAGTTCGCATGGCATACAGGCCGTTCAACATATTGGCGCCTAGTAGAGGCGACTCGACGACAGGCACGCCCGGATAAGTCGGGTAGGAACGCACTCCGCGGTGCCTATTCACCACGATCTCCTTCAGACGACATGGGTTTGACTAAAGATCAAATGGCAGCGGAAGCTCGTGAGATAGAGAAGTTTCTTCACTACAAACCAGCCCACTTCCGCAAGGTATGCTACGGTTGGGATATGCGTCGAAAACTTGAGGTGGATTTTGCGAGTGATGATGAACACGGTGCTGGCGAAAGCGTGTTCATTATTGATTGCGGACTGGAAGAAGGCCAAGTGGAAGAAGGCCAAACTCCAGCTATTAAACGACTCACCCGAAGTGCCATGGATCGAACTCGGCCTGGTAACCAGCCTACTCCTGAACCAGAACAAGTAGTTGAGGTTATCTCTACCCCGTCTATATTTGGTAATAGCAGCACTGGATCTTCTTCTCCGAACTCATCTAGTCCGCCATTACCAAAGCAAGCATTATCATCTTCGAACAAGCTACCTTCTCTGCCGACTACGACCAATTCCGCAAATCCAGGTCTAGACGATTGGCGTGAGACACCCCTTTACTCGAAGGAGCTGGGCAATTCGCAAATAACTACGACTGCAGTGGATACTTCGCAATTTGCATTGATCGCATCTTTTGAAGATCCCTTGAAGAACACGACGAGTGTTGCTTCAAGTGGGCCGGCAACACCGACAAGACAAGCACCGACAGATATTCCCGGTAGACGAGCAAGATTGTTTGGAGTGGGCACAAATAAAGGGAAGGTCATCCTTTGGAATATACGAGAAGCCCATACTAGTGATGGCATACACCCTGTCAGGATTATTCAGACGGAATCGCCCGAGATTTCATGCTTAGCCCTGTCGGCTCTTTATCTTGTCCATGGCGGCAGCGATGGGCTCGTCCAAGCCTGGGATCCTCTGGCGTCTACTTTGGAGCCAATTCGAACGATTAATTCACGTTCTCCAGGTCGAATGCCTCGGCATTTAGTCGCAATCAACCCGGCGCTGCGTGATTCCAACTTCTTCGCCGCCGGCGCCATCTACTTAGATCCCGATCCAAACTTGCTGAACGGTGTCGTATCATTTGGAACTTTTGTGCGTTATTGGTCATACAGCTCCTCAAGCCATGCAACAGGCCGTAAACGCCGACAACGTCACTCAGATACTCATAGCCGGGTTGCTGGTCGACGTCACGGTGGTGGTGTTGCGGGTTACATTGCTGCAGAGGCTGAAGAGCTACGCAGTGAACAAGAACATACAGCACGAGAACAAGCTCGCCTCCACTCGCGTTTCGGCGTTGGTCTTGGAGAGTTAACAGAAGAGGAAGCCATGCGCTACGCTGAGATGATTTCTCAGGAATCCTTTCGCCTTGATGAGCAACGCCGGACTAGTGCTAGTGACACAGGCTCAGCTGCAGATTTCGACACTACCTCTAGTACCGGCAGTACCCTCACTCCCGACCCAAGCGTTACTGGGCCAAGCCCTCTAGCTACTGGTTCAAGTGTGCGTAATGAAACGACGGGTGAAAGCGATTACGAACGTCAAATTCAAGCCGCGATCCGCTTGTCCCTCATGGAAGGCGTGAATGATGAAGGGGGTTCGCAGAGGGCCAGCGGGTCCGGAGAGTACGATGCCAAGGATAAGAAAGGCAAGGAATCCTTGAGTCATACCCCGATGGTTAAGCCAGCCGAACCGACGAAGGCTGTAGCCACCAGCTCCAAAGCGGTTACGGACGATGACCTGGAGTTTGCACTGCAGCTAAGCCTGGCGGAGGAGGAGAGCAGAAAATCGAGCATGGCTATGCTTATGGATCAGGAGGATGAGTTCCCTTCGCTCGGGGGAAGTGGTCTGGGTAAGGGGAAAGGAAAGGCTATCTGAAGCTGGATGAGGAGATGTGGTGGTTTTGAGGACAGATTGCTTTCTTGAAGATTGATTGTGTTTATTCCTTTTCTTGCTCGTTGTTTCCGGGCTTAATATGTTATATTTGTGTCGTTTTTAGTTTTATCAATATTATCCATCAGTCTCGAACTAGATTCTGTCTACTTCTAGTGGGTGATATGCCTTGTAAGATTAATGCGGCGTAGGTACATCGGTGCTGTAACTTGGGGCTCAGTTTCAGCTGCCCGCTGGGATATAGCGCCTACGGAATTTATATTGGTTGGGTGAGATTAGTGAAGAGAGTTGCGCTGTCGTACGGGGAATTTTGACTGCTAAGCCCCTGTAAGATTCAAGGGATTGAACGCTACAAGGCGCTATAACTCTTCTGAGATTAGGTACCCATAGATAGATGGATGGATGCTAGTTTATTAGTGAATGATTCATGTTAACAACAGCATACAACCTAGGTAGGTGCTAGGTAGGTACCTAGTAGTTTAGTATGGTATATTTTAGGCATTTTAAAATAAAGGCTTTGGTTGCTTTTTTTTTTTTTTTTTAATGATATCCTAGTGTATGTTGTTGAGCCCAGGTTTAGCTGTTGTTCAACTGTTGCTCAGCTATTGTTCACTAATTGTTGAGTCGTTGGACCCTTGCTGAGCCCTTGTTAAGCAGTTGCTGATCTGTTGCTTATATGTTGTTAATCTGTTGTCCAGCCGTTGTTGAACCTGAGTTAAACTAGGTATGTTTTCTTGATAGTCGTCTTGCCATTAAATATCTAGAATTTCTATTAGATTCACCCAAAAGTGCTTCTAAAGCTTTACGAAAACGTATAATTCTCACATTGTAGGTTTCAATGAGCACTTAGTCATTTAGTGCACCATTAGACGGAGAACGAGGTCTCTTATTCTCAATTTTATTTGATTTGACATCTACTTAGTAGGCATCCATAGCCACCTACCGAGCTAGCTAGCCAGTACATCAGACAGCACAACACACCGAACGCTACAACACACATTTTCGTAGCATCAACATCACCATACCCGTAGTCCCTTCGTACGTCAGCGTAAAGTTTCAGCGACCCTTTCGTCCATCCAATCTCTTTCTCGTCCCACTACGTAATTAGTATCTACAAATCCGTCCCAAACGCACGACATCGCGCGCGTGCAAGGAACTTCGATAACAAGCCGCCCGACATAAACGCCAGTCCGATGCTTTCGGGGAAAAAACACGCACACTCACCCATGCCTCTCGTCATCGTCGTAGAGGCATGTGTTCCGCTAGGAAATTTATGTAGCTCAGTAAAAACACAAAAGAATCCGCTCCGCTAAACTCCGTTGCTAGTTGGTTGGTGTCGGTATGTTATGTACAAGTCGGTAAAAGGAAAGAGAAAGAAAGGAAAAAATATGTGCGTCGAGCGAGGTCGATGTGAATAATTACAATGTCTTAAGAAAACGACAAGGTCTCCGTGGAGTTTTAGGGGTATAAAGAAAATAATGTTGTATAGGTTATGGCTCCTCCCAGCTATATCGCTTTGATGCTGGTTGGGGTATATGGATAAGGTCGGCACCGTCTATCCGTCCGAGCGTGCCTACTGCTTCCCGTGCTGCCGCCATGCGCGCCTCTTCTTCGACGGTATAATTGCTTCCTAATGTGTCGGCTGTAGATACGCGACGGGATGCGCGATAGCACTCCTCGGTGGTTGGGATGGGAGGCATAGGCGGATATTCAAATGTCTCGCCGTCAAGATGGAGGACTCCAGGTATCGATAGTTGAGGTATCTGAGGAGCTTGTGTACTAGTAGTTTGCTGAGGACGCTGATTGGGTAAGCGGACGTTATCTGGTAAAGGTCCTAAGCAGATTACCCGAGATGCATCGATGGGCGCTCTCTGAAATGACGCAGGTGGCGGTCCCACCGTCGGAGGCTGTAGCGACATGCCGAAACCCGTAGTAGAGGCGGAACGACCTAATGAAGCTGTCCCAGGGCTGCTTAGTGATGATGGAGAAGATGGTGCATATGTAAGATTTGGGTTTGAGGTTGAATGTGAAAGCGTCTGAGAAGGGACGAAACCCATAGGAGGGGAGTAGTTTTCCGGTATCCTATTTGTCCAATCGCTTTGGGAACTCAATGGCGAAGGCATGTTATTGCTTGAATTATCATACGTCGGGCTTGATGTTGGTGAAGGAGATTCGGTAATACGGTTCAATGGTCCGTATTGTGAGGTTGGGCTAACGTTGTATGTTTTGACAGGCGACTCTGCTGAACGAGGGGTATATTCAGGAACCAAACCTTGCCTTTGTTGCTCCAATTGATATTTCGCAAATTCATAGTCACTCGATCTGTGTGATTCTCCGTCGCTGGTATCCATAATCTCCTTGGTCATGGTACCATCCAACTCCACGGGTCCCGGAGCTGGTAATTCGTAGCGCTCGTGGGTTTGGTCCGCAGCAAATTCGAACACTTTTAGCTCTTTATCGGAGTCGTGATCTCCGTGTTCGTCGTGCTCCTCCCGCTCTTCACGGACGCTTCCCTTCCTGGCTCTTCGAATCGGACAATTCTTCGATAGCCTAGATACAATACGACCTACAGGGGTGGTAGGTGGTGATGAATCGATCGTGGAAGCCTTGTCCTTAAAAGCCTCCTCAGAACTTTCCGTTGTCTTCGGTTTCCTCCTTCTTCGACACAAAAGTAATAAAGCCACAATTGCGATAATACCTAGGAAGCAAACTCCTATCGCTAAGCCCACGATTTGGGAATGCGAAAGACCCCCTCCATTACTGGATCGCGCAGGTGGTCCAGGATACGGACTGTTATCCGAAGCTGCTATAGTTTTGATCGACGTGTCCCGAAGTGGATTATCTGGAAATACGGCCTTATGAACAGAAAAGCTACTCGTTTCATAATTCGTGATCAAATATGCTTCTTGAAAGAAACTTCTTCCAATAATGATAGTATCATTTTCCTCAGTGCGCCTCAGAGGAAAATAAGGTACTGCCGCAGCACCGAATTCAATGAGGTTCATGAATGGATAGCGAAGGCTCTGGATAAATGCATTAGCAGAGATTGTAATATTCACGACTCCAGCGACATTGAGTGGATGCCCAAAATCGTCGTGATTGTCTGCGCTCGATAGCGTGAAAGTGAACGAAAGATCCGGGGACGAGCGATATCGCTCGAGGTTATCGTTGTCTGGAAACAAGTACAACCCAAAAGTTTCATTCCACGTGAGGTTTAAATTGGCGGCGAATCGATCGCATATAGTTCCTGGAAGCCAAAGGTATGGGGTTGAGCTGTCAAGCAGAGCCGTGACGGATTCGTTGAAAGACGACAATGCCACCGACGGGGTTTCCCAAGAAGTAGGAGCGTCGCTAGCGTTAGACACTGATGCGGTAATAGCTCTTATGAGTACTTCTGGTTGTCTCGTAGTAGCATTGAGGTTAAAGTTTGTGTCGTGAGGCTCAAATCGTTCGGTATCGTATCCACCTAGAGTTAAAGACAATGGAGTCCCTCTCGAACCACCTGGTTACAGTTAGGTAGTGTGCCTATGGTCCCCAATATGATTTAGAACTTACCATAATATGCCCCGGCGGTATAGCCATAGCTGTGACTAGGGATGACGCCATCTTGTTCAACTAACGCGGCAATAGGACTCTGCGCAACGACGTTGTTGAAGCGGCCGGGAGTAATACCTAGACCAAAGTATCCGGTATAGTAACCGGTGTCGTTGATACCAGCGACGACCTGCTTATTGAAAGAAGTCTGCCAACGACGCACGCTGTCGTAGACAACAACCGTTTCCATCGCGTAGTCGCCATTTCCACCCAACTCAAGATAATTCAACCCGAGCTGCCACGCGCCCAGCGGTGACCAACTTTGCGATGCGCTAGTGTTATAAATCCCACCGCGAGCGTCGGAACAACGAACATCTGTTTATGATATGTCAGGGCGTTGTCTATAGCTGATGATTTTGCGCCTTCTCAAATTTCGTCTACTTACTAGGACTGCAGCCACCAGATTCAACAACCCATATTTCGGATAGACTCGTGCTTATAGTAACGTTGATCTCCTGCGCTGGCTCTCCCATAAAGAGACCAATTGAAGACCAATTACCATCGATTCCGTACCTAAGTCACAATTAACTCCATGTCCATCTCAAATTAAGGTCGGGTCGACGTGCCATTGCAGTGAAGGTTCGATCCATAAAGCGTCGATGTCGTCGGCATTGACCAGATCGGGTACGAGCAGCGTCCCGACGATGGTTGCGAAGAAAAATGTCAACATTGTTTGTCGTGTCGCACCAACTCGGCAGTCGTACAGGAGACGCGCAAGGTCACCACCTATTTCCCTTCCCAAGCTTCATCAGGCTCGCAGAGACGTCCAAGTGAATTTTTTTTCTTCATCCAAATCCATCAAACTCCAAAATTGACGCGACCCGGTGTGTTTACGATCGTTATCATGCCTCTACCGCTATACCTGAAGTCGAATGGGCAGGTAAAAACTTTGTCGAACCAGTTTCACGGTGGGTTGCAGGAAGAGAGGATACAAACGAAATCATAAAGTCAAGGCAGATTTCCGTCAGTGGCGGGATCTGCCGGGGTATAGCTAACGAACGGGTTTTACACAGGCACTGCCCAATGCCATGCCTGCTAAGGTCCATGCCATCCCATGTCATGCCCGCGCTCAGTGTAGATCGACGGAGCGTGCTATCTAGTACCTACCGGGAGCAGTGATGTGCGCCCGTACATGCATATTGGACAGGGCATGGGGCAGGGGGTCCATCTTGTGGCTAAAATGCAGGTCAGCATGGTCTTACCGGTGGAGGCGTCGGGGTGCCCATCAGGGGTATGACCACGCTACCTGCATGGAATATGGAACATCGAATTCTCTCTATCGCTCTATTTTGTTAGATGTGAGAGGGGTAGACCTCGTTGATATACAATGCGCGGAATGCGATATTAAAGATGCATCGAACTAGGAGGAGCTCGAGCTTCTTTCGAGAATGATTGGGACTCAATCTGTCTTAGGCGTCAGTGATGATAATATTGTTAGGAACACAATGACAATTGTATCTCGTATGTCTTATGTCTTAGTATTATTACGTGTTATCAATTTATGATGTATTGTCTTAGTTTAGGTAGGTTGGCTATGCAGGAGAGAGGCGGCGGAGGAGTGGTTTGAGGTAAGACTGGCGAGAGTTGGTTCTCGGCTTTGGTTGCGTTGCCTCATCCTCTCGCGTGGCTTTTCGGCCTAGTGTTCCCCAGATGATCCTCCTTTACAGTAGTGAGTGCATAGTGCGTAGTATCAAGGATAGCTAACTCTCGGTAGCTGTCATGTCTAAAAAGTCCAGTAGACTGGAACCTCTCCAGACAGCATACGTACGTCGACTAATTAGGGTCGTCTGGGACTTTTTGACGTTTTACTGCGACCATATCTAACTGTTTCGCTGTGCTGGAGCAATGGAGCACAAAGCACAGGGCACTGCTACGCGGTAGAGCTCGCGGCACTAGAGATTGACCCACTGGCTCCCAGTTGGTTGCCCACCTGGCCTGAGCTGCTTGGGTGATCTTGTTTGACAAGCCTGGCAAGCCCACGGGCTTCGCGGTTTTCGGCAGTCCTGCGCCCCCATTACCTAACTGAGGGACGAGGTAGCATCTGGAATGGAACCGGCAACTAGCAGTTTTAGGTATCTGATGACCAGCGCATGAAAATCTAGGCAGTGGCCAAAACTAGTTAATACGTGGTAAATTACTTAGACAGGGCTGGTTAAATAAGACGACCGAAGAGCTTTTCTGCCGACACGTCGAGTAATAAAAAGCGACCGAGGCCGACGCGTAGTACGTACGCGTACAAATGGTATGTTCAAGAAATGCGAGGTATTTAGACGGTTTCATAAATCATAAGTAGGTAGGTATGTACCTATCTCCCACCGTCGATCGTCGAATAGATCTCTCCAGTATAATTCCACGATTCGAAGTGAGGCATAATGAAGGATAAGTGAAGTGACACGATAAGGAATCGAGGGAATTGAAAGTCTGTTTGAGATCGGCGGGTCTTTAATCACGTTGATTGCGTCAATTCCGTCCATTGCGGTAGCACAAAGATGAATAATCCCCCCAATTGAAGATTCAAGGTTCTACCTGCCTACCTGCCTATCCCCCGCCATCGCTCCTTCTGTGTTTTTCTTCCAAGGTCCCCTTCCAACATCTCCCAATACCCCCCAATACCCCTTCCTCATTCAGATCAACCCCTGATTAGGACGAAAGGGGTTGTCCGCCGGAGATACCTATCCGGAAACTCACATAATCCTACAAACTATCCATGAATGTATTATTTGACAAGATCAATATCTACCTACCTAGTACCTGACTTACCCAATAATGCTTGTCATATTTTCCCTTCTCGGTTGCTCAAAGCTTCCAGATCGCCAGTCTCACCTTCTAGAATCTCGACGATCAGCTTCAACCAAAACAACGGTATCGATGGACCAACGGGGACACTTGTTATCTATCTTCCTATCTGCCCTTGACTTGTCTTTTGCATGCAATGCGCGCGCAAATTTTGAGTAGCTACCAGAAATTCAAATGAAGAGCACCATTAGGATCCCCAACTGCAGCAACCAGCCAATACCGAGAGGAGCGCGGAAGGATGTCTTGGCTGACCTACCTCCCATAAAACTATGGCCGGGCTTGTGACCAGTCGAGATTGATACCTCCCTAGGTACCTACTGATTCCTACATCTACGTTGTTAGTGCCAGGGGCAGCGTCTCAGCGCATTACCAACATTTGAATATTGATTTCGGCCACCAGAGCTATCTGATCAGGATTCCATGAGGCTATGGGATTAGCAGCCATGTTCGAAATGACCGAACCGCTATTATTTCCTGGAAATCCCACTCGCTCCCTAAAACGTTTGCGTCATCGACCTCGAAGATGTCTATCAGTACCTACTCCCCGGATATCTGGAACACTGGAAGTATATCAAGTTGCTAATAACCTACGTAACGAGACCCCAAGATGCTACCAATAGTCAAGATAGGTAGTTTAAGCGAGCACGTCCCTCCTGCACTATCCAATCTTGGTAGAATCGACTGGAGTCGGGTACTTTTTATACGGTGTTGACCTCTGCGTCCATAGGACCCTGCAGTCGGTACGAGCGTAGCATGCCACAATCTAGCCTTCATCCGGCAAATTTAATTGATCGTCGCTTCGTCACTTCCATTTCGCCATTTTACTCTATCATAGGTATAGATCTCCGCATTCCTGGACGCCATTCTCGGTTGTTCTTCGTTCTTCAACTACGGCTTATCGGACAAGACGCCTACCGAAGCAGATCGCTCGACGGCAAAGCTAGTAATCCACGAACGTAGAATCATCAGGTTATATACCTAGATATAGATATGTAAGCGGTACAACGTAGAGAGTCTCGCTTATATGTACGAAACAGGTCGATTTGAGAAGTTTACGAAGTAGTTACCTATTCGTATGGGATTCTTCTTTTCCGGGGATATGCATATTTCCCCTTATTAGGCGGCATCCCAAATGAATCGGCCCACCACTAAGAACCCCCAAACGGTTGCAAATCAATTTCACCTTCTTACGACCACTCACCATCCAACGTCCCGTGTCTGCGCTCCAACCCATTACGGGACTTGCGAGCCACTTACCGACAGGTCTTAGCTCGCCTGGACTTCTGCCAATTCCGAATCATGGTGCTTCACATAAAAAGTCGCGGCTCAGCCGAGCATTTCTCGCCAGTGGGTGTGGGGTTATTGCGACGTCTTGTCTCGCTTCCACCCTACACGTGATGCGATTTCTGATAAAACCATATCGATTTCCTTCCAGATGTAAAGCCGAGAAGTTGGACCCTTCTCGAAGTAAACACGCCGGTGTAAGCACCGGGTGAGAGAAAGGGGACGAATAACCGTACTCGTCCCGGGTTAGCAATGCGCATTATCAACTTAATAGCATTATGTGTTTTGGTGACCTCAAGTCATGGCCTAGAATTGGTTAGAGCCGGTCAGTCGAGGCTCATCAATTGTTTCAATTATTCTCGGTACTAACGAGACTATAGAATACGGCCCTGGTCAATTCAACAAAAGGGTACCATCTCGCAACGACTCGGTGGTTCCGGAGTCCACAAGCTCACCTAGTATACTAGCATCTAGTTTCATAGTGACGAGCTCAGAGACGTATCAGAGGCCTATAGATACTGTTTCAAGCACGCCGATTACGAGTTCTCTTGATGACGTGTCTGTCGTTACAGCATCTTCAGGGGAGAGCTCTACTCCATTAACGCCTGACTCTTTCTTCGAGCCATTGAACTTAGGAACCATCACCACAATCGTGAGGCCGACACTTGTATTGCCAACGTCATCACCGATTAGGGGTAGTTCAAGGATTCTTGAGAGCAGTTCAACCTCTGCTCCAAACACAGGCGTGGGAACATCCTTACCCCCAATAGCATCGTCGTTTGCTTTCAATGCGACGTCGAAACCATGGGGTTGGAATAATACCTCCAGTACCTCTTCGCCGCTCTCGCCTACTGTGACTCGGCCTCCATCAATTACTAGCACGACCCCGACAACTACCTCCACGGCCAGCGAGTGCCCTGCAAAGGAGAGCGGGCCTGTGACTGTCACTTCCTATTCCATTATCTACACGTCGACGACAACATGGAGTGGAGATCCTTCTGATTACATACCCCCTTATCCACCAATAAGCACGCCAGTGCCATGTACTCCCAGGGAGAGCCCAACTGGGCGTTTTACTATAACCTTTTGTGACAGCACGGGTGAAACTTGTTCATTTATTCATACGACAACGACAAACAATTTCGCCGATCCAGCTACGACGGTCACCTTGATTACGACAGACAAGAACCCTGCTGTGGTTTTCCCAACCCAAACGCCTCCCAATTATGGTGGATCTCCATCCGGGCCAAACAGTCATGAGTCAGCAGTGAGCGGTGGAAACTTAGTTACCCCTGGATACGGTATAGACCCAACACCTATCGAATCAGCCAAATCTTCGCCAACTCCCGTCGGCAACAGTGGCACAGGCAATAATGGAGGTAATGGCGAAGGAAACAGCAACGGAAATGGACATGGAGGCGGGAATGGAGGTGGGAATATCGGTAACGGCGGCGATGGCGGCAGTAATAATGCAGGCTCGTCTCCAATTACCGTGATAATTCAGCCCGGCGCAGTCATAATTGGCGACCACACATTTATCGACAATCCGGCGCAACAAACGTCTACGGTCGTCGTAGGAGGCGAGTCATTCACAATTAATCCGTCCCGAGTGGTGGGTGTTGGTTCCACCATTACTCGACCTCCGTCCAATGCAGGGGTTGGTTTTGTGCCTACTCCTACACCCATAACGACTTCTGTCGGAGGCCTAGGTGTAGTATATGGGCCCTCTGTCGCAACGATAGACGGCACGGTCTTTACTATCGAGCCCACATCCACAGTTGTGGTCGTCAGGGGACAAACGATAACTCTTGGACCTAAAGATATCATATTTCCCACACAAACCCTCCACGTCGCCGCAGGCGGGCCCGGGCCGACGCAGACCGCGGTCATGGGCGGAGAACTGATCACCGCTATCGGATCCGATACGGTCGTCATTGAGGGCACCACACTAACCTATAGGCCTGATGCTAGCACTACGCTTACCACAGTCATAGATGGAGATACAGTCCTTGTAGCACCGACAGGTATTATCATTCATGACCAGACTTTGGGCGGGATTACAGCAGCACCTGAGGCTACTAAGTACACAATCGCAGGCGGGGCCACTGTCACGCAGATGGGGCTTACGGCAGTTGAGATCAGTGGCGTTACATTTCACGTCGGGATAGGAGCCTCAGAGGCCTTAACTACAGTTGTCGGGGACCACACCCTGACGATTGGCCCTAGAGGTGTCGAGATGGAGACTTGGACCCTAGGAGCGCCGGGGGCATCGACCACAACGCTTAACCCGGGCCAGGGTAGCGGTAGCGGCGGAAATAATGCTGTTTTGACGATACCGTCGCCGACAGGGTCGGGGTCCGTGGGGGAAAGAAAGGGAAACGGAGAACAGAGTCTAAGGCCAGATTGGGGATTACAGTGCCTCTTCTCGGTCGGCGTCGGGTGTCTTACCCTATTATGAAGGAACAAAAAAAATTCGGCTGTTATACTATCGCTCAGGCTATCTACGTATATACACATCCAGGACACATACATAACTACCTAGGTACATATTCAAAGGGATTGGTTTCATTTCCCAAACGGCGCAAAAGGGAAATGATGGAAAGAGGAGACAGTACGAAAAGAAAAATCAATCGTTCAAATTGACGACTTTATGATACCCGTGGGGCATACATACTTCATACATCTAACATCTTGCATCTGCCAACGTTGGGGATCGAAGGATTCCAGGAGAACACCTCACATAACGGGACCTTGTATTATGGGATGTAATTAATTCGCCTACTTCCTAGGATACGCTACTGGCTAGGTGATCGACCGATGCATGTTGGGAGCCGCATCGTCAGGGGTCGGGGTCTAGGTTAGGAGCTTTACCAGGTATGTACCTAAGGCAAGTTGTATTTCTTTGGCATATATACATACTAGTACATACCTATCTACGTATTTTCGAAAGGATTAATTACATACTTCACCGAAAAGAGAAGTTCTCTGCATGTTGAAATTTGACATGCGTCCCGTTTTTGTGAGTTGTGACTCGTCATCGCGAAATAACGTCGGCTTGCTCCGGTCACATCACTTTTGAAACGTCGTGGGGGTGGTCGTTTGCACCCCGGGAAGGTCCCTGCAGCGATGATCCTTCGGGGTTCATGCGCACGTAAACGGCATAGATAGCTCTGAAGACCATCAATGGGAAAATGTGTAGGTATACAAACGCCCCCGTACTACGTAGGTACCTTGATTTGTTTCAACGTGGGCGAAGCACGGCACGCGGCATGATCGGAAAGCAGGGTCAGGATGCGAACATTAATGCCGTATGGTGTGTTATTCCTGCCTCTATTCGAGAGATGTCCCCGAGTCGATCCTCCGGACCCAGGGAACTGCTTTCGGAAGGCCTGCCGGCACTTAGCTTTTTAGCTGCGACGTCGGTGTCGCAGACAGGGGGCGCCTTCGGGGCCGAAGGTCTCGGTTTGTTCGCGATTCTGCCTTGGGGGTTCTGGACACATGGCAATGGGTCTTGTTGTCATGCGTTACTCCAGGTTTTGGCGAGGGCCGGTAAATACATCCTTAAATGCTTACGTACGGAGTCGTCTTTCTTTTAGTTTAAGGTTAGTAAACACTTTCTCTTCCTCAGCGGCTGCTCTGCTATGGAGTAGCGTGTTCCTCACTATATTTAGCTATGTTTGTCGTACCTTGGACGATAGATACATTTCAATACTTAAAATGAAAAGGCGGGTTGGCGGATTTGGTACTATCGTCCGGCCGTCGTAGATAGCCGTAACTTCCGCCATCCCGCCACATCATTTTAACAGTTGAAGTATATGTCAGCGCAAAATCTGATTGGCTGAAAGTGTTTGAAGCACTATGATGATGCGCTAAAGCCTCTGTAGCATCATCGCCTAACGACCATTAAGCCCCTTGTAATTACAGGGAGCTTAGGCGGGTGGTTACACAATGTAGAAACCCAACCTGGCGGGATGGCGGATCTTACGGCTATCGACCAAAGGTATAAACCTCTACTCCGTCCAGAAGCAAGCCGCTTTTTGGGATGACTTTGATCCTCACGTATTTTTGACCCTTAACCACGATTAGGTGGTCGAAACTTTCTTGCACATGGCTCGTCTTAAGCTTAAACATCATAAACTCTCTTATCGCACTGATGTATTCCAAGTTTCTTTTGGGGTTTAGTTTGTAAATATCTTGTTACCCGATAAAATGTAGCGCCACGGGTACGTAGGAGGCGTAAGAGTTCCCGCCGGAAGCCTCAAGGTAAGCACAATTTCAAGAATATTAAAAAGAGTGTGGATTTCGTTCCAAAATCCATACATTGTTGATTCATTTGATCACATGAAGTCTCCCAATTCGTACACACAACAAGCGACATCCAAAATGAGTGCTACACTCGAGGGGCTTCCTACAGAGCTACGCTCCTTAATATGGAGCGCCGTGGGCGAAAAAGAGAATTTCGATAGCCTCATGATGGTTAGCCAGTCAATTAGACACGAAATCTTATGTGAAATACCTGGCGCCCTTCTTTCTTGCGAATGTCCGTATAACCGTCCCTGTCGTTGCGGTAAAGGTTTCGAAATCGACCGTCTCACGATCATTGTCGATTGCAACTGCTCTGAGAGATATTGGCTAAAGTTCTATGTTTATCGAAGACAAAGATCGATACCATCCGTCTGGTGTATTGCTGACCTAGACACGTCGCTAGCACAAGTACTACGATATTACCGCCCGCGTGAAACAGTCATCGAGTTTCAAGCACCAAAGGGAATCATGGGTGGTGAACCGGACGAAAAATACGACCCATACGAACCATACGAACAATATGGACCATATATGGTCTTCCGGGCAAAACTTTTCGACGTTTGCGAGATTTTGGGCTGGTTTCAGCCACAGAGGGAACGACATTTAAAGATATACTTCTCAAATCCGTGGCCACCTAAAATGGGCCCTTCGCCATCATTCTGGGGTTTCCAATTGGCATCCATCAATCTCGGCTTGGAAGACCCAGATATTCAGAAGGAACGAGAGTCGAGGAGGGATGCTATTGATTGGCATCTATGGCGTAAGCACCCTGCCGTTTACGAATCCCTACTGTTGCCGCTTATTCTCAATCCGAGCTGGAGAAACTCAGAGGTCATCTTCGATCGGAACCCTAGAGGCGCGTCGTCATTTTACTACATACGGAAGAGCCATGGAAGGTTAGTCGAGCACGAAAAATTCGACTACAAGCTACTAAGCGTAACCGCTTGGGCTCATATCGACCAGCTTATCACTGACGGCTCTGTGAAGCTGGATGATGATGACCTTACCCCATATTACAAGCAGTACGACAATAATGTCGAAGTTTGGGCAGCGGAGAAAGCCCAACGACCGATGTTACAGGCAGCGTTCCATTCTAGTCTCCTCGAGATGATAGATTTTGGTTTTTCTTTCGATTTAATGCTCGAACAGTTAACGCGTCATCCCTTATCTGACCGCCTATTTAAACCACTACGGTCTCATATCCGTCGAACTTACAATCTATCACCTTCAAACTCCTTCTCTAAGGACCACCAAGACTACGAAGATGACCGTTGGCCGTGGAATCTCGAGCCTATTCGACGAGCGTTTATTAATTGGGCACAGGAAGATCCCGAGAGACGGGTTAATGGGAAACGTAGATATATATGCTATCCCCACGTAGAATGGCTTTTCGGGCACCCGGCCGTATTAAGCTTCCTAGAATGGAGACAGGATTATAAGCCATTGTGGCCAAAATCTTGGGCACGAAATTGGCCACCGTTGAAGAAGAAGGAGCTTGTGCATGCTGCTCTGGCGAGAAAAATGTTAGGGCTTGAAGGGATTGAAGACCTTTGATGAAGTCCTTGAACATTGTATGCTACGATGAGAATTGCGTCTTCCAGAGCAAGGACGTCAACTAAGCCTTCCATATTCTCAGCCTCGGCAGGGATTAGATTCCTCGCACTTGTTTCCTTTGCTTCGGAGAGACACTGGGTTGCTGGGATTATCAGGCATTGGAGAGGTGTTAGCCTCAAACTACTACAGTTCGGAGAAGTTACCTAGAATTACTAGGCGTTGGTGTGACTTGAGACTAGACCTCAATACATATCTGGTAGATACCTTTTATCCGATAGTTTATCCTAGAGATACACATTTCTTCGGTGCCGAATTTAGGAACGTAGCTTGCGTGGGTTGCGAAACTAGTAGCCTGAGTAACGGCCGTTTATTAATAAAATTGCAATACTTGACGATCTAGCCAAATGACGACAAACCTACGACAATAAATTTAGCAGTGATCAGATTCCTGATCCTCCCGAAACTAACTGTATTGAAAAGAAAAATTTACTTGTTTCTTTAAGATGTTAATCTATGAGAACTTTAGAGTATGCTATTGCTGTAGCCCACCAATATTAAACACATGATTTAATTACCTATAGGTATGAACGACTGCTGCTCCATAATCTTGGTAATCGTGTAGTATTGCGAGGACTCGAATGTCATATCCATACCTACTAGGCCCATTTATAATATGTGAATCCCGCCGTCGAGGTTGGCAAGTTGGTCGAAGCCGATTCCATACCATACCATATGAAGAGGCATCATAGCCTTCGACTCATTGGAGAGTATTATTTCCAATCTAGTACCTTAGAATGATTGAGCTTCCCTTGAAGGAGCAAAATGGAGGGATCGTGTAATCTACTCATCAGTTCGGCTATTCTATTAAGGTCCGCCAAAAAAGAAATAATGCTAGTACCAATGACCCCGAAAATCAGATTCTGTTGGAACTCTCTTAAGTTTATAGGGGCGGGGTGGGAGTTGATTTTACTTCACATAAGCCATCAAAATAGCAGCTTTCTCTCATGCTTACTTGATAGTCACATGGAAAGTAATAGAGCACATACATTTAATTAATTCCTAGGGATGTTATTTATTACATCCCGCATCTCAATTAGGTTGGTAGTTATAGTGAAGACAACTACAACCAGTACGGTGACTCTATCGAACCAAACTGGATGGCAAATTACCAGCAATCCTCCTCCAAATCACCAAACTTCCTCCCATATGGGGTTGTTCATGTGCAGCAACTTCTTCGCCGTCTCTCGGTCGGGTGCCAACTTTCCAATCACCATGGCATCGTACAAGGCCAGACGAACTGCCTCCGGCATCTTCCCCGAGCTTCCACAGATGCAGATCACGCACCTCTTCTGGATAATGTCGCAGATCATTCGCGCGTTTTCGCGGATGCGGTCTTGTACGTAAACCTTTTCCAACTGGTCCCTCGAGAATGCCGTGAGAACTTTGACGCCGAAGATATCCCATTCTTCCTTAAAGTAGAAGTCGGCGTCGCGGTTTCGTCCGCCGTAGACAAGGAGTATATCACCAGCATCGGCGTATTCCTGACGATCCCAAATGTGAGCACGTATCGGTGCAACGCCAGTGCCCGGAGAAATCGCTAAGAGCGGTCTACGGATGAGATCCGTCTGTAGCATATCATATTCTCTGTGGGTCATGTTTATCGTCGTTCCAGGGCGTAGAGATTCTAGGTAACGAGAGCAGAGGCCCTGTCGGGTCTTTCGTAACACAGTCTTGTACTTCACTAGCGCCACCAAGAGTTCAACCCTTGTGACGTGGTTATTACCTTCACACTTAAGAAGCGAACCGCCGCTCGCAACGCTATATTCTCGACCACGTATGACGGGAAAGAGAGACGGGACGTGCTGGTAGGGAATCTTAACTGTTGGGAAATCCTGCAGAACCTCCAGAATGGATCGTCGGGGTCGAGATGTGTAATCGTAGAATTCATCCGATAAGCTAGGGTTTGAGAATTCTCTAAGACGCTCTGAATGTGTAGGATCTTCGGTATAGAACGCTATCTCCTGGAAGAAGATGCGTTTGGGAATGGCAGTGATATCGTAGTTATGAAGTAGCAGCTGTCGTAAGGTAGAGTGAATAAGTGGATGGCAATTTCTAGGCCGTGAATATAACATGTTTAGTCGGTTTGCGCGATGCTCAAAAGGCAAGTCCGCGACTTTTTGCCAGCCCATGAGGTCAATCAGCGCTTGCACATCGGCGGGGAAATTTTTGGGGTAGATGACGACAG
Organism: Annulohypoxylon moriforme; assembly: GCA_022695765.1. Taxonomy (NCBI): domain Eukaryota; kingdom Fungi; phylum Ascomycota; class Sordariomycetes; order Xylariales; family Hypoxylaceae; genus Annulohypoxylon; species Annulohypoxylon moriforme. Next base: position 51,182 of record MU403092.1, on the reverse strand, counting down.
CGTCGCCAGGTACATAACTGAAGAGGCCTAAATCTCCCTTCCTAGACGGGTCTGGCTGTGAAGGAACGTCAAAGATTAGATGACGAACATCTTGCCAGTGAGAATCAGGAGTAACTCGGCGATTCTCTCTGAGAATAGCGGGCCATGCTCGGGGTATCGGAAGAAGATCTCCAGGGGGAAGTGCTTCCTTAGTGCTTGAGTCCTCGAGGGAGTACTTAGATGGGTGATCTCTTAGTACATTGGGCTTATCTAGAGTATCTATGCCGCCCTGTATTACTTTGGCGGTATTCTCCGATAAACGAGCAGCGTACGTGTTGCTGTTGATGGACATCCTTTCCACCCGTAGAGCGTGCTCTAAAGCTTTGGGGTTGGGCGTATCAGGATGACTGAAAAGTGCCGCAGTTCTATCAAAAGACCTTTCCTGAGAGCTGATCAGAGGCTTGCCACTTGGTAACGTGGTAGTGGCATGAGCTGCGTCTGCACTGCCCGGGCTCTTAGACTCTCGCGCGTCCCGGTCAGGCATTGGCTCATCTGACGTATCCATATTGGATACTAGTTCCAATGTGAATTTTGGGGGAAGTTGAACTTCCGGAGGTATGGGTGATAAGCCTTCAGGCAAAGGATATTCCTTCAGAAGATAACTCTGAAGGCTTAGTGACCAAGATAGAAATGTGCCGTCGATGCTGGGAAAGAATATTAGTTTATAACTGCAAGTAGCCGTGTTTCCGGAAAATATCGAAAAACCGGAATAAAATAGGCAAATAAAGGAATGGAAAAGGGAAGCAGGATTAAAAACATAGCAAACATGTGGAAATCGGAGAGACATACCCGTCGTCGTGACGCTCGTCAGCCTCGCCACGGGCAAAGAATTCGGTCGCACCTAGCTGCTCTAGGCGTTTGTGAAGTTTCCTAACTGCCCAGTTGTACCTGCAAGGATTAAAAAAAAGGAAAACTTTAGTTAGCGATGATGTAATATGGAGAATTTTAAAAAAATAGAAAGTGGAAAATAGGAAGCAAGAAGCTGAAAACTGGAAATTGGAAATTGGAAGGAGGTAGTGTTGCTTACTTGGTATATGAACTATCGCCAAGACCAAATGTAGTGAAGTTAACTTGCTGTAGACAATTCGGTGGCAGTCGTTTGCGGAGGAGGCTCTTCCAGAACTTGGTCGCGTTCCGAGGAATTTCGCCTTGGCCGGTGGTAGAAATGACGAATATTATCAAAGGGTATTGTAGTAAAACGTTCTAAATGAGGCAGGTTCTTGTTACCAGGTGCATCTCGTTGGTAAGTTGGTTGAAATTGATGCATAAGCAGTAGGAGAGCGCAGGTCCAAGATGCAAGTAAACAACATAGATTTGCTACCTTGGGTAAATTTTACCAGGAATCAGAGGGTAGAGGGGATCTGACGTATGTCCCGTGCACCTAGTAAAAACACACCTAAGGAACAGGCCATGTGAAAGGCGAAAGAGGTGGATAATGTCATTGAAGAAAAATGACTGGTTGGGGCAGAGAAACGGGAAACAAGAAATAAGCTTCGCAAGGGGATGAATCTGACGATGAACAAGTGAATGAATCAACCTGCCGCTCATACTCGACTTACAAGTTCGACATCATTCATCTCACAGACAATTGTTTGGAAGTGCAGCCTCTCGGCAAGACTTTCGAGGTCACCGGCAAGATCTTGGCCATTCCCTGTTTCGGAACCGTAGAGGATAAGCATGCGCCTATCCTCAGGCTTTGCCGTGTTTTCTCCATTATCATTATCATGATCGTCTTTACCGGGCTCCGAAGTCATTATGGATATCGAAAAGTATTAAAGTGAAAAAGAAACGAAACGAAACGCTACAAGGATTACATAGATCACAAACTCCGAACGATGAGATTGATAAGATAACGACTTTGCTAGGTATGAACTCTATTACCTCATTGGCCCGTGCAGTACCTAGGTTGTATCCTTGTCCGATCGGAGCACTATTTCTCAATTCTCAATTCTCTTTTTCAATCTACTAGGTGCTTAGAGGTCTAGAGTGCTTGCTATAACTGGTAGCGTGAAATGCCCTTTTGTTCTTTGAAGTATCTGAACGTTAATGCTAGTTAGCCAATGACGAAATAGCGCATAGCATATTTAGCTTAATTAATGATATACTATAATGTTTTGTGTAAGCTAGCACGGCATCCCGTTCCTGCGTAGGTAGTTTATAGTGGTTTTCGTTGAGGGGGGTTATGTATAAGCATGCTGCCAATCTTTACAACTGAGCCTTATGTTATCACTCATTACTTGGCTTTCAAATGTAAGATAGGTTAAAGCCTAAACTGTAAGCTGGTTATATACACTCTTTTGAGATATAGTCTTACCTTTGAAAGGTTAAATTAATAAGTACCTACCTAGGTATATGAAAATTTGGCTTCGATGTTTAGGGACACCTAGATATTCTAGAGCAAGAAAAAAGCTATGTAAGTCTAAACATACTGTATACCAAATATTTCAAAGTCTTGGGTCGGATCCTCGTTGTTAACTTCTAATAATAGTAAATATATCAAAACTCCTGAATGACAGTCGGTTTTTGTAGCGAAGTCTTGCTATAAAGGTTGTATATCAAGAAACTTACATACCTACATAGTACCTACCTAGTAGGTAAGTAAAGATTACTTTAATAGTGCTGTTGGTGATGTGCGTTATACAACTGAAGAGTGGGTGAAGTGGGAGGTGGGGAACTCGAGAAGCATACACCTGGCATAGCGGGTTTAGCGCAATTACAGTTAAGCTTAGATCTATAATCTTACAAAGCACTTTATTTCCTTTGATGCTAAGCATCTCTTGTAAGCTGTAAATAAATGGGAAGAACGATACGAAATCAAAGCCGAATCTCTTTTCTTCGGTACATCCGATAGGTATAGTGACATCCCTTTTAATGCTGTGGAAACTCATTGGAGTCTTACAAGTGAACAAGGTTGGAACGTGGAAAATATTGAATGCTACGACGAGAGAGTCCATTCCCCACGTGATGTGCACAGGTTATGATTGGGTTAAAAGTTCCGAGCATGTACCATAAGTTAAAGGTCCCAGAGGTCCCAGGATCCTAGATCCATTTTGTAGGGCATAGTTCTCCCCTAACTTACATAATAGATGGGTTAGCAGGTGGATGAAATCCATACATGATGGGACACTTGTCAGGACCATAGGCCTAAACCTTCGGGCACGACACTAGATAAAGGTAGGTACCGTTTAGCTGTTGACTGATGTTGCGCGCGGTTAAGTGGTAGGTACCTAGCTAGACAGGCAGATATGTATAGATGCATCGGTAAATATTGCGAATTGTGACGAGTAATCAGAGCTTAGGTAGTTTAACGACTTCAGTCACTCTTCCATAACCGGCCTGCAAAGTAACGTTGGGTTGAATTTTTTGGTCGTCTGCATTTCTGAGGTGCCGGTATTCTGGTAAGGCTGCTTGTTTGGCAATATTTCATGCACGCAACAAGAGCTAACAAGCTACCTAACCCAGCCGAAGACATCCGCAAAAGCCATGTGGACCAGAGCTAACAACGTGTTTGTCTACTGTGTTGTAGTACCTCGCATATCGACAGCTGAATGTGATATTAAGAAGACTCATTTACCGACGTAAGGCGTTGCTCACCTATTCGCTGAAAAGAGAACAAGATTTTAAGGAATTGGCGACTGGGAGGTTTTTATTTGCAAAACATGGTGATAGGTCAACCTCGGGGTTCTCAAATAGCCCGCGGGATTCAGCACGGCCTGCAAAAATTAAACGAACATTTGAAAATTTATTTTCTTAATAGCGATGCGATTATAAGGGGCCAAAAAGGGGGGACGTTTTCTTTCAGGTTCTTTAGGATCATAGGTGAATGAGGCGTTTGCAAGATGAAAGAAGAAAGGGGTGTATTTAGAATCATCCTTGCAGGGCTTCGTTTCGTCCCCATTGAGTGGCTCGATCATCGAAACCCCCGGAGACAAGGTTCTTTGAAAGCTTCCAGAATGTCAACTGACCGACTTATGACTGGATTTCTAGCTCGCGTATGGAAAGAAAAAACCATCAATGAGAAACAAGGCCCTGGCATGATTCCTTTTTTGGATGAACCGCGTGCGCACACGGTAGAACAGTGGATGCGCAGGAAAAAGCTAACGCGCCGGATTGTTTCTGGAAGCGTTTCTTCGAATTTCAGCTGACAAAGACGCGTCAAGCAAGCACCGGGATGGCGTAATTTGCTATTTTCAATGCACCCCGAGCTTTCTGCAGAGTCCAATTTCGACTATTCAGGCATCTTACCGAGCTTAGATGTCAGCACCGTACGTCTAAGCGCAGCAATTCGGATATGCGTAGAAATTAACATAGGCACATAATTATGCAACCTAAGGAATTCTTACCTGTCTAAGTGGCGTATCACGCTGACTTAGCTTCTCGGAAAGATCAAGCTCACAACGGATGAAAAGGGTTATCCAGAAATATGTACACGTCTGGTACTGATGACTTGGGATTAGTTGATGTCGTGTAAATCATCCATGGATGGATGGATGTTTGATAGAAGGTATCGACTATGACGGATGATAGATGAATGATTAGCATATTGAATAGATCAAGTCATACGAAACAACATCATCATGGATGGATTGAATATAGGCGTGTGACTTGTTTGAAGGTTAAGGTTGCTACCTTGGTACTAGATATACTTATCATTTAAATCAATTAGATTGTTCTTTCATATCAATCTTTACCCTAAGGCATTTTTAATTGTAAAAGGTACAGAACTTTAAAAGGTTGAAGGCAAGAACAACCTGAAGTTGTCTGTTAGAACAAGCAAGTCTCACTCGCACTGCTTTCTAACTTCAACTGTGTGTGCACCTACCAGCTTTACCCAGATTCATTGACGATTCTTTCCGTTTTCCACCTTTTTATTTTTGCCAGTCTCTACCAGACCGCATGAATGTTTCCTCCCACCTTTTAATCTTTTCACCTTTTACATAACCTCTAACCGCCATTCGCCACGAATCAAAATCAAAAACAACCCGCCACTCGTCAAGTTACCCATCCCGTCCAAACCCATACCGACATCCCTACGACCTCACGAGCCTCCTATTCTTGGTAAGCTTTTCGTTTATTTTATTTTATTCTTTCTCCTGCATAGGCAAACCGCTCCGCGATAAATAATTTACCGAGAGCTAATAATAACGTCATTAGGTCGCGCGCACTGAAGCTTTCCGGATCTTACGTTGATAGGTACTAGCTCACGCAATTTTGACGACAAGGTACGTACCCACAGTGACAATGCTGACCCGCACGCCCACTTCTTTCCTATTGGCCCATGCGCACCTGCCAAGCAATCTATATGCACTTCCCCCACACCTACCGTAATCCTATCCTTTTCCTTGACCCACACAAGAAACAACAACCCTTAAAAAATTCTGGCCGCGTCCGTACATCTGGTCTCTCTTCCATTTCTTCTTCACACCTCTCAAATCCCATCAATCCTAAGCTCGTTGTGTCACAGTCAACTCAAACCCCCAACTCTTTCAATCTTCTCTAGGGCACGTAGCCACCCTATTCCTCCCCCGAAATTGTTCAAGAGTTCAATAGCTGAACCCGAACCCGAACGTCCTCAACGTTAACCATCGCTTTCCGTCAAGTCAATCAACCTACTTTCAACTAATCTCCCACCTAGAAAATCATCAATCACAATGGCCACCACCGTGGAGAAAGTTGCTGACGCTGCCGTCAACGACGTTACGAACGCTCTGAGCAATACCTCAATCACTGGCAAGGATGACAACAAAGATGCCGTCCACGCCAGCGCTGCCGAGGGTCGCCGCCTGTACATCGGTAACCTCGCCTACGCGACAACCGAGGGGGAGTTGAAAGAATTCTTCAAGGGCTATCTTGTGTAAGTTCTCCCTCATTCTTCTCTTCCTGCAGCTTTGCACGATACGTATCTACGTAAGCGATCAACAACATGTGTTTGATTGCCAACGTGTTGACTCATACCGTCAATTATGGATTGCCTTGTCCCACCTGGGCACACCGACATGTTGAGCTCCCGCACTGCATGCCTGCTCCTGTGGGGCCATGACAGCAAGCAACCAGTGCAATGACAGCAGGTGGTCTTATGAAATGTCATAATGGGCTAGGATTGTCCTGTCGCCAGCGCTGTTCTGTCTTCGCTAAGATCTGCACTTCGTAAATGGGTTGTATGTCGGTGCCTGCGCTAACTTGCATCACCTAGTGAATCCGTCTCTATTCCTAAGAACCCTCGCACCGACCGCCCTGTCGGCTACGCCTTCGTGGATCTTTCCACCCCCACTGAGGCTGAACGTGCCATCGCTGAGCTCTCCGGTAAGGAGATCCTCGAGCGCAAGGTTTCCGTTCAGCTTGCCCGCACTCCCCAGCCGGCTGGTGAGAAGGCTGAGGGTGCTACCAACGGCGACGCCGGTGCCGAGGGCTCTCGCCGTCGCCCTTCTGGACGTGGTCGCGGCCGAGGTCGTGGACGTGCTGGTCGCGCTGGTCGTGGCGGTCGATCTGTATGTTCTACCTCTATATGTCTCTGTATATTCGTGGTTGTACTAACGCGATGTTTAGGATGGTGCTAAGGATGATGCCGCTACTACTGAGGCGGCTACCGGTGCCCCAGCCGACAACGAGGTTCTTCCTCTAACCGATATCACCAACAAAGCGGATACTGACAAGGCTGACAAGTCCGCGAAGAGAGGTCCTGCTCGTGAGCGCCGTGAGCGCGGACCCCCTGCTGACGGCATCCCTTCCAAGAACAAGGTCATGGTTGCTAACCTTCCCTACGACCTGACCGAAGAGAAGGTAATGTTGATACGCGAAATCCAAATCATCGGTAGTCATATTCTAACTTCTCTATAGCTGAAGGACCTCTTCCAGGACTACCAGCCGTCCTCCGCCAAGATCGCTCTGCGACCCATTCCTCGATTCATGATCAAGAAGCTCCAGGCTCGCGGCGAGCCCCGCAAGGGCCGTGGCTTCGGCTTTGTCACCCTCGCGTCGGAGGAACTCCAGCAGAAGGCCGTCACCGAGATGAACGGCAAGGAGATCGAGGGTCGTGAGATTGCTGTCAAGGTCGCCATTGACAGCCCTGACAAGACTGACGAGGAAGCCAACATTCCTCAGGAGCACGAGACCAATGGCCAGCAGGAGGCCGCTCCGGCCGCTGCTTGAATGGCCTAAACATATCTCGATGACGACCCGGCTTAATTTCCCATGAGAGATGGGTTCCGAAAGAAAGAAAAAAACCCCATTGCTTATTTTACGGAACGTCTTATTTTATGCGTCGATCGAGATTACGTGACGAATTACGTCGGGAGATGGCTTCTTTCTTTGATTTCACCATAGTTACGCAAATGCACCAAGGCAGCGGTATGACATGGTCCCAGATATCGTCAGTAGCAATTACTGTCAAACAGTATTTGCATTTGGCTGATGGACGTCTGGAACATCATGCTACTTTTGGCACGCCCCTTAATTCATGAATGACTTTGACAACCACCTCGAGCATTTTCACGGGTTGTACACTAGGTGGACAACGGAGGGGGTACGGTAGGCTCGGAAAAGTTCTCGCGAGCAGAATAGATACGATGATTACGGATTGATGATTTGACCTTTTTCGAAGTGATCTGGTGACTGGATTCATGATTGTCTATGTGAATAATTTCTAGAGTTTACTCATCATGAATTTTGAATGAATTGCATGTTGATGGTTAGAAATGAACGCTAGTCAGGACTTAGGTATGTAGCATGATGAGGATTTAATGTAGACTGGATGCCAGGTGCTTAGGGCATGCTCATCCTGCCAGTGGTGAGGAAAAAAAAGATAATTTTTTTTTCTCTTTTCCCTCCCTGGTCGGTGCGTCAGGGACAAACGCACTAAATCCCGATGTGGCTAGTGTAAGAAAGTCGGTCTTGGCATCCGACATCCCTATTCTGCCAATCTCGATGATTATGCACCTACATCAAGTTTATTATTACCACGTAGTAGGCTCAGTTGGTAAATTTAGCCTCGCATTTATTGACATTCGGATCTTGACAAATCTCCAGTGACTGCTCTCGCCGATTTCTATCCTTCGCTTACAATAATCAATAGCTCGAAAATTCTAGCCCATCATGGCGTCGAAAGCCATATGGGAAGTCGATCCCGAAACTAGATCAAAAGTACGCGTCAAATATTCAATTAGTTTCGTATTAGAGGTTTGCTGATCACTGATCTCTTTCTAGCTGTTGGCCATTCAAAAGACGAACAATAATAACATCTGCTGCGACTGCAATGCCCCAAACCCACAATGGGCATCCCCCAAGTTCGGCGTCTTCATATGCCTCTCCTGCGCCGGTGTCCATCGGGGTCTGGGCGTCCACATTTCCTTCGTCCGCTCCGTGACAATGGATGCCTTCAAGCAAGCCGAAATCGAACGCATGCGCCTCGGTGGTAATCAGGGATGGAGGTCGTTTTTTGAACAACACGAAGATACCAAGATGCGCGGTCTGAGCTGGGACGATGCGACTATCGCGGAGAGGTATAGCGGAGAGGTGGGCGAGGAGTGGAAGGAGAGACTAGGTGCTAAGGTAGAGGGGAAAGAATACGTACCTGGCGAGCGGAAACCTACGCCTCAACCATCTACAAACACTACGAAGCCCGCCCCGAAGCAGATCAGTAGGACCGGGACACCGCTTCAGGGCGTGGCGACGAGCGGAAGCCGAACAGCAAGCCCTAACCGGGCGGGTACGAAAGCCAAGGTCGACGATGAGTATTTTGCGCGGCTAGGAAAGGAGAACGCGTCTAGGTCGGCAGACTTACCGCCCAGCCAGGGTGGCAAATACGCGGGATTCGGAAACACACCTATGTCGCCTAAGAGCGGCAACGGGGGAGGCCTTCCGGATCTCTCAGACGTGCAGAAGGACCCCGTGGCGGCGCTGACGAAGGGTTTCGGCTGGTTCACATCGACAGTAAGCAAGACTGCGAAAGGATTCAACGATGATTTCATTCAGCCTACGGCTAAGCAGGTGAGAAGCGGTGTTTCGCCTGCTTAACCGCGCATATATGCGAAGGAATTTGGTTTGCTAATGATGATACGAACAGATCTCTGAATCGGACTTTGCGGCGCAGGCGAGGGCTACGGCGGGGAATGTGGGAAAGGCGGCGCAGGCTGGCGCGATGACGGCTCAGGAACGGTTCAACCAGTTCGTCGAGGGGTCTGGTGGTCAGGGACAGAGGGGAGCCCCGATAGACGAGAGTAAGAAGGCTTTTTGGGATGACTTTTCCGCTGTGGCGGATCAGCGACATGGGACCGGCCCTAAGTATAGCTCTGTCGGAACCTCGGCCATGGGTAGAGGCGGTAACAAGAATGCGTCAACGCCGGCTAAGAAGGACGACGAGTGGGACGATTGGTAATGATGCGATGAGCCAGTGTTGGTGATAAGAAGTAGGCATTGATGCATAAGGTGAGTGTGGTGGTTATATGAATATCGCGGTGTACGAGTTATTACGAGTTATACCTCTAGATGACAGGAACGATGTCAGCTGTACAATTATGTCACCTAGATGGAGTTTGGGTAGCGTCTAGTATATATATATATATATATCTATGTTTATTAGAATCAATAAAGGGGTTCGGAATACATATGCTTTTGCTTTTCTATGTACTAGAGTTTCAGGAATAGCCGTGGCAGTTACCGGCTTCGTTCTACTGGGGAACAGAGTCAAACGAATTACAATCCGTAAAAACGTTATATATTTCTCAACAAAATCTAACAATAAACAAGTCAATATTATGTATATTTCGTACGTAAAAGGGGGTATATAAACTATCACGTGGTCAACCCTCAGTTTTGACCGAGGCTTTTTAAGTGGGAGCGCGGCTAGCGCCGGTCTCGGTCGCCGATTTTCGTCATTGAACGGAGCTTTAGTCCGAACATTTAGATGAGCGGAATAAGCTTCACTTAATTACCACGCTTCTTCTCTCGCTTTTTTACATGACAAGCTAGCAAAGCTGCGAATAAGCCATGTCTTCACTTCGCATCCTCGTACCCATAAAGCGGGTCATTGACTATGCGGTAAGTTCTAATTGAGTGCAATTCCCCGTTTGAAACGAGGCTAGGGAGGACAAGAAAAGAAAAGAAAAGAGGATGGGATTGGACTAGACTGGACTGGACGAAGAAGAGAATGATGAGCTAACAATTGAATTTTGGGGATTTGCAGGTCAAGCCGCGCGTCAACAAGGCGCAGACGGGCGTCGAGACGGCCGGCGTCAAACACTCGATGAACCCGTTCGACGAGCTCTCGGTCGAGGAGTCGGTGCGGATCCGGGAGAAGAAGAGGGCGCCGGGAGGGGTGGAGGACATATGCGTGATCTCGGCGGGCCCCGCGAAAGCGGCGGACGTGCTGCGCACGGCGATGGCGATGGGTGCCGACCGCGGCATACACGTCGACGTCAAGGAAGGAGAAGAGCTAGAGCCGTTGAACGTGGCGAAGTTGCTCAAGGCGGCTGTGGAGAAGGAGAAGAGTAATCTCGTGATTCTGGGAAAACAGAGTATCGATGATGATGCGGCGCAGACGGGACAGATGCTTGCGGGGTTGCTGGGCTGGCCGCAGGCTACGCAGGCGAGCAAGGTTGCGTTTGGGAAGGGCGATCAGGTCGAGGTTACGAAGGAGGTGGATGGCGGCGTGGAAACGGTTAGGGCGAAGTTGCCGTTGGTTATTACGACGGATTTGAGACTGAATGAGCCGCGGTATGCGAGCTTGCCGAATATTATGAAGGCGAAGAAGAAGCCGCTTGTTAAGATGAGCTTGAGCGATTTGGGGGTCGCGAATGAGAGGAGGTTGAAGGTTGTTAAGGTTACTGGTATGTTACTTTCTGCTTTGGTAGTTGATATTGGATGCATGCTAATTCTCTTGCTACAGAGCCTGCGCCGAGACAAGGTGGTGGTAAGGTTGAGGATGTTGATGGTTTGATTTCGAAGTTGAAGGAATTGGGTGCTATATAATGAACAGATGAAGCACTACATCAACTACCCCGTGTCAGAATCTACCTACGGATTGACACTATATACGAAGTACGATGCTGGCTAACTAGCTGCCATAGACCTTGCTAGGGATAGTGTCGATACACGCTTTGGTGTTTTTCACATCCAAGCAATATCCTATAAATTAGCAGTCACTTAAGGAACTCTAAGAAACTCACAGAGATTGCTATAAAATAAAACGTTACATTTACAATATCAATGTCTAAATGGACTAAGAGAATTATATTCGCATACTCTTTTCGCCCTCATATTTCACAGCTAACCAATCAGCCTACTATTCAGGAAAACGATCATATTGGAGTTCTGTAATTCTTGTATATCTAGTATTGAATTGATTGGATACTAATAGCAGCAACGTTTTGTCGAGAAAACATGACGGAATCATCCAAAAATCTCAAGGCAATAGAACCAATCGCAAGGATGTCCCAGTATCTATCCGTGGTAGAATTAATATGTGTGCGTCGCATGACTAACGCCAAAATACGACGATTTGCTGCGACATTGTAACTGTATGCGCTTTCCCGCCAGTGGCATCCAGGGCGCCGTTGTGGTATTTAAGGCTAGAGTTTAGTCACTTTGATAGGCCGAAAACGGCCCTTACCATTTTTTTCTCTCTTTTCTTTTAGGGAGGATGCAGATAAGGTAGCGGTAGCGGCAGAGCGGTATCACCATGTGTAACCAGCTATTAAACGTTTTTCATTGGTCTACTGTGCTGTTATTGTGGAGAAGATATCTAGTTTAGCAGATTCGGAAACCAGTCAGATCTAAATCGCCGTTTAGTTCCCCGCTAAGAGATCAGAAAACATAATTTTTTTCCTTTCTTTCCCCAATCTTCCTCTTAAGACCTAACGGTATTCCCCATTCACCTTCTACTAGCTCATACTTCATATTCCTCTGACTTCTATCTCTTCAACTCAATTGAGTCGAACTCCTATTTCTCTTACCGATTCTGGTTGGAAATATCACAGTTGCCCTTATGAACGGGCGCTCGTCAGTCTTCACATCACAGGTATGTTCGACGTTCTATGTCCTTTGAAGGATGACTTCATAGAAAATGTCCCGCCAATTTGAACCACAAGAAAAAAACCACATCACAGAATTCGATACCCATCCTTGCGTCCCACACCACCCCCTATCAGAAAGAACAACTCCTATCCCTTGGTATCATTTTAGTCATGGCTTTTGCTAACTCTTTTATCTTTATAGGATTATATCTCTGGTTTGTCTAACACTATGAACTGACTCACCGCCCTTGGCTAACTCAATTCTAGACCACTTGTGGCGGTCTCTCTCCGCTTAAGGGGGCCATTGAATAACCTCTCTACCTCTAACTGTTTGTTTTATCGCTTAAGAACATAATGTTCTCACGACTAGTCGTCAGGGCTACGAAGCCCGCAGCATTCGGTGCTACTGGACTCACATCCCGAGCCCGATTCCTCTCTACCTCCAGTAGCTTCGCCGCCCAGGCTGCCCAGGTTGCCCAGGGTAGTAAGGGCAGGCAGATGCCCCAAACTCTATCTAGGGGCACAAAGCCTGCCTCTGGCATGGAAGCTACTCTTACCATTCGAGTATGTTATAGTCATTACTGAGTTCAATCTTTACGCTGTGCTGACTAGAATGAAGGATGGTCCTATTTTCCACGGAACAGCTTTCGGAGCTAATTCGAACATCTCCGGAGAGGCTGTTTTTACGACATCTCTCGTTGGCTACCCGGAGTCCATGACTGATCCCTCGTACCGTGGCCAGATTCTCGTCTTCACTCAACCATTGATTGGAAACTACGGCGTACCCTCCGGCGTGCGTGACGAGTGGAATCTATTGAGGCACTTCGAGTCTCCCCATATTCAGTGTGCAGGAATTGTTGTGGCTGATGTTGCCGAAAAGTACAGCCATTGGACTGCCGTCGAGAGTCTGGGTGATTGGTGTGCCCGAGAAGGCATTCCTGCCATTTCAGGTGTTGATACCAGGGCCATTGTTACCCACCTCCGAGAGCAAGGTTCTTCCCTTGCCAGGATCTCGGTCGGTGACGAGTACGATGCGGATGAAGACGAAAGCTTCATCGATCCTGGCCAAATCAACCTCGTCAAGCGGGTCAGCACTAAGGCTCCCTTTGTGGTGGAGGCCCACAACCCCAAATACCACATCGCGCTGCTCGATTGCGGCGTTAAGGAGAACATTCTCCGAAGCTTGGTGAGCCGCGGAGCCAGCGTCACTGTGTTCCCCTACGACTTCAAGATCCAGAAGGTCGCCGACAACTTTGACGGAATCTTCATTTCCAATGGCCCTGGTGATCCGACACACTGCCAATCCACCGTACACAACCTAGCAGTCCTGATGGAGACCTCTCAAGTACCCATCATGGGCATTTGTCTGGGTCACCAGCTCCTAGCTCTAGCTACTGGAGCTCAGACCATCAAGCTGAAGTATGGTAATCGAGCCCACAACATCCCGGCTCTAGATATGACAACCGGACAATGCCACATCACGAGCCAGAATCACGGATACGCTGTTGATGCGAGTACATTAGGAAACGAGTGGAAGGAGTACTTCGTCAACCTGAATGATGGTAGCAATGAGGGTATGCGTCATGTTTCGCGACCAATCTTCTCGACACAGTTCCATCCCGAGGCCAGAGGTGGTCCTATGGACAGTGCTTACCTGTTCGACAAGTATATCGAAGATGTCATGGCTTTCAAGGCCTGCCAGACTGTCTACAAGGACAACCGGCCATCTCAGTTTATGCTTGACATCCTAAGCAAGGAACGGGTTGGCGTTCAACCGGAACCTTTGGCTAGTGCGGCTTAAGGGTTTACATATGTAGCATACACGTATTATTGATTTAAATTGCTCGGGACAGGAGTGCATTTTGGGTTTTTAATGTGGTATATTATGACAAATTACAAGCAATCTACCTTCGTTCTAACTTATCAATATTTGTCTGGGGCGTATTAATCTGACGTCTTCGTAATCGTATGGTTCCCTAAAATCCTACCTATCTCATGGCGCATCCCCAAAACAGGTACAATTTCGTTATAACCTAGAATTGTTATGAACAGGTTTGACTTTATGAAGAATGTCCACTAGATTATAAAACGTCTAACAATTATCACTTGATGATGGGGGAATTTGTTCCGGACTCATGATGCGGTATTCGCCTCAAATGGTGTGGTGGTCCCATTCCTCCTATTTTCACTAACGCGAGACGGCACATGCCGATCCTCATACTAGGAAAATATGCTGTCAAGTATATTTGTCAATTGGGTTTATGAATGATTAGAATAGTAGATGTTAGTATAAATCTCGATTGTCCTACTAATCACTAACTCGAAGGATTACCTAGGATTTTAAATTGTTTCAGGTTCGTTGGCTGTTTAAGCTGAAGCACCAACGCACGATACTTGCAATACCCATATACCCCATACGAGTTACCTGGGTACCTATTGAGGCTGAACCGGTATCGACCGTTTCTTATAAACATCGACTCATTTTCATGCATTGCGCTGAATGTCGATGGACAATGGCGTCTAGATCACTTCCCGGCCTCGAAAAAGCACCTGGTATGATGGTCAGGAGACTTGACCTTCAGTTAGGAGAATATATCTACCTACTCCGTTATGGTTCCCAAAAAGTACCGAATATGATGTAAACTGCGAAGTATAAGGTGTAAGGTATCTAAGAATGAATCGAAGTAAAATGTATCACGAATATCGATATAGTTCAAGCTCCTGTACCTCTCAATACCCCGTCTTCGGCTCTACCGAGCTATTTACTACGCGATGGATTACACTGAACAGTTGATATGGTCGTGCTACGGCATAATGGAACTCGATAGTCGCGAACACGATCGCCGACACTTCGATCCCATCCCCGCGAAACCCGAGGAGAATTTCATCATAGGCATATCGGGGTGCACATCGGCCGGAAAAACCACACTTGCCCTCCTCCTCGACGTCGTCCTGCGCGAAGCCGTCTGTCGAATGGCCTCCGTGAACCGGGAATTCAACCCCGAGCTCCCCCCGCACACGGCCGTCATACACCAGGACGCGTATTTCTTCAAGGGGAGTAGGGAGAGGGGCCCGATGGTCTCCGTGCAGCCCCTGTGGCCGGAAGATAAACTCGTCGCGAATATGACGGGTCCGGACGATCCGCCTATACAAGTAGAAGACCGCGATCGCGTCGGGAGTTGCGACATCGAACTCCTTGCGAAACATATCGACGAGCCGGACGAGAGGGTACGGACGGCGGCGGTGCCGAACCCGCGGTTCTTACGGAACCTCCAACGTCGCGCGAGGGTACAACGGGGGGAAGACGAGGACGAAATGGATGAAGATGGGGAAGGGGAGCGAAGCAACGATATATCCCCCGCCGCCGCCGCAGCAGTCGACGAACTAGCCCCCGACACCCTCGACGCGGCCGTCGAAGCCATGCGCGACGCCTTCCGGCGGGACACGACGAGCCTCGCTCTTAAGACCCAGCATATCCGGCTCGACGACGCCGGCGTCCCCATCGTGCCGTACCGGTTCACGATCGTCGAGGGGTTTACGCTGTTCGCAAGGGACGCGGGACATGATCCGATCGGCCGCGTTTCGAAGGCGACGGATGGGGAGGCGGTTGCGTTGAGGGCGATGAGATGCGTGCAGGATCGGTTTGATGTGGCGCTTTTTTTGCCCGTGGAGAGGGACGAGGTTAGGGGGAGGAGGTTTGCGAGGGAGAGGTATGTGGATGTGCCGGAGGGGGAGAGGAGGGTGGGGGAGTGCTGGAAGAGTGGGGGGTATTTTGATCAGGTTGCTTGGTGAGTTTTCCTTATGCTATTTTATTCTGTTCTGGTTTGGTTAATGAGGTTTTGTCTGTGTAGGCCACATTATGAACGATACCATCAACATATCCTACCTCATCTCACAGATGTGTATTCTAGCGATGAGGAACTACGAGAGCGGGAGCATGGGCGCCCGTGGTGTGCGACGAATGCTTGGGAACGGGATCCTTGCGTCAGCGGCGTCCATGTGCGACCGGCGACTGTGAGCTCCCTCGATGATACTTTGCTATGGGCGTCCTCGGTTGTTGGTGCTGTGCTAGCTGCGAGACAGTTGCATGACCACGATCCCGATTTGTAGGGTTGGAATATATCGCCTTTCCCTGTTAATAATTAATTCTCTTCCTAATTGGTGATGTACACGACGGGGTTGGCTATATTGAGGTTGGGTATACCTATATGCGCCTGGTTAGAGGTTGGTCAGTAACAAGGAGTCAAGGAGCGAGCAGCGATATCCACATATACACGCAAAGGATAGAACAGCATTTTCAATCAGCGGCGCACAAAGCTTGGAAAAGAAACTAGGTATAAGCAATCATCAATTATTAGCACACTTGTCTTGCAATAGCCTACTGGGGACCTAATCAGTTAGGCGTCATGTCAGAACTGTCTCGTGTCGCCTTCTTTCGTCTCGTAAAATAGGCTTGCCTTGCCGACCACCTCCCTCCCTTTCGGACCGGGTATCCTTTCCATACAATGCGTCCTGTGCCCTGCAAAATGCTGTTGTTGGTTCCTATGCGTCTCTCTATGCTCCGAAAATAACATGCCCTTAAACTTTTGGTTTGCGTTTGCGAGTTGGGGCGCGGGAAAAAGGGGGAACCGCGCGCTGTACGTTCAATTCGTTCATATACAGGTGGTTTTATAATGCCTTGCGGTAACGTCACTTAGTTTTGGGTTCGTGTCGTTGTCCCTAGGCATCTGTAGAGATTATTAGTGTGTTAGTAGCGATCTCTATCTCTGCGATTTCCGCGATCATCACCATAGCGACGACTTGGGCGGTCGTCTGAGTATCGAGAGCGACCGTTAGCACCAGATCCGGAGGACTCTCCAGGGCGGAATCGATCGCCACCTCGAGGAACGCCGTGGAAGATCGGCATGCCACCACGACGTCGACCACCTTGACCACCTCGGCGACCGCGCGGTGCGTCGCGTCTCTGATCGCGCTGGTCACGTTGGTCACGCTCTCCACGCTGATCGCGTTGGCGCTCGCGTTCTCGGTGCGGCGGGCGGATACCTAAGAAAATCTCCGGGCCTCTGTCGACAAGAGTATCGCCGTTCTCAAAGTAGTACCGCTTATATTCCTTGTTGGGGTCACTGCCCAACGTCTTGCTCTTCGCTGCCGTAATTGCGTCAATTCGCCGCCTCACCAACTCGTCCGATACGGGCTGGTACGTGATCGTAGGAAAGGCGCGGGTCGTTTGCCCGGTCTGATCTAGTCGTGCCATCCTGTTAGGATGCATCACTGCATTGCGACCTCCCGGGAACCCGCGCGGCCCCGTAGGCGCACCTTCGATGCCAGCGAAAGGTCGGGACGGGCCGGTTGGAATGGATTGCTTGCGCTCGGGCGTGGGTTCGGGCGCAATAAGCGCTTGCTTCGGCGCAGGGCCCGTGCTGTCAAATTCTTCGAGCTTGACAACCACGTTACCGTCTTCGTCGGTATCGTAGACGACCTCGTAACGGCTCGTCGAACCACGTCTTCCGGAAGATGCCTGCTCCATATCAACCCACTCCGTGAAGCGCTCTGACGGCATGAAGTCAACCCACAACGCCTTGCGGTTGGTTTCGTCAGGCCAGACACGGTTGTGAAGGGCGGTACGTACCCTTGAGGCGGACGATATGCTGTTAAACACGATAAAGGCGTGTGTTCGGATATTATCCAAGTAAAAGTCAACGATTGTACCATCCTCAATGGGAGCGCCTGCTGGTGTGGCGAGGTCCAATAAGTGATCCTTGACCGCCTGCTCTCGGAGAGGTCTCATGAAGTCCTTAATATATAGTGCACATGTGGCCGGATGAATCGACGGTGCTACGTCGCGCTCTACCTCGACAGGATGCGCGTTATAAGTTCCTTCTCGAGAAGGCGTGTCTTCGTGTTGTTCTTCGAAGGTTGGTTCGGTATTGTTCATCGGAACATCTTCAGTGTGTCCGTTCTGATCGTTCAGGGGCGCATTACCCGCAGAGCTGGATTGGACAATCTCATCATCACGCTCGTGCTCGTGCTCGCGTTCAGGCTCGGTTGGTGCCTCTTCTTTAGTACCTTGCATCTCGACGTCCGAAGGTACTGAGGTGTCTTCCTTTCGAAGATTTACATCGTTGACTTCCTCTGGAATCGAATCGACAACTCGTTCTTCTTGGGTATCGCGATCTTCTTGTCTAGCTCGCTTGCGTGCAACCTCGTGGATGGAAGGGGCAGGGCTCAATGATCTTCGCTTGCGTTTCTGCGAGTCCTGTAAAACTTCGGTCGCTCGTAAAGGGGTCGCGCCGGAGGATGATGGAGCGGTGATTGTCTGAGCTTCAGCTGCAGGAGTTTCTTCTTCTACCTGCACGGCTTCGTTTCCGACTTCAGCTTGTTGGGAGGACTCATTGGGGGAACTTAGTTCAGCTGCTTCGGCTGCCTTAGCGGATTGTTGTGGGCGAGGTTCGCCATTAGCACCTTCTGTGTCCTCGATGCCCACGGCAGCTTCCTCAGTAGCTTCTTCAGTAGCTTCCTCGGGGGTAGGAGAAGCTTCCTTTTCGGCCTCTGCAGCTGCCAAACGTGCTACTAGATCAGCCTTAAGGCCATTCTGAGGCAAGCCGAGGCGCTTGAGCTCAGCCTTAAGGTCGACGACCTTGAGTTTATTCCAGTCCGTAGCCATGGCTTGCGACGGGAAAGAGTAGGTGAACGAGAGTAAATTTATGAAAGTATGCGCATTTCTTGTACGATTCTTTTTGACAAGAAAAGGAGGCTCGTAATTGCGAATGAGAAACACAGCGCGTCCGTATTTAAAAATCTGTGCAATGGGGAAGATGTTCCGAATTATCGTCAGGGACTGAAGGTAATGGCTTTGACAAAAAAGAAAAAAAGTGGGAATTTGTGAAGTGTATGTAAGTTGATTAATTAAAGTAACGATTTCCCGTGTTCGTTTGAGTTGTAGGATAGTTGAAATCGTTTAGGGAGACGGGAGGCTAAAACGGGAATAGGCGTTGAGCTTTATTTCGTAATTGTTGTTCTTGAAAAGAGTAGATAAAGCGATGCGCCGTGCGCCGAAGAGATCATGGATCATGAATATGTCATGTCATTCAATGTTGGGTTTTGGTGCTAGGTGCTTAAGGTTAAGTTGGGCCGGCGCGTGTGTCGCGGTCTTGTATTACCAGGTTACCTGCTACCAAAAAATTTCATAAGCAGCCGAGCAGCTGGAATTCAGCTGCCAACCCTGAGCTCATAGTGGGTACATTTATTGGGGTCGCATCACATTGGTACTTATGTCTGCAGCTTATTTGAGTGTACCTATATGTACCTAGGATAGGTCGCTACTGAACTTGTGCATAATACATAGGTAGTCGCATTATGTAATCAACAAACAAGCTATGCTACCTATACCACTTCTGGACTAGCTTCGGGTCTTGTAGTGTGTACGTACCTGGAAATGTACATGTTGCACGAACTTTGCCGTATCTTTCAGCCAAAAACCCATTCAGTGAATTCAAGGATACAACATGAAGTGACCACCCACACGTGGCATAGCTCCCATTCACAATCAAGATTCCGGCAAGGACAACCAGCTGCGATAAGTTTAAAAATAATTGTAAGCAAGAGCTAAGGAATCTTAGCCATGGCCAACTATGTAGTTTCAAATATTCAAATGTTCTCAGTTATGAATTCACACTCACCGGAAGCGGCCTAGTGACGATTATATCCATCACAACGTCGTCCCCTTTACTATCACCATCGTAAATTCGTAACTCATTTTCGATTTGGTATGTTCGCCCTGACCAAAAGCGGCACAACACCTGGACAATTATGTGAGAGACATTAAATAGTTGATGGATTGCCATCATTCAATTATGAATAACGTCCTCGCTGGTTCCGTCCAAGAAATCAATGTCCATATCCTCTTTTTCTCCAACCCATCCAGCATTATGAGAAACGAAGCTTTTTAGTCCAACAAATCTGGTTAAGTGTTGCACTCATTTGCAGACTTCTTCTCAATTCACGCTTTGCATCACCCACCTCGTCACCCTCGTCACCTTCTCAATAAGAATCCTGTAGCAGCACAGAATACGTCACCGATAAGATGGCTGGCTTCACCAGCTGGTTTTCTCGTTCGGCACCTAACAGTTCACCAATTACACCCACCGGTCCAAGCAGTGGTTTTCTGAGATCTGGGATCCTTAGTGGCCGCATTACCAAACACCCATGGACGCCTAAGACGAAGACGCCTGAAGAGTCAACTGACAAAATAGAAGGGGATAATACGATCCAGCCGACTGGCGAGGAAGAAGCTAACCCCATCATAAAAAGGGAAGAGGATGGTGACCCTTTAAAGGAAGATGAAGTCCATGACCACGGAGGCAGCAAGGATGTACATGATAGGCCAGAAACTCCGGATCGCGTTGCAGATCTCTACAATAATGTACTCGCGATTGCATCAATCGAAGATGAATTGCTACCAGAACCCCCAGAGCACTCGGCATATCGCCGTGACAAAATAGCCAAGGAAGAAGAAGGAGAAGAACAGGCTACGTTAAGTGATGCCGGAATCCCAAGCGAATCAGAGGTATCCTCAACTACCCAAGAAACAAACAAGGATTACGACCCAGAAGATGGGTGGCGTTATGAACAGGTTTTCCTCAATCAGATTTTGAGGGGGCGAGACGAATATTCGCTTCTGCCTTCAACTTGGAGAATGCACTTCCGCGGGATTCCTCTACCAGATAGCCTCTTCTACATCAAAACTCACGCTGTCAGTGTCCGGCCAAGGATATACGCACGCACAGATAGGTTTGAATACAGAGGTATGTCTAGTTTTTTGCTTCTGATACATTTTTCACTTCAGCTAAATTTCGTATAGGTGCAATTGCGCTTCGTAGATTAATGGATATGCATGGACGCATCCGCGACATTCGCAGGGCGAGAGCAGACGCTACGCAGGATGAAGCTGAACGACGAATCGTCAGACACATCAAGAGAAGAGTCCAAGATGCCCTGCGCTGGGCTCAGCTTGATGCAGACGTTGTCAAGTACAGCAAGTCCTTACCACCCAACGTTCGATTAATAGAGATGTACGAGGCGGACAAAGACAACATGCATATACCGATCCAGGAAAGTATGGCGGAGGTGGCTGCATCATGGCGGGAAATATTAGACCGCGTGCCCGAAGACCAGAGGCCAGTACCACCAGTAATATTCGGTCTCGTCATCTTCAAACACATACTATTCATCGTCACACTAGACTCGCAAGACCCAGAAGCCAGCTGCCACATCCCAATCCAGGTAAACTTATCGGAAATGAACCAGAACCAATGGAACGCGCTGGCGATCATGGTAACTATCTGTTGGGCCCGTGATCTCCTCGCAGACGTCGCCAACAAGATTCCCGATTTACTTTTGGAGGCCCCGAAAGCCGACAGCGATCCAGATGCATAACTCCGGTATGAGTACACACGCACAAAATAACAGCGACAAATTTATAATGGGTTTCCTTTGTGTTAGCGGGTTCAAGGGACGGAAGTCATATCGGCGAGGAGGATGGATTGGAAGTTACTCTTTTAGGTGTCATATTTGGATTACGGGTTGCTGTCAACGTTTTGTGGCTTATTGAGACCAGCTGAGACCTAGGGATCTAGGTGGCTAGATACCGAAATATCAATGCATAGCTATTTGAATTAGTACCATATTTTAATTTCTCAAAGAGTCTCGAAGTGTATCAGGTATCAGGTATTAGGTAGTCAAAATAAGCTTGTTACCTAACTAACTGGTTCCATCGTTCTATTGTTCCATTGTTGTTTTCCTATGGGTGGAAATTCGTAGGCGTGTGACTACGGATCTTTAGCGGTTACCCGTTATCGATATTAGCGATATTAGTGATGAATCTGGGGTATATTGCGGGGCTCCTCCTCACCTAATTGCCCCTCTATTTAAAATTCTATATATGCAACTGGCTTATGGGATGGGATTAGTAATCAAGGGCTTAAAGTAAAAGTTTTCAATTTTAGGTTAAACTTTTAATTTTTAAAAATATAACATTAATATTATATTTTTACATTTAATAAAAATTAAAAGATTAATTTTTTAATTATTATTTTTTATTATAATATTATTTAAAAAATTATTTATTTTATTATTTTAAAAATTAAATTAATTAATTAATTAATTTTAATTAAAAAAATTATATTTAAAAAATTATAAAAAAAATTTTATTAAAAAAAAAATTATTTAATATTATTAAAAATATTATAAAATTATAAAAAAATATTAAATAATATTAAATTTTATTAAAAATTAAATTATAAATTTAAATTATATTTTTTTTTAATTTTTAAAAAATTTTTATTTTATATTAAAATTATATAAATTTATTATAATTAATTATAAATAAATTATAAAATTTAATAATAATTAATAAAATAATATATATTATTAAATTTAAAAAAATATTTTATTAAATTATAATAATATTAAATAAATTAAAATAATTATAATAAATTAAAATAAATAATTTTAAAAAATTATAAATAATATTAAATATATATAAAATTATATTTATATAATAATAATAAATTAAAATAAAAGGAAATAATAAAAAATAATTTATAATAACTTTATATAAGTTTCGAAAGCTCATTACCTTACTCGTCTTTAAGGCAGTTTAACCGTGTGTGGGATAAGATTAGTAATCAAGGGCTTAAAATAAAAGTTTTCAGTTTTAGGTTAAACTTTTAACCTTTGAAAATACAACATCAATATTACATTCTTATAGGCTGCTATTAGAGCCCCGCTAACTTTTCTTACTCACCTGAAAGGAAAAATTGTGTCAACTACGACACCAAGACTCACCACTGACGATGGCGAATGGAACAGGGGTGCCTGGCTTGGATACCAACGGCCCTTTGAAGGGTAAGATACATACAAGAAAGTATGTGAATAATTGCTTACATTCTGTTAGGTATCCTCGAACTATGGCACGAGCACCGACCCTCGATTTTGCTTGCGATAACTTGCACCTTAGCTGTGGTCTGGTTGTACATCGAACTCCTTCAGAAGACTAGTACCACAGCGAATGTATCCGAGCTTGATAAACAACTTACGAAGACAATACTGAGCGCTAATGGTGATGCTCCGAAAGAGAAGATCGATTTCCCTAGGGAGAAGGCGAAAGAGGCTACAACCGGGCCGCGTCGCATCAAGGGCGAGTTGCGAAGAGCAGAGAATACACGAAAAGACGTAGAGCCGAGTCGCCAAAACCCCATCCAAGTACTTGTGTTCTATTCATCTCTGACTGGAGGCACGGAAAAGAACGTCGGTGGATTTGCCCAAACTCTCGACACTTTGTTAAGAGAACGAGCCGATAACTCTGGAAAGTCTTTCTTGAGTCCTATCATTTTGGATTTGGCTCAAATAGATTACGACGAGTATTTCATTAGCGCACCTAAACCGGCGGATCCAAATAGCCCGGTAGACTACTTCTACCTTCTATTAATACCGAGTTATAACATCGACTCTATCAACGACAACTATCTCGAGCATCTTCGAGAAACACACCATGATTTTAGGATCGACACAGCTCCACTTTCAGGTATACTAGGTTATTCTGTATTTGGCTTGGGCGACCGAGAAGGATGGCCAACCGAAGACGAAGGATTTTGTTTCCAGGCTGAGGAGGTCGACAAATGGATGGCTAAATTGACGGGTCGTAAGAGAGCTTACCCCTTGGGAATGGCAGACACGAAACGAGACCTAAGAGAAAGGTTGGATGAATGGACAGATGGTGTGAAGGATATTCTGGAACATGTTGCTCGCACAGGATCCTTAGGGGAGGGCGTTCCAGGAAGCGGAGACGCCGTCGAGAGTGACGAAGAATACGGTTCCGGTGATGACGATGATGGTGAGGTCGTTATCGACCCATCAATAACGACAGGTAAAGAAAAGAAGGGGCGTCCTGCCAATATCGAAGATGTTGAAGATCTTGGAAGGATTATGAAGGCCTCTCAAAACGGCACCGAAAAACCGAATAACTCAACACCGATCGCAGTAGATTTCACAACATACAACAAACCGAAATCGAGGAAACCACCACAAACAATCAAGGAGATGGTACCGAAAAACTCGCCTACATACACATCATTAACCAAGCAGGGTTACACTATCGTAGGCTCTCACTCGGGAGTTAAGATCTGCAGATGGACCAAATCAGCACTACGCGGGCGCGGTTCCTGCTACAAATTCTCATTCTACGGCATCGCGTCGCATCAGTGTATGGAGACCACACCATCCCTATCCTGCTCCAACAAATGCGTCTTCTGCTGGCGACACGGAACGAACCCCGTAGGCACGACTTGGCGATGGGTCGTCGACCCGCCCGAGACCATCTTCAACGGTGTTAAGGCCGGACACTACCAGAAGATTAAGATGATGCGCGGCATTCCCGGGGTCCGGGCCGATCGGTTCGCCGAAGCTATGCGCATTCGTCATTGTGCGTTGAGCTTGGTAGGCGAGCCCATTTTCTACCCACATATTAACGAGTTCCTTGGTATGTTGCACGGCGAGCGCATATCCTCGTTCCTCGTGTGCAATGCGCAACACCCGGAACAGCTGGCGGCCCTCAAAGCTGTTACACAGTTATATGTATCCATCGATGCCAGCAACAAAGAGTCGCTGAGGAAGATCGATCGCCCACTGCACCGCGATTTCTGGGAACGGTTCCAGCGCTGCTTGGATATCTTGCGCGAGAAACGGAATAAGCAACGTACTGTCTTCCGCCTGACTCTGGTCAAGGGGTTTAATGTGGAAGATGAAGTTGAGGGGTACGCAGACTTGGTCGAGAAGGGATTGCCGTGTTTTGTCGAGATCAAGGGCGTGACGTACTGCGGTACGTCGAGTAGCGCAGGCGCTGGTCTGAGTATGGCGAATGTGCCGTTTTATGCCGAGGTAACGGAGTTTGTCACTGCGCTGGATAGGAAGTTGAGGGAGAGAGGACTGAAGTATGGTATTGCGGCTGAGCATGCGCATAGCTGTTGCGTGCTTATCGCTAGCGAAAGGTTTAGGGTGGATGGGAAGTGGCATACGAGGATTGATTACCAGCGCTTCTTCGAGCTGCTTGAGGAACGGGGCGCTGATGGCGACTGGACGCCGGAAGAGTATATGGGCCCCGAGACGCCTGAGTGGGCGACCTGGGGCAATGGTGGGTTTGATCCGAGGGATGTGAGGGTAGACCGGAAGGGTAGGAAGATTGAGGCTTGATTGTCCATACATCCAGGTAGGTAGGTATATGACGCAATGCATGGTTAAGGGGCGTTGGACAATATCATCACACTTGAGCAATCGAGTAAGGGACTCACTCAGTCAGTTGGGTAGAGAAAAGTAATAAAAGAATCATGGTCCATTCGTTTGTCTATACCAGCCCACACCGAGCATGATCGTGAAAAATAAAACAATGTACAGCGGAGCCGCCCTATCTACCGGAACATACATCCGAACCGAAAGAGTTATACGGCCAGGCGCATCGCGTGGCTGCTGACCGAACATTATATCATACAAGGTTTATTCAAGGCATTTGTTTCCTTTTTCTGGGTCCCTTTTTTTTTCTTATATCGGGGATCCAGTTCACCATTTTTTGCTTAGAGCTTCTTCTATAATCTCTACCTACGGATTGGGTTTGCTTAAACCAATCCCTGGGCGAGCGAAGCCTAATTCTACCAGTCGTTTGTGTGTTTGTTTTCATGAGGAAGAGTGGAGGGAGTAGTAGTGTCGTCAAGAGTCTCGGTATGAGGATGATGATGGAGGTGTATTAGACTCCTATTCTTATCCTATCCTATTTCTAGTCCAGACCAGCGCTAGGTAGGTCGGAGAGGTTGATGGACCCGCCGCTGCTGCCCAAGTCGAGGTCCTTGTCGTAGGCTATCATTTCAGCTAGGACGTCTAATACTCGCTGTTACGTAGAGGTATATGGTTAGCGGTATGTTCGCGGTGGCGAGGGTGTAATTTCGCATTGGGGTTTCTTACCTTGTCTACGGTCTTGTCGTAGATGCCGATTAGGTCACCCGGAGTCGGATATACCTTGAGGGCCTTGTAGAAAGCTAGCGCGGCTTCCATCGTTCGTGATGCTGTAGAGATCGCTCAGAATTAGCGCTTGATGCCCCTTGTTTCGGAATAACCTCCTATAATTTCCTCCATGTTCCCCCTATTTTTTTTTATTTTTTCGGCCTCTCCTCTAGCCCCAATGATATTGACCAAGGGTTTATGTATGCGACTTACTATCGTTGGCGAGGAGCTCTCCCTTCTGCACGTGGTCCATGAAGAACTGCTCCTTTACGTTGACATCGGTGGGGAAACCCTCCTCCTTAGTTCCGTCGACTACCCGCTGAATGTCCTTGCGCTTCTGTTTGTTTTGCGCCTGAGCTTCCTCCTTCTCTGCGCGCGCTTGTCGTCGTTCTTCCCGTCGCAGGTTTCTTCGGAAGTTAGGGTCCACGCGACGTTGGTAGTCGAAGTAGATTGCGTATGCTGTTTAAACATTTGTGTATTAGCGGGGTTGTACGCACTTCGGGTAGGGAGGATTGACGAGGCATAATGATGCTGCGAAAGGGAGTACTGCTCCCATTGTCGGTAGGCGCAATTGTAGCAAAATAGGATCAGAAGTAGGGATGTGTACCTAGTATACCGGTGGCCGCCGTTGCGGCTGATATCGTCAGTACCGTACTTGTTTGGACCATTGTGATATTGTAATGGGCTGTGTCGTCCCGTGTGGGGGTGAGGAGAAATCGATTAAGTGGTTTAATGCAGGCCGGTTGCGATTTAAATAATCTAATCGAATGCTACGATTGATCCAAGTTGTAGTTGCTCTCTCTCCTGTCCGGCACAATGCGAATTGTTGAAGTTCTGCAAGGTTACTTCCTAAAAAAGGTCTTTAACGATGATAAAAGCAGCCTTCCGTAATTTTTTTTCAATGCAGCTTAGCTCGATACCTGACCGTTGACGTGCCATGGCAGCTTAGCCTTAGATCCTTGCAACCCTCAATCGCGCTAGTCATGGATATGGACTAGCGTATCCGCTACCAAATAAATCCGGCCGAGAAGGTAAGCGGCATCTTGGACTTAATACTGTACGGGCGGGCAGGAGCAACTGTCGCATAGTGGCAATGAAGCAATTGAATGTCTGTGCCCCATTTGACTAAGCCGCCTCTACTTTAACTTTCACCTTCAACTGCCAACAGTTCAAACGTTCGCCTTTATCTCCGTATCATTAGGAGAACGACAATGAACGGCCAACTCGTCTACTGGATGTACCCGATCTAAAGAAGCACCTTGGAACTGATTTTCTCGCCTATCATCAATCTCTCTTCTTTGGACGGTCCTTGATGGATCGTTACGTATACCAACAACGCTGAATCTCCTGCATTTAATTACGCAGATTGCTCTCCGATCCTATTCCGATCTAGATACTCAACATGTCCGAGGAACGAAGTAAAATATCGCTCCGAAGCGGCCCTAAGAGGAAAGCTCGCCCTACCATAAGCGCCCCTCGCCAAATCTCCGAACCTATCCCCAACAATGACGTCCCTGTGCCTCGTAGTACCGGTGGACGACCCGGTCCCGGTGGTCCACCACCGCCTCGACAGCGACAACCCCCTTCGACTAGTGGGAAGACTAGCGATCTAGTCAAGCGACGATATTCAACTCGTTTCAACAATCTCCCTAGTGACTTCGACCCGAATGTTCCCCCAGTTCCTTCTATGCCTAGCTTCGATCCGTCGAGGTACGATCAGCCCGCACCACGGACCCGACCACCCCCATCCCGTGATGGAGGTGCAGGTAGGGGTGTGCCACCAACAGTTGATCCAAAGGCACTCAGAGACCCGAGGCTGATACCTGATCAATACGTTTCAAATATTCTGAGCGAAGCCACCGAAGACGAGATCCGAGACTACGAAATCGCCTTGCGCAAGTTGAAGAATAGGGCTTCGGCGGATTTACAGCAGAGCGTCTACCAGAACCGAGCACAGTTTATTAAGATTAGCAAAGAGGCCGAGAAGTTAAAAGCAGAGATGCGCTCCTTGCGTAACCTATTCAAAGAACTAGCTACAAATACGAACGCACTTAGGGCATCGTCTGGAGGCAACAATGTTTCTATAAACGGGGAATTTTCGACTGGCCTCAGTAAGAGAGACAAGCGCAGCTCGGTGGCCGACAGATCAGCTCTTTGGAATGCTCAGATGCAGGCTCTCTACAAGAACGTTGAAGGATCCCAGAAGTTCCTACCCAATTCGATGGGCAGGCACGTCGTCCAAAATGCCGGGCCTTGGATTGAGCTTGATAATGCGACATACAAATCGAGGAGGTCTATGCAGTTATTCCTCCTTAACGACCACCTGCTCATTGCGTCGCGTAAGAAGCGTAAGACGGATAACCCCAACGACACACGGGGCCCTGCGACGAAGTTGGTTGCCGATCGTTGTTGGCCATTATTAGATATTGAAGTTGTGGATATGGCCGCAACTAGCGATTCGTACAGCGGCAGGAACAAACTTGCAGATGCTATCATGGTTCGAGGTGTCGGCCAGGAATCTTTCATTTATCGGACGGAGAAACCGGAAGACACAGAAAAGGCAACCTTGGTATTGAACATTAGAAAGGCAGTTGAGGAACTGCGAAAGAACTTGCAATCGGAGTTGGAGGCTAATAATAAGGCTAAAGAGACCATTAATTATTTTGCCTCCCGAGATCCGGGCTTGCTACAGAAGACAGAGTTACTCGAGACGCTATCCGATATCAAGGACATGCTGATTGAGGTGGATGGGAAGCAGCAGAATCTTCGCTGGGTTGAGGGCCAGATGGACGAGCTCGACATCGACATCGCGCTTCAAAAATTCGAGCTGGCGGTTGATCGCGTTGAGACGATGCAGAAGCTTGCACGTGGACTTAAGAACAACATCATCGCGCAAGATTTCATCAACTTCAAGGTCGAGGAGAGGTGCACGAAACTAGCGGGACTTATCATACGGGAGCTCATCGACGCACATAGTCAACCTCTCAAAGCGAAGCGCAACGTCGAGTGGCTGAATAGGCTTGGGTTCGAGGACAGTGCAAGAGATGCCTACCTGAAGGCTCGCAGCGACCTAATTCAAAAACGCTCAAGGTATGTTACGTGAGATTTCTAGAATACGTTATGTATGGATACTAATTGGATATAGGCAATGCGTTTTCCAAGGTGACCTCCATCTCTACATCTGGCAGATCTCGTTTGTCTATTTCAGCATCATCAGAAATACCGTGAGCTGTTTCCAAAGCTGTTTCCCGCAGACGATGATGAGCGCCTGCGTGAAATGGGCCAAGGAGGAAGTGGACGCATTCAACGTTATCCTAGCTAGGCAGTTGAGTAGCACGGAGAGGAATGGAGTAGTGTGGAAGCAGTGCATGGATAGAGCAAAAACACATGCGAGGATGCTGGAAGAGGTCCAATTGGACTTCCGAGATCTGGTTGGTCAGGACGTACCCCAAGGCACGAAGTCCAATGACCCAGTTGGTCTTGGGTTGACGTAGTTCTCCTATATTCCGACCTAGTAGGTAGACTGGATGTATATGTTAAATGTAGTATGGTTACAAATAAGATTAAGTGGAGGGTGGTTGAACATATAAATATGAGCCAATATATCTATACCCAAGTATCTATCAGATTCCGTCATCTGCCTCTTATTATATCAATCTTGGATATAAATATTTAGATACCTAACAATGGGGAGCAGGAGCCGCACGTTAAGCGAATACTGACGTATTACAAAAGTACGTACCGCAGGGTAGCTTGTATCTGTTACTGTAGGTACCTACGGTAGGTACATCTATGTCACGGGCATGGGGCGCTGTAGCGCTGTAGCGTTAGTACCTTACGTTACTGGTACCTAACCTCCCTTTTGAAAGGTCCGACCGCATTCTATTCCGCCTACCTATTTGTACTATCTTCAAACAAAAGAAAATCCCACATTTGCAATCTACCCTGATCCTTCCATACTTCTTCAACTGCTAGGTACTGAGACGTGATTAAGGGCGGGAGCGAGACAAAAGCTTTCGTCCTAAGTTTAAGATTGATAGACACTTTGTATTTATTTTTTTTATTTTCTCCTCTTCCCTTCTCTCCTCATTCAACCATTTGCTATATCGCGAACGATACCCATTTTGCCCATCCACCAATCCACCATCCACCGTCCTAGCCCCACCCCCAAATTCCGCCACACCTAAAGGAAAGAGGGCGTTGCGCTTTTCCTGCTGCCGTTTCAAACGTCATTCCAGTTATCGACGGAACCCCCGACTCCATCGATTCCTCGATTTTCACCAAGCTATTTGCAAAAATAGCAACACGCGACGCGAACACCATTAGACGATCCATACTATATCCCAGCGAACCGCACCATATTAGAGCTTCCCCTTTACGCATCGCTGCCATTGTTCTATCATCATGGATACAAACATGGAGGACGTAGGGCGAGTCCCTGCCGAATTGGCTCCCTTACCCGTAACAGAGCCGACTACGATCCCCACCCTCGACGGATGGATTGAGAGCCTCATGAACTGCAAGCAGCTTGCCGAGGTCGATGTCCAGAGACTTTGCGAGAAGGTGAGTAATCCGTCACCTTCGCGATAGCTTACGGCAGCTCTTTGCAGTCCATCCCGTCATCGACGTAATACTGATATATCATCTTATTCAGGCTAGGGAGGTATTGCAGGATGAATCAAATGTTCAGCCTGTGGTATGTTATCCTCCGTCTTCGCTCACCCCTATCGCTGATACTAACACCTACCTAGAAATGTCCTGTGACGGTGTGCGGTGATATACATGGTCAATTTCATGACTTGATGGAATTATTCAAGATCGGCGGCCCCAACCCCGACACCAACTACCTGTTTATGGGTATGTTCTACAATACGCGACTAAGACATCGTAAAGAATAGCACTATTGACTATGGTAATAGGTGATTACGTCGACAGAGGATACTACTCCGTCGAAACCGTCACGTTACTTGTCGCCTTGAAGATCCGATACCCTCAACGCATCACCATCTTGCGCGGAAATCACGAGTCACGCCAAATTACCCAAGTCTACGGCTTCTACGACGAATGCTTGCGCAAATATGGCAATGCCAACGTCTGGAAATTCTTCACCGATCTTTTCGACTACCTTCCCCTCACCGCGCTCATCGACAACCAGATCTTCTGCCTTCACGGCGGTCTTTCTCCCAGCATCGATACGCTGGACAACATCAGAGCTCTCGACCGGATTCAAGAGGTTCCTCATGAGGGTCCTATGTGTGACCTTCTTTGGTCTGACCCTGACGACCGGTGCGGTTGGGGTATTAGCCCCAGAGGTGCTGGCTACACATTTGGACAGGACATTTCCGAGGCGTTTAACCATAACAATGGTCTCACGCTGATCGCACGTGCTCATCAGTTGGTTATGGAGGGGTACAACTGGTCGCAAGATAGGAACGTGGTAACCATCTTCTCTGGTAAATTATATCTCTGCCCAATATTACGAAATAACTTACTGATCATCATAAGCACCTAACTACTGCTACCGATGTGGTAATCAAGCAGCTATCATGGAGATTGACGAACACCTAAAATACACATTGTAAGTGGCTCATGTCGAACTCGGACCACTTGGTGGCGTAGCTTTTGGAGATATATGCTTACAGTATTCTGCAGCTTACAGTTCGACCCATGCCCGCGAGCCGGCGAACCGATGGTTTCCCGACGTAAGCATTTTTCCGATTCCTTCTGTCTAATCTACGTAGCTATGCTAGTTGTCGGCACTAGAACTAATCATCTCGGTAGGCACCCCGGATTACTTCCTCTAAGCTTCCGGCCGAATTTGGCGTCGCACCTTGGAGATGCGGTGCGCGACAAGGTTTGGAAGGTCTTTGGGAGAGTCTTCGGTAGATACGTTGAGCCTAGATCGCCATACCCCCCCTGCTTTTACCGAAAGTCAGGGTGGCGACCTATGCATGGTAGCCGCATCAAAGACACGCAGAGACGACCTCCTAAGAAACTCGAATGTCGACGGTCTTTAAGTAGGCCGCCTCCGACACGCCTTGTGCTGCGGAACGGCTCCATATGTCCCCCCCTTGCCGCGTCTCCGCCTCTTGGCCTAATTTTTGCCCGTTACTATGTTGATGGGCAAAGACATGCTTTGAGCAGCTTAATGCAAAGTACTTAGGTAGA
The DNA here is from genome assembly GCA_022695765.1 of Annulohypoxylon moriforme. Classification (NCBI taxonomy): domain Eukaryota; kingdom Fungi; phylum Ascomycota; class Sordariomycetes; order Xylariales; family Hypoxylaceae; genus Annulohypoxylon; species Annulohypoxylon moriforme. The sequence continues at coordinate 18,918 of MU403092.1, read as the reverse complement.
TACTTAGGTAGATGCCCAAGCATTAGATTTCTCACGAGTAAAAAAAGAGAAAGATAATTTCTAGTATCGATTGGTCTTGTGGTGAAAGTGGCTTTATGCAAAGGTAGCGGGCGGGGTTCTTCTGGTGGCGTCTTGATGCTTGCAAGTACCTATAAGTAGTGCTAATGATATATATCCCAAGTGGGAATTGAGATTGCTGTTGCAATAGCCTTCATTTCCTTTCTTTTAGGTGAAGCAAATGTCCAAGTAAAACTTATTAGATACCAGGGGATGATACTATTCAGTCCCAGATTGACAGATGCTTAGTCTCATTGCCTGATATAAACAGTAGCTAGGTATAATTACTAACAAAGATGATATCGAATGGTATACATAATTTCCGGGACAGCTCATATACAACGGATTCCCCCATATTTTCAGCGCTTAGATCTCTACATCCCCTTAGTTAGAAGGACGTAGAACAAACAACGATTACTTAAGACCTCGAAACCCCCTTTTTATATCTTCCTCGAAGATCGACCGACTGTCGAGCTACGAGCGACGAGCCCTTACATTGTCCTCGACCGCCACGACCGCATCGATCGCTGACTACCGCCCCCGCTACTCCTCCCGCTCCCGCTTCCACCATTAGCTTCTTCGACTTCTTCGGCCTCTACCTTCTCCTCTCTCCCTTGTACTTGTCCTCGTTCGCCTCCGTTTTCGTCCGCGCTATTACTACTCGCACTCCTATCGCTACTATTACTGTCGCTGTTACTATTACTATTACTCCTCCCGCTACTCTCCGTCCCGCTCACCGGAGCCGCACCACTACTACTACTTCCATTACCACCACCAATCCCGCTCCCACCCCTCGAACTCCGCCGTCGTACATCACACCCCCAGCTATCCAAAGCCCACGGCAACGTCGCACTCAACAACTCCAAATCCAAATCCAAATCCGGCAGGATAGGCGGACCGACTAAATGTACCGGGGCCGGAGCTCGCAAACCGTTTGCGTTTGAAGGACAGTTACAATTACAACCAGATCCAGAATGAGAAGGTGATTTTGAGCTGGAGCTGGAGCTGGGGCTAGGGTGAGAGCGCGAGTGAGAACTTGAGCTGGGAAGGGAGAAATTAGGCACCAACGCCTCCCGCGACCCGCACGGCGAGTGTGTTGGCGGCGTCGACATCAATGGGTTCAGCGCGTCGGCGTCGTCCGGGCCGTAGACGTCCGCTTCGCTGTTTATGCGCATGCGCAGGAGGGCGGCGCGGCGGGTGCGGGACTTGAGGCCTGGGCGTGGGGGGCTGTTGTTGGAGCTGTTGCCACTGCTGGTGTGGTTGTGGTTGCTGTTTTTGAGGGCGCTTTTGGGTCGGGGCCTAAGGCTATTGTGATTGTGACTGTGCCCATGGTTGTGGTTGTGGGGATGGGAGTGCGAGTGTAGGTGTACGTAGGAGTGGTTGTGCGTGTGGTATTTCAGCGTTAGGTGTAAGTTCGGTCGCCCCGTTTTGTCCTTGCGGTTTAGGCTCCGGTTCGTCGTCGGCGTGTTCTGGACTGCCGTGTTGGATGTGTCGGTGAATGATTCAATGAGGTGCTGCTGCGACGAAGATGACGAGGAGGGCATTTTGCAGGACATTCTTATCGTGTGAGGGGTCGATGGAGGGCTGGGAGGGATGGGAGGAGACGAGGGTTGGCGGAGCATGATTAGAGGCTTGCTGGTCCCCATTAGGGGTAGCTTGCCCTCCAGGTGGCTGCTGTTCGAGTGTGTTGATGGGATAATAGGGGAGTACTCTCCCGGTCCACGAGCCCCGTCTGGCACGATAAATCGCCTGTCGAATCGTGCTAGGAGGTACGCAGTAGATACGACCAAGTCCGTCACAAAGTTGAACCCATAGTAGCAAGCTCGGCTATGAAACCACGCCGGCGCCGTGCCGGGCCTGCCGTCGAAATTCACGCCAACCCTAAACGTAGCTCCCAACGTAGCAACGAGTGCCGCGAACACAAGAAGCCCGACCTTAGCACGCCACCGCCCGTACCCGAACTTCTCAACGTGAAAGCGCCGCGGGTGCGTGGCAGCAGCGACCGCAACTATGGGCACAGGCAAGAAAGCCAGAAAAGCAAGATACGACCCGGCAAAAAGCTGTACAGCACGATCGGCTCGCCGCGTAGCCTTATCCAAAGTAAAGAAGCTGTGAATAGTGCTCACGATAGCCATAACGAGACAACACAACACGCAGACAATCAAAAACCAAACCACCACCCCAGCAGTCCGACTCCATCCCAAACGCGGATGATACGCCCGAAGAACCCTTTGAGCAAAGAACAAATTTATTATAAAAATAAGAACAGACCCGCACTGCGTCATAACGCTCGCCGCGATGACGGCGTTCACGGCTTTAGGATATGAGGCCCAGACCATGCGGGCGGCGAGGGAGACGCCGCGGAGCAGGCACAGAGCGAACAGCATGCCCGAAAACACGAATTTCAGGTTCCGTTGTTTGTTGATCTTGAGGATGGCGAGGTGCGCGCTGGCGGAGAGGAGGAAGAGGAGGAGTAGGACGGCGGCGATGGGGTCGTCGATTACGGGGACGGGCTCGCCGCCTACGATGGCGTTGGTTGATGCGTAGGGGGGTCCGGGGTGTTTGGCTAGCTGGTTTGTTTTGTGAGTGTTGTTTTCGTTTGAGGTGTGTTAGGAGTTGCTTACTTGACTTGTCCCAGTGCTCCCATGGGGAGCTGGCGCTGTCCAGTTCCCCGCCATGATTGATTTGTTCCTCTGAAGCGCCTGAGAATATCGACGGACCTCCTGAAGACAAAGCCCGAAATAGTAGACTGCCTACGACTAAATTCTCGCCTATGCCCAGCCAGCAGATAGAGGTATCAGGTCGAACATGGGACGTTCGTTATGTTCGTGACATGAAGTTTCGAAGCAGCATCGTCAGAATGATTAGAGTAGCTAAAGTGGCTAAAGAACGGTTCCTTGGTTGTCATTCAAGAAAAAGAGCAAAGAAACGCAAGAGACGCGTATGTCGTAATGAGGATTACGAACTTATATCGGCCTTTCCTCGTCTCCCCTCCACGCACAACTTCTGCACGCTTTCTCGAACCTAGACCGGCTGCAGTGTGTGTCACTGAGTGCAACCTCTCAACGTTTAGATCTAGAGTCTATCGTGCCTCGCTACGGAATATGAAGGATCATACGCCGATATTCCCTCCCCTCTCCTTGGCTAGCCATAGTGCCCGTCGGTAAGAATAGAGAACACCGATGGGCAGATAGAGTTCGAATCCCAAACGTGCATTGTGTTTATATGGCCGATATTGGGGTAATACGAAACACTTGAGATCGAGTGGTCATAGAAAGCACCCTTTACCATTTATTGTTCAAGGTGAAGGCAATTTTTATCAAGCAATCTACCTTCATCGATCCTGTACTCCTGAATTGGATCTCCAAGTTTTATTCAAATATGACCTCTTGCCCACTGCGTATGTCATCAAAATTACATCAATATTGTTAAACTACGAGATTAACGGTGATGATAGTAGAATACAGATTGTTAGATTGTGTGTATGAAAGTTGTTTCTCGGGTCCGAACGTCGACGGTAAAGGTTATGGCCGTCGATTTAACCTCGAACAAGAACAGACGAGCATATGAACAGCAACATTAAAGTTCATGAGCAAAGGTTGAACTAATATCTCATTTCACTCTTAGCAACCAAAGGATACTACTGTAATGAAGCCCATATCGTTGTGGTACTTCAAGATAACCAGCTACATTCCTACCTATTAGCATCTACGCTGCGATTCCATTCAACTACCCAAGTTTAGACAGGTGTACGGTATGCGCCGTAACAGTCCACCAAGGACACAGCACACATTGATTACAACATAAAACTACTCAAACGCAAGCCTGTTGGAGGGGTTGACTAGTTTAAGGTCAGCTCAGCCTAAATATAAGTATAACGTGCCTACTTGCCGTCGGATTTTTCGAGTGTATTCGTTGCAGAGCTGCTGTCTCATTTGCTATGGTTTTTCAAAAATATGGCGCATTAAAACCTTGCTCCTCCCAATCATAATCTTGGGCGGAATATAAGGCTCTAGAAGGCTGAGGTTCTGTTGAATCTTTTTATTTCTTTGCTTTCGCGATCGCGGCAGCAGCTCGTTGTTGAGCTGCTTGCTCTCCCTTGCACTTTCCGCAAGACTCGCCAATCAGCTTGTATTGCCGATGGCGATAACAGATGTCTTGATGGACCTTGCAGTATTTCCCACCAAAGGGGAACTTCTCGTCCCTGCAAGAAGACGAGAATATCACTGCACCCGGGCAGCGATGCCAGTTCGCAGGTCAACTTATAGGACCGGCGCCAGTAACAGATGTCTCTGTGTGCCTTACAGGGGCTGGACAGTGGTGTTGTTTACCTGTCTTGTTTGATCCTGCAGGCATTGCAGGTGTTAATTCCGGAAGGAAATTCTGCCTGGCAATGACATCGAGCATAGGTGATATATTCCGAACTTCTTGAATTTGTGTCAGGAGTCGGGGCCTTCTTGTAGGCTGTGTATGGTATTTTAATGTGATGTGTGTCTAGCAAGTGCATATGTTAGTAATCGAAGGGCAAGGAGATAATCCTCTATTTGCCCTTGTATATCAAGCATACCTTGAAAACGACGCAGAACATCATCGGGGAACATGATTCCCTTCGAATAAAGGGTACAAAATCAGAATACTCGGCGTCGTCTCCATATTCTGAGGTGATAGCTGTAGCCAAACATGCCAATACCGCTCTCTGCCGTTAATTCCAGATCATTCAAGTCATTGAGACCAGCTGGGTTTTACTGCAATTGGATGTTGATCGAATTCCTTCGTCGTATTTTGTCGTTAGTTATATATACGGGGTTAACCCGAAGGTAGCCTTCTAATTTGTTATGTTTCTAAGCTATCTTTAACTGGAGCGTTCACGCTTGCAGCTGGCATCCCACCAAGGGAGGACAGATGCCCCCGATGAAACATGGCGGATGCGTCTGTCAACGTTATATAGGCCTGAACTCCTATGTTATGGTTCTGGCGATTAACATGCTAATCATATAACTATCTTAGTAATAGCTAAATATATATGGAACCTTGAACGGAATATAAAGTTTAATATTCTACTCTGTCTCTCATAGACGAACTGTGATGAGAAGAGGAAGAAGTTGAACTAATAAATCTAGGTTACTTTTGTAGAATAAATACTTTTTGAATTTTCTGGAAAATGACGCATATCGATTGTTTTTTTGCAAACGCTGAGATTTAACGAATTTCCAATTGATAGAATAATCAAATCATGTCGTTTACACTGACAGATTGCTTTGCTATCGCAAAAACGAGGAACAAGTTGACAATATGTCAGATCGAACTTAGCAATAGGACTCCCGTAAATTGTCTTTGGTTAGAATGGATGACTCATGTCATTAGTTTATTGTTTTTGATGGCTTTCTGTAGATATTTGCATCTTTTCTATACTGTATATCGGATTATGTAAATAATTACCGCGAGAAAACTGCGAGAAATTGGCGAGGTTGACCCTTATCCTTGATAAGAACGGATGATCTGCGCCACATTACCTTGGGCAATAACCGTAACATCCGCCATCCCGTTAAATCAATTCTTTTTATATAATTAATAAGTAATAATTAATTTTTCATTATTACATATTTACTTAATAAAAATTATTTTATATTTTTTATTAATTTTAAAATTAAAAAAATATAAAATAAAATAATTAATTAATAAATATTTATATTTAATATTATAATAATAAAATATATATTTTTAAAATTATTTTTATAAATGAAATATTTTATATATAAAAATATATTTATATACTCGAAATATTTTATTATATAAATTAAATATAAAAATATATATATATAATTTTTTATTTAAAAAAATTATTTAAAATATTAAAATTATTTTAAAAATAATATTTATTTTTATAATATTTATTAAAATTATTCTTTTAAAATTAATTATTTCATTTATAAGAATTATTTCATTTATTATTTTAATATTTATTTTAAAATATTTTTTAAAATAATTATTTTTTAAATTTTTTAATTTTTATATATATAATATTTTTAAAATTAATTATTTTTATTTATTATTTAATTTTAATTTTTTAAATATTCCGTAAAATAATTATTTTTATAATAATTTTTATTTATATTTATAAAATATTATTAAAATTTATCCGTTTTTTAATTTTAATTTTTTAAATATTTTATAAAATAATTATTTTTAATATTTATTTAATTTTTATTATTTAAATATTTTTAAAATTAATTATTTTTATCCTTTTTTTTATTTTTACTTTTTAAATATTTTATAAAATAATTATTTTTAATATTTATTTAATATTTACCATTTAAATATTTTTAAAATTAATTATTTTTATTTTTCATTTAATTTTTATTTTTTAAATATTTTATAAAATAATTATTTTTAACATTTTTTTAATATTTATTATTTAAATACTTTTAAAATTAATTATTTATACTTTTTATTTAATTTTTACTTTTTAATTATTTTAATATTAATATTTAATTTTTTAAAGTTTTTTTATAATTAATTATACATTTTATTTATAATAATTAATTTTTAAATAATAATAATTATTATTTTATTATTTATTATTTTATTAAATATTTATTTACTTAAATAATATTTATATATATAAAAAGTTATAATTAATTAAAAATAATTTATTTATTATTTTTTATTATTAAATAATTACTTTTTTTTTTAAAAAACATTTAAATAAAATTAATAATATTTTACATAATATATTATCGCTTTTTATTAATATATTACATTAAAATATTAATTTATATAATTATTTTCTTTTATTTTTTTACCGTTATTACACGTAAAATTAATATTAACTATATAATTATTAATATTATTCCGTCCATCCTTTTTTTAATTAACTTAATTTTAAGTAATAATATTAAATAAATCCTTATCGTTATTTTAAATAATAATTTAACTTTTAATTTTTATTTTAATTATTATAATTAATTTTTATATTACTTTATTATAATTATTTAAGTTATTAATTAAAACTTATAAATTATATTAATTTTTAAATTAATTAATTTTAAATTAATTAAAACATTTATAAATAATATTTATTAATAATTTTTTTTTAATTTATTTAAAACTTTATAATGTTTTAAAATTATTTATATTAAAATATTTTTATTTTTATAAATATTATTAAAATTAAAAATCCTATAAAATTTAAATATTTTTTTATAATAAAAAACTTTTTAAATTTTAAAAATTTTATTATAAACTTAAGTTTCGTTATAAGTAAGAATTTTAATATAATTATTAATTATTAAAACTTTTTTATTTTTAAATTAATAAAAAAAAAAGTTTATAATTATTATTATTATTATTTAATTTTACATAAAAATTAAAAACTTATATAAGTAAAATTAATAAATCATTCCTTAATTTTATTATAAAATTATTATTTTTATTATAATTATTTTAATTTTATAAAATTATTTTATTTTATTATTAAATATTAAATAAGTTATATTATAATAAATAATATATTATATAAAAGTTTTACGAAATAACTTTTAATTTTAAAATTAATTTATTTATTATTATATTAAGTTAAAATGGTTTATATTTTTTAAAATATTATTTTATTTTTTATGTTTTAACTTTTTAATATATTTTATTAAATGGTAATATATTAATTTAATAAAGAATTAAAAAATCTTAATTTTTATATTTCTTTTATATAATCTTTAAAAGTAATAATATAAAAATTAAAAAAAAAAATAATAATTTTTATTTTTTATATTTACCATTTATTATATTTAATTAAAATTTAAATAATAATTAAATTAAATAAAAATTTAAAAATATTTATTTTTAAAACTTTTTATATGTTTTTTTAAAAAATAAAAATATATAAATATAATAAGAAATTAAAGATAATAATTCGCAAGGTTTTTTTTATATTATATTTAAAATTAATAATATATAAAATTAATAAAAAATCGAAACTTTTTCCTTATTAAGTTTATTACATATATTATTAAATTTTAATAAATTTTAAAAAAATAATGTATTATTATTATTAATTTTTAAAGTTATAAATGTAGTTTTAACTTTTCTTTTAAATGTTTTTTTAAGCTTTTTATTTAATTAAGTTATATAAATATTATTTTATATAAAAATTTTAAGTTTTATTTCCTTAAATAAAAACGATAAAAAGAATTTTATAAATAATTTAAAATAAATATCCCGTTTAATTAAATTTATTTTTTAAGTTTTTTTATTTAATTTCATATCTCATTTAACGTTTAAATTTAACTTAATTTTTACTTTAATAATATATATTATAATAATTAAAAATATAATAATTATTTACTTTAAAAACTAAAATAATAAATTTTTTTTATTATTAAATATTTTATTTTAATTTATAATTTAAAAAATATTAAAACTATAAATATTTTTAAATACATTTAAATTTATTTTAATTTTAAGTTAATTAAATATAATTTTATAATTTTTATTAACATTAAAATTTATATTTAATTCCGTAAAATAATTTTTAATAAATTTAAACATATATTATTTAAAGTTATTAATATAAATATATAAATAAATAAGTAAATAATTATAAAATATTTATATAAAATTTTTCATATAAAACTTTATATTTTAAGTTTATAAATTCTTTATTAAAATATTTTTAAAAATTATTAAAATTTTTTAAAAAAACATTTATATATAACATTATATTCGTAATAATTTAAATAATAATTTTAAAGGTATAAAAAATAAAAAAATACTTATATAATTCATAAATAAGTTTTTTTTTAATAATTTTAATTTAAATTTTATTTAATAATAAACTTTTATTATATTTAAATACTTATTTAAATATAATATATTTATTTTTATTAATTATTTTAATAATAATTTTTTAATTTAATAGTAAAAATAATTATAAATATTTATCTTTTAAATTAAAATTTTTTTTATTTTTTTTTATTATTTTTAATATTTTTTTTTAAAGTATATTAAATTTTTAAAACATAATTAATTTCTTTTATAACTTAAGAAAATTTTTTTTAAATTTTCTTTTATTTATTATATCGTTATTATTATTAATAAGTTAATTATTATTATTATTATTAATAAGTTTATTATTATCGTTATTATTAATAAATTAATTATTATTATTATTATTAATAAATTCATTATTATCGTTATTATTAATAAGTTAATTATAATTATTATTATTATAATTATTAATTTATTTATTATTATTATTATTATTATATTATTTATTATTATTAAATTAATAAAAGTTATTATTAATATAATTATTATTATTAAAAAAATTATCGTTATTAATTTAATTATTATTATTATTTAATTTATTATATATATTATTTATAACATTAAATAATTATATTTTATTAAGTCGCGTTTTATTTTTATTATTTAAATTATAAGTTTTTATTATAATAAATATAAAAATAAAATTAAATTAAATATAAAATAAATAAATTAATATTAAATATTTAATAATAAATAAATAATTAATATATTACTTTTACACGTTATTTTAATTTTAAAATTAAAATTAAATATAATAAATCGCATTAATATTAACCTATTATATTACATAAATAAAAATATTTTTATAATTATATATACGTAATAAATATAAAATATTAAATAAATAAATAAATGATTTATATATTAATCTTAAAGAATTATAATTTAAAAAAATGTTTAATAAAAATAATATAAATTAAAATTAAAAAAAATAAAAAAAATGTAAAAAAATAATAATATTTTAAAAATAAAAAATAAAAATTAAATAAAATTTTAAATTTTAAATTAAGTTAATTTAATAAAAAACTTTTAATATTAATATTTAAATATAATTAAAGAATTATTATTAAAGTAATATACATTAAATATTATATTTATGTATTTATTTATTTAAGTATTTAAAAATTTAAAGTTTTAAAAAAAAACCGAAAATAATTATGAAAATACTTAAATACTTATTTTTAAATAAATAAGTAATAATTAAATTTTTAAAATAATTACTTAAATATTAAAAAAGTTAAAAAATCATTAAAAAGTATAAAATATTTAAATATTTAAATAATAATTTTTTAATAAAAAATTTATTTTTATAATTAATGGGTCGAAATATTATAATAATAAAATTTATAATATTATAATTTATTATTTTTTAACTTTAAAACTTTTTATTTAAAAAAAATTTTAATTTTATTTTTCCACTCCTATTTAAAATTTATATATATTAAGTATAATAATATTATTTTTAAAAAAATTTAAGATTTTTTTTTTTTTTTATATACACATATATATTTGTATATATACTACTTATATATTAATAATATTTAATATTTTTATTAATATTTTATAATAAAATATTATAATATTAAACTTATTAAATTAATAAATTTATAAAGTTATAAATATATACGTATAAATTTATAAATATATAATTTATAATATATATTATAATTTATAATTTATAACTTATAAATTAATAAAATAATAAATTTATATATTTAAATAAATAATAAAGTTAAAAATAAAAAAAATATTTAAATACTTAAATAATTTTATAATAAATATTTAACTTTTTTAATAAATTTTTTATTTTATAATGATTTTTTATATATAATTATTCCATTAAAAATAAATTATAAATAAATATTTAAATATTTATTTTTTAATAATTTCTTTTGGATAAAACGTTTTAATTAAATACTTATATAAATATTTATTTATTTAATATTTATATATAAAAAAAAAAGTTTTAAATATTATTTAATAATAATTAAAATAAAATAAATAAATAAATAAATACGTAATATATTAATATTTAAATGGATAATTTAAATTAACATATAATTATATAATTATATAAAATATAATCCATTAATTTTCTTATATAAAATCGTTAAAATATAATATTTATTTAAAATATAAATATTTAATTAAATAAATAAAATATATAAGATTATTTATATAATTTTTTATATTTAAATTTTAATTTATTAAGTATTAAAAGAAAGTTTAAAATAAAATTTATAAAGGTTAAAATATTTATTTATTATAATAATAATATTTTATTAATAAAAATCATTTTAAATCATTTGAAAATATTTTATTTATAAAAATAATAATAATTAAAATCTTTTATTTTATTTTTTAAAATTATTTTATTATGTTATTTATTTTTATTTTCCATAAATTAAATTATTCCATTTTATTTTAAATTATTTTATTTTTTAAAATGAAAGGTTTTAATTTTTATTATTTTTATAAATAAAATTATTTTATGGTATATAAAATAATTCTTATTTAAAATATTTTTTTAACCGTGATATTTCCCGTTTTAAAATTATTTGTATTAATTAAATATATTTTAACTTAAAATATTTTAATATAAAATCATTCTCGTTAATTAAATGTATTTTAATTTAAAATACTTTAACGTAAAATCATTTTTATTAATTAAATATATCTTAACTTAAAATTTTTTAGTTTAAATTTATTTTCGTTAATTAAATATATTTGGATTTAAAAGAATATCCTTATTTAAAATTATTTTTATCGATTAAATATATTTTAACCCGGAATATTTTAATTTAAAATTATTTTCGTCGATTAAATATATTTTAATTTATATTAATTTTTTTTTTACCGTATATATTTTATAATATTAAATATTAAAATAATTATTAAAATCATTTTTTTTATAATATTTTCTTTTAATATTAATATTAATTTAATTAAAAATATTTTTATTATAATATTTATTTTTTAATTAATTATTTTAAATATTTAATTGGAATAATTTTAATCCCGGAATAAGTAAGTAAATATATATTTATATTTATTAATAAATATATTTAATTTTTACTTTAATATTATTATAAAGTATTAAAGAAAAAAGTTTTAATTAAACTTTATTAATTATTAATAAAAGTAATAATAAAATTTTACGGTTTATAATGTTTAAATATAATATTATAATTTATTTTAAATTTAATTTAATAAATTTATATTTTAATAATATAAAATTTAATAAATTATAACGTATTTTTAAATTAAATATAAAATTTAAATTATTATAATATTTTAATAATTTAAATTTTAATAAAATATAATATAATTTTAAGTTAAACGTAGTTTAAGTTATCGTAATATTTTAATGGTTTAAATTTTAATAAAATATAACGTAATTTCAAGTTAAACGTAAAATTTATATTATTATAATATTTTAATAATTTAAATTTTAATAATATTATTTATAATTTAAAAACTTTTAAAATTTAAAATAAATTTTAATTATTATATTTAAATATAATAAAGGTTAAAACGAAAGTAAATAAATAATTAAAAACGGAAATTTAGTTTTTTTATTAAATATTTATTTAAGTATTTTATATTTATATAAGGTTATTAATAATAATATTAAATATTTATATAAAGTTATTAATAACGGCATTAAATATTTATGTAAAATTATTAATAATAACATTAAATATTTATATAAAGTTATTAATAACGGTTATAAAAACATTAAGTATTTATATAAAGTTATTAATAACGGTTATAAAAGTATTAAATATTTATGTAAAATTATTAATAATAGTTATAAAAATATTAAATATTTATATAAAATATTATATTATTACTTTTAAAAAAATTATTAATGTTAATAAAAATAAAATTTAAAAGTTAAGTATTTAAATATAATTTATATGTTTATATATTTTACTTGTTTATATGTCCATGTATTATATATAAATAAATAAATAAGTATTTTTTAAATTCCTTATATAAAGTTATTTTTTTTTTTTAACTTTTAAAAAATATATTAATTCTTTTAATATTTAATTATTTATATTTTATTTATTATTTATTATTTATTTATAAGTATTAAATATTTAAGTAAAAATATAATATTTATTTTAATAAAATTTTTTTTTATTTTTTAATTATTTTTAATAAAAAATTAAATATAAATATTTATTTTTTAAACAAATATTTAAATATAATTATTTATTATATTTAAATTACCATTAAATAAATATTTAATTATATTTATTAAACGTTAAAATATATAATTTTATATTAATTTATATTATAAATAATTAAATATTTATTAATTTATTTTTTATAATATTTATAATTATTTTATTATTTATTCCATTAATACGATTTTAATATATTTCACGGTAATTATATATAATTTAAATACTTTAATTATTAAAATGTTAATAATTTTCGGTTTTTTATTTAACTTTTTTAAAACTTTTAAATTTAAAAAATAATTATAAATTTTAATTTATTATATAAGTATAATAATAATAAATATATAATATTTATTATATATATTAAATATAAAAATATAATTAATTTAAATGAAAGTTTTATTATAATATTAAATATAATTATTTTAATTAAAAATGAATCGTTTTTTTATTACTTTAATAATAAATATATTTCGTTTCGAAGTTAATTTTATTTTACATTAATATAAAGTAATAAATATGTATAAATTTTCGAATGTAAATTTACGAAATTATTATAACACCGTTTTATATTTTTGACCCGTAAAATAATATGTTAAGAACTTATATTATTACGAATATATATGTTAAAAATTAATAATAAATTTAATAGGGAAATTTTTTATAATTAATAAAAATTTATTTCTTTTAAAATATATTAAGTATTTTTAATATTAAATTTTCTTATTAAATATATAATTAATAATAAATATATTAATATAAATGTTATTAACGGATATATTAATATTTAATTTTATATTAATTAATTTTATTTCTTTATTTATTAAATTATTTTAATTAAATTATAAAAGAATTTTTTATAATAAATTAAAATAATATTTATATATTTTTTATAAGTTATTTATAAGTTTAAAATCTTTATTTAAAAAAATATTTCAAAGTATAAAATAAATTATAAATTAAATATTATATTTTTTTAAAAAAATATATTTAATATTTTAATAATTTATTTTAAAAACTTTTATTTTTTAATATTTAATTTATATTAATGTATTTTAATAACTTAAATAAATAATAAAAAAGTATATACCGATAAAAGTTTTCATTAATTAATATATTATAATTTATTATTAAATTATATTTTTTTATATATATAAAATAATAAATAACGGTATAAATATTTAATTATAATGTATTATTTATATATCGTATAAATGTTTTATTAAAGTTATTATTAAAGTTAATAATAAAGAAATTTATTATAAATTAATATAATTACACGTTTTATTTCCGAGGTCTTCCGGTTTTAATAATAATTAATTTAATTAATATTTTCTTTTTTTTATTAAATTTCGTAATTTTTATTATAAATATATAAAATTAATTAAATAATTCCTTTCTTTTATAAATTATTAACTTTATATTAATTTAATTAATTTTTAATATTTTATTTTTTATTAAAATTACATTATTTTTATAATAATTATATATATTAAAATAATTAAAGTTATTAAATTATTATGTTTTTTTGCTTTTTTAATGAAATTAAACTTAATATAATAAAATTTTAATTAATTTTAAAAAAATATTAATATAATAATTAATTAAAAGGTATAAAAAAATATATTATAATTAATTAAATAATATTTTAAAAATTATAATTATTATAAATTAAATAAAAATAATTAAACGTATAATTTTTATATATATAAAGTTATTATTAAAAACATTAATATATTATTATATAATAATAAATATATAAAATTAAATAATTTATTATATTTAAAATATATTAAATTAAATAAACGTGTAAATATTAAATTTAATGATAATAAAATAAATTTAAGTAATAAAAACGAGTTTATTATATTTTATTAAATATTATATATTTCTTTTATAATTAAATTTTTATATAAATTTATTATTTATTATATTTATTTAACTTAATAATGGAATTAACTATGTGTAATAATATTAAAATTAAATATAATTATTAATTATATTAATTTACGGTTAAATATAACGTAATAATAATAATAAAATCTTTAAGTTCGTAATTTTTTAAAATTATTATTTTTAATTTATTATAATATATTTCTTATAAAATATATTATAAACTTACATATTAAAATATTTTTACTTTTAATAATTATTTTAATATTATTATTAAAATTAATAAAAATATTAAATCTTTTTATAACATTTTTTAAATTAAAATTATATAAATTAAATATTATTAATATTATATTACTTTAATAAAATTAATCTTTTTTATATAATTTAATAAAAGTTATATAAAATTTTATTAAAAATTAATATAAATTATAAAATATATTAAACTTATTAATAAAAGTAATAAATAAGAATAATATAATTAATTTATTATTAAAATATCGTTAATTTTATTAAGTTTTAAACTTTTTTTTATTATATTATATAAGTTTTAATTTAATATGAATTATATAAATATAATAAAATAAAATAACTTTTAATATAATAATTATTTTTTTATTAATAATATTTTTATTAAAAATAATTATTTAATATATAAAGAAATATTTATTTATATAAAGATTATAAAATTTTTAATTTTTATATTTTAGTATTAATTTATTTTTTTTAAGTCGTTTATAAGAATTCTTTGTTAAAAATTATTAATAAGGAAATATTAATAATATAAAAACATTTAAATTATTAAAAATTTTTTTTTAATAATAATTATAATATATAATAACATTATTAAAGGTATTTATTTTAAAGATATATAATATGATAAATAATAATATAAATTTTAAAATTTTTTACTTTAAAATAAAGATTATATTAATAATTTAAAAGTTATTTTAATTAAGAAAAATATATTTTTAAATTTATAATGTTAAAACTTTTTTATTTTTATAAATGTAAGAATTTATATATATATTTTAATTAAAATTATATATATATTTAATATGAAAATTTATTATATTATTAAAGTTATTATTAATTTTATAATAATAATAATTAAAAGTTATATAATAATAATAAATTTAATTATTAAAGAATATAACGATTTTAAATAAAAAATATAAATAATAATCATTATTAATATATATTAATTTAAACTATAAATATAATTAATATATTTTCTTTAAAAAATTTATAAATATAATTAAACTTATATATAAGTTTTTAATAATATTAAATAATAAGTAATTTTTAATTAAAATAATTAAATTAAAAAATATTATTTTTATAATAATATTAAAAAATAATGTTTTTTTTATTTAAATTTTTATTATTTTTAAAATAAACTTATATAAACGTAGTTTTATTTATTTATAAATTATAATTTAACGAAAATGAGTTTTTATTAGTATTTTTTTTATTTTAAAAAGAATATTTATTTTATATATATATATATAAAATAAATAATTTTTAAAATAATTAATTAAAGTTAATAATTATTTTAAAAGTTTTATAATATTATTAAATAAATTATTATTATTATTATAAATAAAAAAAAATGTTTTATAAAAGGATATTTATTTAATATAATTAAAATTAATAAAGTTTATAAATATAATAAATATTTTTTTAAATAATAAAATTAAAATAAATTTATTTTAATAAAATTTTATTAAATAAAATATATTAAATATTTTAAAGTTTTTATTATTAAAATTAATAAACTTTTTTTTAAATTTATATAATAAAATTATATTTAATAATAAAATTTCCATTATTTATTTTTATTTATTATTAATTTTGAATGGAATAAAATATAATAATATTTTATCGTTTATTATTTTTTTATATTTTATAACCATAATAATATTATTAAAGTTTATATTAATTTAAATAATATAATTAATATTAACTTAATTATTATTAATTTAAATATTTTTTAAATTAATAATTATTATTATAATAATTATTTAAAATTTATAAATTAAATATTTAAATAATTAAAAATTAATAATAAAATTATTTAATTAAAAAAAGTTTTTATTTACTTTTATTTTTATTTACTTATTTATTTTCATTTTTATTATTATTTTTATTATTTTAGATATAAATTTTATTATTATTATTATTATTTATATTATTTATTAATAATTTATTAAATAAATTTAACATTAAGTTATTATTTTTATAATTATTAAAAGTTACATTAATTTTAATATATACGTTAATATATTATAAATTTATATTATAATTAATTTTAATTAAGTTATTATATATTATATTATGGTGTTATTATTTTAAAAAAGATTTATAACTTTTATTTAAAAATGTATTTTTTAATTTATAATTAAGTATTATATTTAAATAATAAAGTTATAATTATAAAAAATATAAGTAAAAAATATATTTAAATATTTATTTATAATGATTAAAAAAAAGTTAAAAAAAATAAAAATAATAAAAAATAAATAATAAAAGAAAGATAATAAGAAAAGATAATAAGAAAGGATAATAAAAAAAAAATAATAAAAGAAAAATAATAAAAAAAAAATAATAAGAAAAAAGTAATAAAAAAAAATAATAATAAATAAAAAGAAAATAATAATAAAATAAAAATAATAAAATATATATTTATTTAAGTATATAAGTATTTATTAATAATAGTAATAAAAGGATTATATTAATAAAAAAGTAATAATAAAAAGAAAGTAATAAAAAAATATATAATTATTATATAAAATTAAAAAAAATTAAATATATATAATAAGTAATAAAAAATAAGTGATTTAAAATTAAAATTAAAAAAAAATAATAATAAAAAATAAGTAATAATAAAAAAAAAGAAGTAAGTAATAATAAATAATATTTATTTAAGTATTTAAATACTTAAATATTTATTTATAAGAATAAAAAAATAAGTAATAATAATTTTTATTATAAATTTTAAAAAAAATAAAATATTAAAAAAAAGAAAAAAATAAATAAGTAAGTAAATATAATAAAAAAAAGATAATTATAGAAAATAAAAAGTAAGTATTTAAATAACTTTAAAGGTAAAAATAAAAAAAGTCGTTAATATATAAGGAATTAAAAAGTAAAATATAAATTTTAATTTTTTTTTTAAAAAAAAAAACTTTATAAAGGTTATTTCTTAATGAATATATATTTAAGTATTAATTAATCATAACATTATTTTAATAAATTTTCTTCGTTAAAATTTATAAATATTTAAAATATTTAAATACTTAAATATTTACTTATTAATTTAATTATAAATAAAATATAAAAAAAAATATATAATGTAATAAGTAAGAAAAAAGTGGTAATAAAACTTAAAAAAATAAAAAATAAATATAAATTATTAAAAAGATTTTTTTTTTAAGAAAAAATAAAAAATATTTTTCATTTAAATAATAAATATAAATAAATAAATAAATAAATAAATATTAAATAATTTTCATATAATAATTTTTAATATATTATAAAAATATTTATAATAATCATTAATAAAATAAATATTAATAAATATAAATATTTTATATATTTACTTAATATAATAAAATAAAAAATATAATTAATTTTTAAAATTTTACTTATATAAATATTTAAACATTTAATTATAAAAAAAAAAATATTTTATTTATTATTTATAATTTTAATTTTAAAAAACATTTTATTTATTTTTTATAACTTTAATTAACTTTAATTAACTTTAATTAATTTTAAAAAACGTTTTATTTAATTTTTATAACTTTAATTAACTTTAAAAAATATTTTAATTTTTTTAATTTTAATAAAAAAACATTTAAATTTTTATAATAATTTAATTAATAATAAATTAACTTATAATATTTATTATATATAATTTAAAATTTTATTAAATTTTATTATTTATTTA